>OX459035.1:15644964-16228717 GCA_949775005.1 Orthosia gothica
AGGACACCGGAAGGCCCAGAGCACGAGCCTCCGATCACAATGGCCGTGTCGCCGCGTAGGCGTGAATTTGCTAATTTATTATCCTAACTAATCGTTTTAAGTGTCTATGTCTATTTAAGTTGGGTTTTGAGTTCAGCGCCATCTATTGGCTCACTGTGGAATCAGTATTGATTCATAATTCATATGCTAATTTCAATGTTTAATTAATACGAGATGTTTAAATTAAACAGGAACACTTATTGTAGGACTTTTGGATTTGTTCTCATTTTAACTATTGCACATTTGACGAAGTAAATGTGTTTCATTATGTTATTCTTATTAAGTTGTCAAACAATGGCGGATGTTATAATTTCTATGACCAATAACCAGATTTAATAATTTAATACGAGAACTAAACAAATTTGAGTAAATGATTAAATACTAAGAAGTCATAAGACTATTTTACACAGCTATGTAATAATGAGAAACTTTCTAATTAGTAAGATTGTTAGATCACCGGAAACTTGAATAGTTTTGTTATTAGATGACTATTTCAATAATAAACTACAAACCACTTTGTATTTGTGAGTATTGAGGTTGTTTAATGTTAAAATAATTAACTGATCAGCATTTTAGTATTGTTTGCTAACTTTACTCAACTATCCAAGTAATTAGTGTCTAAACAAAAACAATATGGAAGTTCCGCCCACTTAGAACGCGCGTCGCGCGGACTATGTGTGAAAAATAAGAACTGATTAATAAATGTAATCGAATAGATGTTTGAAAACCTAATTAATTGTCATAAAGTGATTGTGTAATCTATAAAAACATTTAAAAAGAGTGTCCTGGAGTTTCTTGCTAGATCTCCTCCAGCGATCGACAAGGGCTTAGCGATCTAGCAAGCCACGCGATGTGGTTTTAGCTTCAAGTTCATTTGAAAACTCAAAGTGCCTGTAACTAAATCAAATAAACACTCTTGAGTTTCAATCCAGTGTTGTGTGTTATTGAAGTAACCCGCTCCAGTCAAGAATAAAGGAATTGCCTCTAGACATTGGGATTAAAGATGGCGATTCTACGATTCATAGGTACTTCGACGTGACATACATAATTTTGATGAACACAAGGTTTTTTCATGTAACTAATAGTTTTGCTTTAAAAAAATAATTAACAACACGATATTTTTTCGCAACTTTTGGAAACTCCTCCAAAACGACTTGGACGTTTAAAAATATTTTTACACAGAAAAAATTATGGCTGGAATTTCTTCATAACTAACATAGCATATGTAAATCAAATAATATTTTGCAAACAAAACTGTTCAAAAGGAGGTTCAATATTGATATTTTAGCATCGAGCGGGCGCACGGCCAGTACAGCATTAACATTGGGGCGTATATAGCGCCTTAAGAAGATGTTAGCGGAGAAAGAGAAATGACGTCGCCACGCGGACAGCTTTGTTTTATACTTTTTAGAGATTACTTACAACTCTTCGTCTTCCAGACTCCTGAACAACCTGCGGCAATACAGCGGCGACACAATCTACCAGTCAGCCAACACTCCGCGCCAGAACCAGCAGTGTCTGCGCATCTTCGACCTGTCGGAGTACCGCCAGGTGCTCAGCGACATCGCCGTCTGGATCTACCAGGGTAAGGAACCTTCAACATCAGTCAGCCAAGACTCTGCACCAGAACCAGCAGTGTCTGCGCATCTTCGACCTGTTGGAGTAAGACCAAAAAGAAAAAAGGTACCCAGCGACATACAAGAAGAAGACACATTGTGCCGAATAAATTGAAGAATATAAATATGTTCATGATTTTGAACCATTCAAAAACTTTTAATTTTTCTTTTACAGGTCTAATACAACTTCTAGAGCGGCAACTAGAACGCCTCATAGTACCCGCCATCCTAGAGCACGAGGAGATCAGTGGGCTGTCGGGCCCCGCCGCACGGCCCCGCAGCGCCGGCACGGGGGCCCCGGGCGCCGGCGCGGGCGCTCCACAGGCTGGCGCGGGGCCCCACAAGCTGAAGCTTGAGCTGACGGCCACGCATGACCATCTTCATACGTTTGCTGTTGATCAGCCGCTGAGGGTTATGATTTTTAAACAGGTATGAACTTCATTTTCTTCATACATTTAATAATAGCAGCATGTTACTGTCCCGTTCGGGCCTCTTCTCATACAGAGAAGGCAGAAGTATTAACCAGCAAGTTTGCTGAATGCGAGTGGGCGATTCCAGACTTATATTAACTAAACTACTAGCTGTGCCCGCGGCTTCGCTCCCGTGAGTCCCGTCAACTGTCTACCTAGACCTACCTATTTACACTACTTACCTACCTGCCTACCGTACTTGCATTGCTACCTACCCTACCTACCTATTCTGGTGCCATTCTTCCGCGGAGAATCTTAACACCACCACAGATAATATAATACTAGCATACAGATGTCTCATCCCATACAAAGAAACCGTGCCGACGTAACTAACGTTTTTCATCTGATTAATCTTGTTATTTTTGTAAGTACATCAATCGCGTTCGATTCTGTTTCACGGCAATAGATGGTGTTAGCAGCTACTTGCAAGTAAAAGGTTTTACTAGGTTCGTGAATTCTTTTTTCTTTAAATACAGTGAAGGTTCGTTTTATAGTATTTTTAACCCCCGCCGGAAAAAGAAGGGGTGTTATAAGTTTCACGTGTGTTGCTGTGTATCTGTGTGTCTGTCTGTGGCATCATAGCGCCTAAACGGATGAACCGATTTCGATTTAGTTTTTTTTGTTTGAAAGGTAATTTTGTCGAGAGTGTTCTTAGCTATGTTTGAATAAAATCGTTTCAGCCGTTCAAAAGTTATGGGCATTTTGCTGTTTGAATCGGGGTGTTTTCGCAAGATAAATGCGTCGGGGGTTTTTTAAATTGTGAAATTTTACTTGTTTTGCACGTTTTTACAATTTTTTTTGCACCAAAATGTGTTACAATGCAAATTTTAACAATCGAGTGGAATACCTCAGAATTTTTGCGCCATCTATTGGCATCAATTTTAAGGGATCCGTTCAAATAATCTTTGAAATGTGAATTAAGAGCCCACTACTACAAAAAATTGTACTTAGGAGAGTTGATTAAACAAGAACATACAATTTTTATGTTCAATTCCAGAAAATGTTAATTTTACACAGAATTTATTGAATTGTGTGTACATGTCGCGACATCTAGTGAGTTTTATTTGAACCAAATGTTCGTTCTTAGCAATGAGACCCCGTGACACCACCATTCAGAAAATAACGTCAAATGCACAACGCCATCTATCGAATAAGGAGTTAAACTGTCCGAGTATCTGAATTGCGTGGATTGTGATATTTTACTTCTTGAACACTTTAAATTCATTTAACTTTTGATAGAGTGAACCGATTGTGATAAAACAAAATCTAAGTAACAATTCAAGTTACGCACAATTTTTAGGTATAAAAGGTATCTCTACATTTGTTTCGTACAATTTACGTGATGCGTGCCCAACTAAATTTTGATTCAACAAACAGATTCACAGTTGCCAGCCCATAATAAACTTAGAAATTATACATAGACTAGCTGACCCCCGCGGCTTCGCTCCCGTCAACTGGCTACCTACCTACCATACCTACCCTACCTACCCTACCTACCCTACCTACCCTACCTACCCTACCTACCCTACCTACCCTACCTACCCTACCTACCCTACCTACCCTACCTACCCTACCTACCCTACCTACCCTACCTACCCTACCTACCCTACCTACCCTACCTACCCTACCTACCCTACCTACCCTACCTACCCTACCTACCCTACCTACCCTACCTACCCTACCTACCCTACCTACCCTACCTACCCTACCTACCCTACCTACCCTACCTACCCTACCTACCCTACCTACCCTACCTACCCTACCTACCCTACCTACCCTACCTACCCTACCTACCCTACCTACCCTACCTACCCTACCTACCCTACCTACCCTACCTACCCTACCTACCCTACCTACCCTACCTACCCTACCTACCCTACCTACCCTACCTACCCTACCTACCCTACCTACCCTACCTACCCTACCTACCCTACCTACCCTACCTACCCTACCTACCCTACCTACCCTACCTACCCTACCTACCCTACCTACCCTACCTACCCTACCTACCCTACCTACCCTACCTACCCTACCTACCCTACCTACCCTACCTACCCTACCTACCCTACCTACCCTACCTACCCTACCTACCCTACCTACCCTACCTACCCTACCTACCCTACCTACCCTACCTACCCTACCTACCCTACCTACCCTACCTACCCTACCTACCCTACCTACCCTACCTACCCTACCTACCCTACCTACCCTACCTACCCTACCTACCCTACCTACCCTACCTACCCTACCTACCCTACCTACCCTACCTACCCTACCTACCCTACCTACCCTACCTACCCTACCTACCCTACCTACCCTACCTACCCTACCTACCCTACCTACCCTACCTACCATAACTACCCTACCTAATTAGGAAAAAAAAAAAAAAACATAAACCATCTACTAAATAGTCCGAACAAAGCCTAAACATTTGGTTTGGATAGGTGAGCCCGTTCTTGAGTTATAAAATTACAACGAAAAGTGGCATTGATTTTTATATACAGGGTGGAATTTTTATATACAGGGTGGAATTTTTATATACAGGGTGGAATTTTTTAGTGCCACCTGAAAGGAAAGTACTCTTAATACTGTAAATAGAAAATTTTACCCAAGGAAAACATTCCTTTATTTTTTTTAAAAGAAAGAAAACGGCAGTCAAAGAGTTTCGAAAATTCGCTTGCCACATCCGGGAATCGAACCGACTAAAATCTTATAGTCGGTTCGATTCCCGGTTGTGGCAAGCGAATTTTCGAAAATCTTTGAATGCAGTTTTCTTTCTTTAAAAAAATAAAGGAATGTTATCTTTGAGTAAAACTTTTTATCTACAGTATTAAGAGTACTTTCCCTTCAGGTGGCATGACAAAATTCCACCCATTATATAGATTGAAAAAAAAACAGATATATACTTGACCAGATACCCACGCCCTCAAGCACGATATGGCGAAGTGTTAGCCACTGGGCCATCCCAACACAAGTCCAGACTCTGCGTTACTTTGCTACGGAATAAAATCTGTCCCTACATTTTTCAATAGTGTTTCGCTTTCATATAATTCATAACATTACATTTTTTTCCTTTTGTGTCGGGAAAATGTATTTATCACAAGATTTTATTTAACTAACAATGTATGTTTGTATGTAAGTGTGTTTGGGTCAAATCTTGCAAATGAATTTTTAAGCAGTTATCCTCCAACGATTAAGATGAAATTTTGCATACACATTTAGTTTGGATGTGCAGTCGGAGGATCAGGCAGTTCGCGAATATATATTCTCCGACTGCACAGCATGATTTTTTCTTGTTTACAGCTTTTTAGTTCGCTTCTTAAGCAGTCGGGTTTTTGATTTTTAAATTAGCTTTTTTTATTTACAACTTTTCAGTGAATATTTTTTTTATAAATACTTTTAAACATATAAGTGGTATATAGTTTTGTAATCACCTCTAAAAACCCTTTATTTTGATACCCCATTCGATGGGTTGAGAAAAAAAAAATTGCAACCTCTACAATATGGCGGTGGTGGTGTGTTATATATCTGCGTTCATCAAATTGCCCCCTTATTCCGTAACTGTTTTGACAGTACGAAGCACGCGCGTTTCCTTTCATTTTGCATCTCAACAGTATTATTGCGTGGTTTACGCTGTCGTCAGTAGATGGATGTTTGAACGTATGACGCAATTAATGCAAGAAAAGCAGGCGTGCGCCAATCTTTAAACTTACGGTTTTAGGGTGCTGTTCATCAACGTCTCCTTTATATGGCTGACTAAGCAAAATTCTATAGCATTTTAATTTCTCTTTCCAGCTGTTCTACTACATCTGCGCGTACAGCTTGAACCAGCTGCTGCTGCGCAAGGACCTGTGCTGCTGGGACAAGGGGCTGCAGATCAGATACAACCTGTCGCACTTGGAGACCTGGATCAAGGAGCATCTAGCTGAGTATGGACAGAAGAGCGTAAGTACACCTGAATTTTATCATGTTCATCTAGATTTAGTTATTCAAATGCTAGAGCATTTCAGAATCTGACTCATTTTACATTAATAAGACTATTTATTTATTTAGACTACCTTCTTAGCAATTTTAAAAAAGCTTGAGCGTTCGGTAGATCCCCGTCAAGAAAAAAGTTCCTTACGCCTTTTTTTAAATAAAATTGTTAGTTAAGGAAATCGTAGATTGTTTATCTATGGAGGAAACAAGTATTTTAAAGGCGAGAGTGTGTTTTTAATCCAGAGCGGCGCGAAGGATTCAAAGTACGTCACTCGTGCTTAAAATAGTGTTGCTCCCGATGTGGACATTCAACTTATTATCACCCTCTATTTAGTAACATCCGTTACAGTTGTAGATTTATTTTTATTTGGCTCGCGCGTGGTTTCCCAGCCAGTCACTTGTTGAATACAATGTTCGCGTGCGGTGCGAAAGAGAATTACAATCGCCCACTAGCCATTAACCTCATAAATTCGTCGTAATCGATTGTAGCGATGTAATCCTATTTTGGACCGCATGGTTTGTTATTCATCAAAGAGATGATTCTGATTGGAACATTTACTAACAATATCCACATTAAAACTCAATCACTTTTAGTCCCTAGGGATTAATGAGCTATTTTAGGCCCTGTTTACGAAGAATAAACTAGCTCGTTTTGAATAGACGTCATTAAAACAATTTAGTTTAACGGGAATATACTCTGGCCATCAGATAAAAATCACATTTAACTAACACATGTCATGATGTAAACAAGTGTGCGGCCAGCGCTTGACGATGATATCCGAACTACGCAGGACGGAAACGAATATTTCGAGAAGGTAACGCTTTTTCGTGACGTAACTCCTATCGCAAGCCGCGTTAAGGAACTTCGTTCCAACAGTCTACTGGTGGCTTATTCTTCAAATGTCAGATTCAATAAGCGACCCTAACCTTGATTACTCTCTTATCAAGTCATCCGTCGAAATACCCATTGTGGCGAAAGACAATGGTAATTTCATGTCTGCTAATTAGCGGGTCACTAGATATGCATCTATTTATCATCGTAAGCATCATTTACCAAAATTTTACTATGATTTACAAATACTATTTCAGGTGGAAGAAATCCTAAGCGTCCTGCAGCCGATAACGCAAGCAGTACAGTTACTACAAGCCCGCAAGTCTATGCAAGACGTGCAGAGTACCGTGGACATGTGTCCCAACCTCAACGCTATGCAAGTGTGCAAGGTAAGAATGTATGCCAGCCTGAAACTGTCCCACTGCAGGGCTAAGGGCTCGCTTCTCTTACAGATAAGGATTTCAGACCTGTCCCGATTGCCTCACTATGTTTTCCTTCACCGATGTCACTTATAACAGATGGGCGTTTTTAGGGTTCCGTAGCCAAATGACAAAATACGGAACCCTTATAGATTCGTCATGTCTGTCTGTCTGTCTGTCTGTCCATTCGTATTTCACAGCCACTTTTTCCGAAACTATAAGAACTATGCTGTTGAAACTTGGTAATTAGATGTATTCTGTGAACCGCAATAAGATTTTCACACAAAAATAGAAAAAAAACAATAAATTTTGGGGGTTCCCATACTTGAAACTGAAACTTAAAAAAAAAAAATATCCATCCCATACGTGTGGGGTATCTATGAATAGGTCTTCAAAAATGATATTGAGGTTTCTGATATCATATTTTTCTAAACTGAATAGTTTGCGCGAGAGACATTTCCAAAGTGGTAAAATGTGTCCCCCCCCCCCTCCCTGTAACTTCTAAAATAAGAGAATGCTAAAACTAAAAAAATAATATTCTGTACATTACCATGTAAAGTTACAACGAAAATTGGTTTGAACGAGATCTAGTAAGTAGTTTTTTTTAATACGTCATAAATCGTAAACCGCAATTTACCAAGTACGGAACCCTTCGTGCGCGAGTCCGACTCGCACTTGGCCGGTTTTTTTTTTAAACTTTTCTGACCGAGTATATAAGGCCGGTAACGCACTACCTCCGATCCGTGTCCGTGAAATTTCGTTTCCGAAGTAGCCGTAGTACTTCTTGTAGAGAAGCTGTTGAAGGCCTGCGGATCACAAAGCCAACAGCCTAACACTGGGGCCCATACCAATGTTGCGACTCTTGGACCCTACCAGGTCTATACCCGCGAAACTGCAATACGCAGCAGCGGTCAGCTAGGGGCCTGTTCTTTGAGATACTGGTTCCCGTCAACCAGGTGGAAAATAGTACGATGGGATAACTTACCCTTGTCCTCGTGGTGGTCTCCTGGTCCTATGTCCAATCCTGCAAATATATATATTAAAGGAATGGACAACAAACGTGATTTGGTGGTATTCCCGCCAGACTGCGATACACGTTCCCGACACGAAAATACCTCGCTGCGCGTGAAATATACCCAAATACCAATGTCTGGGCAAAGCACATTACCACCCGCGAATGGTGGACGCAATTTCCAATAACAATGGGTTGATTATCTAACAATTACAATACAATCAAAACGAGAACCCGGTATCGCGTCCAGCCATGACGATCACATTTTTACTAGTCATCTGTCAACGTCAAGCTCAATCCAAAAGCTGTCAATTCGATGACAGAGCTGACAGTGTTGCAACAAAATAACAAAAGAAGGAACGGAACGTTTTGGTTCGAAACAGAAGTTTACGCACTACATTCGAACTCTATCCGTCATAATCTATCAGTACCTGGGCGACCGAGCTCTGCTCGGGTGAAAATAGAGAAAGCGACGTTTTCTAAAAATGAAACCTAACTAGATCGATTTAAATCGCCCCAGAAGTCCCCTGGATACTAAATGTCATGAAAATCGTTAAAGCCGTTTCCGATATTCAGATTATATATGTAGGATCAGGGGGAGCCGAGCGGTATATATGGTCAGGATTTTGGCGTTCCCATTTTATTGGGAAAAACAAGACTACAAACGATAACAAGGTTTTTAATTACAGTACTAGATTCAATATAACAAAACAATAAAAGTAACAAGATAAAGTAGGTTAAAAGCTAGAGTAACAACAATAAAGTTAATCGAACAAACCATTAAAGGTTACAGTTCGTATAGCAGCCTAAGCCACCCAAATACAAAGTGTACGAGTATCGTTCACCATCAGCAAGCCAATACAGCTATGTGAATATACAGCAGTGCTGTACCAAATAAACCGACAGTTTTGTCGGGAGCAGGGGAGCTCTTTATTGAGTCTAATCCGAAGATAGACTAACTTGCATACCGATGCAAGCTCTTTTATATCTTGCTATCCCTCCACAACAACTTTGTCCGATGACGTACGGAAGTACGTCACATGTTTACTTTATACAAAACACTAAAATGTGCAAAATCTAATAAGACTTAGATTCTAAAATCATCAAGTAATACAAGAATAATTGTCGTAAGCAAATAATGGTGATAACACAAAGAATAATCAAATTAACACGTCAACAATTGTTTTGAACATTACCATCGATTACTATTATCAAAATAAGTTGCCAAAAATCAATCTGTGCGTACACCGAGTACTCAATAAATTATGATTTGATTTATTAGGCAATTATTGATAGTAAAATCACTTAAATTAGTAATAAGAAAACAAATTATGTTGACTACCCGCAAACTTCATTGATAACTATCTCCGAAATATATATATATATCTACATATATACAAGAATTACTCGTTTAAAGGTATTTGTCTAGATTCGATAGATAATTCAGAACATTTTGAACTCGGAACTCAAATCACGGACACGGATCGGATGTAGTGCGTGTGGCGTAACTGCCCTAAGTCTACGATGTTGTTGGCATCCGATGCCGAGGTGTTGAACAACTGATGGGAGTGACTCCGATCTTAACGCGATCAGAGCTACCGAATAATGCCGAGTTACTGACCATAACCGACAACGTCCATATTCGTAATAACATACAAAACGAATGACGCGAACGGCGAAATTCGAGCGTACTACGGCACTATCACCACTAGAAATAATAAGAAATTTTGAGACTTCGTAGGTACGGCACTATACAAAAATAAAATATTTGCATCAATGCTTTAATTTATTATCTTTATCAGTGATGGAATGACTAAGATAACCGTGAGAGTAAACTTAGAAACTGAAAAATTCTATTAGTGACGCATGACGATGTCTTAACCCACAGGGCCATCCCAACATTATAAAAATAATAAGCTTCGATGAAGAATACATCTAGATAAAGGATCCCATGCAAAACAGATCTTTAAAACTGACGCCAATTGTGTTTTGGTAATTCTAAGAATTGTACTTGGAATAAATATACATTAATGCAAATTTAACCTTAAATGCAATGTTTAAAGTTGCATTCCCAAAACGATGTATAAAAAGCAATAAAAAAATTATGAGCTCAATACAAAGTTAGTCTTACACGCAAGTTTTAAAGACTAAATTACAATGAGCCAAAAAAAAAACAATTTGAAAAACGAATTTTAAAATATATGTTCGAGCTTGAACAAGGAATGAGTGGAGTCGAAACGTTCAATATTTTTTTTTTCTATAAAAATACTAGATTAAGAATCAGGAACGAAAATAAGTCGCTCAAATGGCCACACACACTTAACTACTTATCTTTCTATATTATAAAAATCAATTGCTGTTCGTTGGTCTCGCTAAAACTCAAAAACAGCTGGATCGATTTGAATAATTTTTTTTTTGTTTTGTTCGCTCGAATAAAGAGGCAGTTTAAAAAATATATATATTCGTGGGCAGGTACTTTCCATTCCTTTATTTTTTTTCCGTTACGTCTTTACTTGCCGTTCATTTCCTGCCGCGTACAATTATGCTAGAAAATGTTTCAATAAAGTTTTTCCACATGTAAGAAGAACATTATGCAGATGGTATGTTAGTATAGATCACAGCCTGGTTTTACTAACGAGTCGTTGTGTGCTTTGAAATTCAAAAGAATTTATTTTTTTATTCTTTAGTAATTGACGAGATTTCTATTAGACGTAAAAAAACACGGATCACAAAAAAAAAGCTTTACAAACTACTCCATGCATTCTCTGTTCCAGAACAGTCAATGTTTGTTACAATAGTTGGCGCGTTCGCTTTTTAGACGCAAACGTTGGTCAAACAATCATAATATTTGGTAATTGATTCATATTTTCTGTTTAATTCGGTTTTTACTTTATGAAAAACACTTACCCCCAGTTTCCCAGCTCAAAATTATCGGCGAATTTATGTGACAAATTGTCAAGCACGCGTTATCTGCTGTGATTGGTTGAATGAATTCTCAACAGGGGTTAATGATATAAACTTACCGAAAAAAAGATATTCCTTACAAAATCAAGGTGTTACGGTGGTTATTTGCACAGTTTTTGAACGCACATTGCGGCATTTTTAGGGTTCCGTACCCAAAGGGTAAAAACGGGACCCTATTACTAAGACTCCGCGGTCCGTCAGTCTGTCTGTCACCAGGCTGTATCTCATGAACCGTGATAGCTAGACAGCTGAAATTTTCACAGATTATGTATTTCTGTTGCCGCTATAACAACAAATACAAAAAATAGAATAATATAAATATTTAAGGGGGGCTCCCATACAAAAAACGTGATTTTTTTGACGTTTTTGCGATAATGGTTCGGAACCCTTCGTGCGCGAGTCCGACTCGCACTTGGCCGGTTTTTTTTAAGGTATTAATGTTGGCTATGATTGGTCCATACTAATTTTGAAATAGGGCCACAAACGTATTAGTGGCCCAATTTTTCGGCCCGTTTTTGAAGCGCTGACCGGGAATCTAGGTGTATTCTTCATCGAAGATAATAAGGTTTAATATCTGGAGTGGCGGCCGCGTACTGGCAGACGCAGCATTGGAAGGCCTCCCTCTAGTTGGAGCGTGCACCTGGACAAGGTTTGGGGCGTCCGCATGCAAAATGCACAGGACCAATCCATAGATATAATAAACAAGGAGATATGCCCGGTACACGAAAATATATCGGCAACCTGTGTCTCCAGTTTGCCCCTACCACACGGCAACTACTACATAAATACATTATACATATACACATACAGTTCAGTAAAGGCAATAGATACGCAGTCGCGCACACAACCGCATTTCTTAAATCAGAACGTACTACACTATCAATTATAAACCTTATGTCATCTAACACAGCGTGTTTTTACTATGCACCGTACAACTTACTCACACAAAAACATCGGTCGTTATCGTTGTGCTGTGCAAAAGCAATATATTTTACATATACGCTAGTGATTGACTAAATCAGAAAATTATCGAGTGTCCCATTTATTATAGTATACATTTTTTTTGGGTTCTTGAAAATAAAATACATAAAAAACAGCATGTCCAGAAAATATTATATTAAAAATAAACAATATGTTCATAAAAATATATACTATGAAGTAAACCAAAATTTTCAAATAAACAAAAATCCGGTTACGTTGGTTTAGGCTGTCATAGCGTATTGAAACGGGAAATATTGTTGAACCCTGCTATGGTGTTTTCTCAATGACCTGTAAAGTGGCGGTATTTATGCAGCACTTTACACTTTGGTACTACTGGGGTGGCATTTTTTGTCAAAATGTTGGTTACGCATTTCTCTACTACGCTGAAAATAATCAAAATAAGTAAAAAATATTTTTCACATCGACCTTCCAACCGGGTTGAAACGGTTGACAAATTGAAAAATAAAGTATAAAAGCAATATTTCATTCGTCGATCGACGTTGTTGTCGATAGCCTACGTTAGCGGATCTGCACAAGCACATCACCAACTCGTCGCAAGAAGCAGCGGCCGTACTACGCGATGCATCCGCTTAATAAAGTATCGTTTTGCGATTTTTACATTGCTTGTTCAGTCAATCAGCGAAAAACTTAGGTAGTCGTTAAGCAGCAATGTATTTCATGCAAAAATAGTACAGTCGCTGTGCTATTTGAAAAAAAATATCATAGTAGAAGCAAGAAATATTTTTCGATTTGTTATTTTTCATGATTTTAAAGACAAATATAGTTAAATACTTGTAAATACATGTGGTAAGTGATGCCATGATTTACAAAGTTTTGGTTTTGGCTTTGGTTTTTACAAGAAACCACTAAACAACACGGTATTCTTGTAACTTATCACGATGACGGTCGAAAGCGCACTGTTTCGTGGAGACGGCGATTTGCCTGGGACATGCTCACGTTGTGCACGTCGCGCGGACACCGACACGCCCCATTGCCACTTCTCCTGTATTTTATATTTCTATGGACCAATCAGTGTGGCGACGATTGTGGGAGGGCTATGTCCAGCAGTGAACGTCTTTCGGATGAAATGATGATGATCATGAAGGTTAAATATTAAAAATTGTGGGGCGGCTCTGTGCGGATAGTTGTCACACGTCATCGAATGTTTGGTTCTAGGATATGCAGGTTTCCTCACGATGTTTTCCTTGAGAGTAATTTTGAATATTGATTCTACTGTCTTTTGCTTCAGATCCTGAACATGTACACACCGGCTGAGGAGTACGAGGTGAAGGTCACGCGCGAGTTCATCCACGAGACGCAGAAGAAGATGCAGGAGAAGGCTGGCACCAACCCTGATAAGGAACAGGTCAGATATAAAATAATATACTAACGCATAATTATGTATGTTTTGATTCAAAATCAAATTCACTTTGTTTTTACTAACCCAAAATTCCTACCTGACAAACCTCATGATCCAATCGCGGCCCGCCTCGGTTGCGATGTCGCCCAGGCGGCACCGCAACCTACACTTTGGCCGCTACGTCGTTGGCTTATCATCAAAAGCCCTGACGAGTGGCCTCTCCTCCAATTCCTCTTCGCTTCACCGTGGGTGATAAAGCCTACTGAATCCTCCCGCCTCGACAATGCGGGAACCCACCGAGGAGGCTCTTGCGCCACTCTGGGTTATCCTACTAAGTCCAAATTAAGTCTTAAGCGCGAGTGGGCCTTATTGGTCGGTTGTTGTAGTATAATAAGAGGCAATCTGTAATTTTTAACTTAATGCAGTCGAACTAATCAAAATATTGCTTTTTTGTTGCAGCAAAACCTACTCATGGACTCAAAGATGATATTCTCGGTGCAATTCCCCTTCAACCCGTCTTCCATACGACTGGAAGCCGTAGAATTACCCGAAGTACTAGAACTGGAAGGTCTACTCACCAAAATATAAGAAGACCGAGTAGACCAGATGAAAAGACGTCAGTATAAGGTTTTTATTAAAGCCTTTAGCTATAATTATTTTATTTATGAACTAATGTTGTGGTCTACTGGGAAATTTCAGTAGACCAGAGAAGACCGTTGTAGAAGCTTGTTTTAACAATGTTTTTTTATAGTTTTTTTTATAGCGTAGAAAAGACATAATAATATTAGAAGACCGTAAAACTAAGAAGGTAATGTTCAAACTATAGAATAGTTTGTAATATTGATTTAATAAAGACCGAAAATACCATAATAGTTATAATGTTATATTTATTTATATGTTGTAAAAGTAATAAGAAACGGTCTAATAACTGCAAGATATTGTTAAATAGATTAGAAACAGCATAGTAATAGGTTTAATGTTCCACATTTTTCATATTTTATTTATAAAAGTATGTGTCTATTTTGGTGTAACTACCTACCTAACATTTATTGATTATACAATGTGTCCGGACTTGTAGTAATACAACTTTAAGGCCGTAAAATACACTTAATTTTCTCGATAATGGGTGAAATTATCACACCCTCAAAGATAGAGCAGTTTTAGCACCTGACTTACTTATTAGGATATCCACACAGTCTAACAACTATAAATTTGGACCTAGGTCTCGCAGAGCCGTATAATTAATGTTATTTTTACGTCCATAGCATAGAGAATCTTAAAAAAAGAAATATTCTTGTATTGAGCCTTAAAAGTTAAATTTTAAACTAAATTCCACAAGATTTTTATCGCATTTTCTAAAATTCTTAAATTTTTTTTATGTAGCCTTTGAGTCGTTCTACATACTGACAAAAGAATCACAGATCTAAGCAAATTAGTTTAAATTTTATTATTACTTAAAAAGAACCCCTGCACTATTTTGCCTTATAATATTTGCAGAATTTTAGGGAATGCAATAAAAAAAATTGGGGATTAAACCCCTCATGGTGGGGTGTTTTCATCGATAAGGTTAAGTGTATTTTACGGGCATAAAGTTTATTACTACAGGTCCGGACACATTGCATAGAGGGGCTGGTGACTAAGTTTTAACAGCTGCACCCATCGGTCTTCCAGCTTAAGCAACGCTTGATGAGGTTGGCCCGTGGATGTGTGACCATCAATTAATAACTGCGTGCCTCGGAAAGTACGTTAAGCAGTTGATCCCAGATGCCATTACTAACAACGGATCTTTGTGTCTCTGAATTGGCTGTAAGACCCTGCGCAGTAGCTATTTTTGTGTCAATGTTGAAGGTGAAGATAGCATTGTATAACTGCCTCTTTCACTCGTTTACGTTTGTCGCATCGTCCTAAGAGCTTGCTCTATGCAGTATACTCGATGACAAACTGTTTCTTGGCATCTTCAGAGACACAAAGATCTGCTGTGACTATTATACGGGTAGTCAGATGCCAGAAAATTATGACACCAGTCTGACCAAGGAATATCGAATTTCATAATTATACTCCAGCCATTTTGAAGATACAATGTTTACTAACAAAGTAACATTTTTTTAGGGCGACCCTCTACTTAAAGTTGCCCGATTCGATCATTCTGCCATACAAACGTAGTCTGGCGATTACTCCACTGTTTGACGGTGTACGTTCACAATAAAAAATTATATCAATTTGTCACATCATTATCTAGCCCGGTATGGAAACAAAATAGTATATTATGCAACTAGTGAATAAAGGACGGATTTAAAGCGAGGGCCATAGATGAATCACGAGCAAGTGAAGGATTCTAACGACTGAATCACGACCGTAGGGAATGATTCATGATGATTGAATCACGAGCATAGCGAGTGATTCAAGTGTTAGAATCATGAGCGATGCGAGTGATTCATGGCCCTCGATATAAATCCGTTTTATTCAAGAGTTGCATACTATATTTTATACCATGACTACGAGAAAAAGAAAGATTTAAGCACAAGGAATATTTATAAATACAAAATAAATGGTTTATTTCCTTCAAAATTTACAAAAAAATGTGAAATCCTGACCCCTGAGCTAGGTTACGGTTTACGGTACATTATTATAATTAATTAAACACCATTGTAATTAATATTAGAATAACAATCCAAATAAGTATTCAATAAATATCCTAGACTAAAATCAAAATCATTAGTTAAATCCTAAATATAAACAAACTCAAAATTAAAATCGAAGATGGAGTTTGAAAGTCGAGAATTCTCTGCACAAGAAGTTTGTATAGAGTATTTTTTGCGCAAGGAGGTTATATAGCATTTAGATGGAGGTCTAATACATTGGTGTGTTCCAAATTCAAACACCAAAACAGTGATTAAAAGTGCTTTTTATTCACTGTTTTCAGTGAATAAAATAAGCTTTTTAGAGGGGGAATGGTATAAAAGTATATATTTAAAAGTTATGAGCGTCCAAAGTTCCTTATTTCAACACTAATTTTAACGCATCTTTGGGCGTAAATAAATACCATAAGAAGAAGTAAAATTGCAAATCATTTTATTTTGAACAGATACATTTAGTAGTTTTTTCATGATATCCGTATTCCCAAAGGTCTATTTATAAAATTTCGCGCGCTCGTTTTCGTTCTAAATCATAATCCATTTTGTTACAAATTTTCAAAAGTGTGTTTCGTACGCGAACTAGCTTCTTACTGCTCATCACAGCATCTATCTCTTTCGCACGTGTTCTCGGATTAGATAGCATGCATTTAAACCCCGGGGAAAATAGTTCGTGCCGTCGACTAGGGCAACCTTAACAACAAAAAAAAAAACGATTTCGATAAGAATGTTGTATCTTATTGTACATCGATTTAACTGAGTTAGTACAGATGAAAGATAGTTTGAGAACAAAATAGCCATGATCTATGACCACTACTAGACTAGAAGATCAGATTCGAGCAAACCTAAAATTGTCACCCCTGCTGTCAGCAGATCAGCTGATTGAGCTGTCAGTGCTTTGTTAGTAAATATTGTACCATCATGTTGGCCAGACTATAGTTACTGGGTTGTGTAGATCAAGTTGGTAAACTCTTCATGAAAATACTGGTATAATTCTCGCCAAACTTCTTGGCCGCCCTGATGTTGGCTTTCCGATGGGCAAGGCACGGTGCGGTGCTCTTTTGTATGAGATTTTCTACTGCGCAGCCATTGTAGCCAAGTTCTGGGCGGCCAAGAAGTTTGGCGAGAACTGAATCCAGCTGGATCTGGTTACAGTGGTAGCCGACCGCAACACAGTTGGGAAAAAGGTGGGCAGATATATGTAGTTTTACTTTTGTTATTGATTTATTTATAATATGCTTTATTGTACACTTTAGAATACATTAATAAAAATAAACTTACAATGACACATACAATGGGCGGCCTTATCGCATGCCGCGATCTCTTCCAGGCAATCTGGTATGGATAGTAATTATCTGGACATGTGTGGTTGTCATTGGTGTATCTTTTGTTACAAATTAAAAATATGTACACCTAAATGGACATGAACTTTTATAAAATAGAGCTTGCCTTTTATATTTTCGATTAGCTCAATATTTTCGTTCCTACATGTTTATTGCCATACGAAATAATTGTTCACTATGGTGCCATTTTATATTCTATTAATTGGTGTTAAAATATTTATTTATTATTTGATTTATACTTACATTCCTATTTACTCCTTAAAAATCTTTTTATTTATATTCATTTAATTTAAAATTATTTTTACATTTCGTTGTGTTTTAATCAATGCTGATCGAGAACTGAAAAATACATTTAATTTTTACTTGGCTCGTAGGCCTAGCCACAACAATACAGCTGACCTTGAGGTCTTATGTTCGATTCCCAGGTCGGGCAAGATATTTGCTTTTTTTCTTTACGACAAATGATTAATCGCGTTATTAATCATTTGTCGTAAAGCGATCGGTGTTCTACTTAATACTACAATAAAGATATTGTCTTCAAAATTAGACCAAATCACGAATTATTAGAGTTCAATGTGGCTTAAAGAGATATTAGCAACTGCAGAAATAATGATAAGTACATCATAGTGTAAGACTCTAGTTGATTTCTATTAACTTTTGAGTTTGTGTGTGCTGAGATATGATAAAGCTTTACTTTTGTTGGTCAATCACCTTAGATAATATTTTTCCTTAAAAATGCTTATTCTTTTGAGTTCTTATGTATGTTACATGCGTCGCTTTGATTTTCATATGTCATCAAAATATCTTTTCCAAATATACTACTGTTTTTATGGAGATCTGAGGTGATGACGTGTCAACGCCATCATATTTCCGTTGAACATTGAGAGAGAGCCAGCTCTTTCTCAAAGTGGAATCATGACAGTTTAGACACATCAGAGCAATGCCCCTGGTTGTAATGTCAAATTTTAAAATAGAAAAGGCTCCCTTAAAAGAAGACTCTAGGAAAAGTAAAAGAAACATGAGTTTATTTAAGAGTTTGTTTATATTTGCGTAATGATTAATTCATAAGCAGCTTCCCGTAAGTCTTCCTTTAATGAGTTATTACAACGATTCTGTAGTCATTTTTATATTTGTTAAATTGATTAGAAGTTATTCTGATTTAAAGCCAGATTAAACTTGTGTACGATGGGTTTCATCAACACTGCTCTCTCAAACAATGAAGGAAAACATCGTGAGGAATCAGGCATGACCTAGAACTAAAAATTCGAAGACATGTGATATCCACCAACCTGCACTGGCCCCCGTGGTGGATTGCTGCCCACTTCCTCTCACAGAGAGGAGGCCTGTGTCCCAAAATTGGGCAAGTTACAGGCTGATTATGCTTATACGATGGGTTTTTATTAATTATCCAAAATATTTTCTCTATATTTAGGTCTAATGTCTGTAACATTTCTATCAGTACTTAAGAGTCTATCTCAGCCATTCCTATTTATAATAAGTTTTCAATCAACGAAGTTAGTTTCTTTTATATTAAGATTTATACATTTTTTTATATTAACTAACAAAATTTAGTTATGATTTATACTGATTAGTTCAAATTGTTCACCACTGTTGGCCACCACATTGGAATCCGATTCTTCATCAACCTGGAATTTAAATTTAATTCAATAAACTTTTTTGTAAATAAGCTTTTAGCTTTCCGTTCATTGTCCATCTAAATCAAACGTATATGCAATATTTCAGCTCAATAGGTTGGGGATAACTGTTTTAAAATTCAGTTGCAAGATTTGACCCACGCATACTAATATGGCAAGTTAAAAGCTTGTAAAAGTGTTTACTGGCATATGATCAAAAAACATTTAAAAACTTGATACAGCTATTGACACCATGAGCAATAAGAGTCAAGTCAAAAACACATATTACTCTACTCTTCTCAGACGCTACACATTTCTAAGATCGGCTCTGACACTCTGCCTCATAATCTTAGAAATAGTGTAACATAATTCGCACTGCCAATTTGGAACCTTTTGTGAATTATGCTTCTAAAATCGATGCGTTCGTCGTGTATATGTCATGGACCAAGTGATTAATATGTGCACGTATAATGCCCGAGTATTATGAATCTAGTCAAGTCAAATCTAGCAATGTAATAAATACTGATTTAAATTTCTATATTTATCACATTGTCTGGTCATTATGAATATTGCTACGTAACGGTTGGGTAATTATGGTCAATGAATTAGTCCAAGACCGAGCGAAGCGACCTCGGGAGCTTAGGGCACCCCGACACGGATGGAACCTAGGTTCGAAGGAGATAACTTGAGCTAAAGTAAGCGCGCAAAGCGATTGAACTCTGCTTCTGTCGTCTCCTTCGATGCTTAAATAGTAATGGTACTTACTTATTATATATTAAAATGAATGTCAACATGAATCTAATTTAACAAAACGCATCTTTTTATTACCCTGCCCAATAAGTGACGGGCATTATTCAGAAAGCTCGGTCAATTTAATTATTTCAATAGTTTCTATCATATTGCTTACTTATATTGGGCATTTTTCAAATTGCCCGGGCATAAAGAATAATGCCGTATTAATCACTTAGTCCATAACATATTATAGATTCCTTATATGTGTATAATGATCTTGAAATATTAAATGTGGTAAAATTGTGGTGAATTATGTCGATTTGTCCAAAAAAAGCGCTGTGTATGCTGAAAAAAAAGAAACGTCAAAATAAAAAATGCTACAGCTGCTTTATTGACAAATGTTTAGTGTCATTCCATTATATTTAATTTAATGTTATTGTAGTTTTTAAAGTTTATTAGAGTATTGTATAGAAAAATTATAGTTGATTCTGGAAAAGTTGCAAAATTATTAAAAACAGCAGATCTGCGTAGTTCACATACAACCTGCTCATTGCAAGTTTTGGTAGAATTCAGAATCTACATTGTAAGCCAACTCATATACTTTTGCAACTTCTCCAAAAATTATGAGGACTCAATAAATAAAAGATAATATAATAATTAAATAATAATGTAGTAATAAAACAGTGTTACCATTTGCGTTAGGTGCTTTCGAAGCTACACATGTATTATTATAACCGCTGCTTTTAACATAAACTTATATTTTTCTGCGTAGTCAAAATAAATATACCTGGTTTCTATGACAACAACCTGTTGGTTTCAGCTTCGTATCTTTTGTTACAGTATAAATCTGGTACCTAAAAACCTCTTACTGGTACTAAAACGATTAATTATTGAAACACGTTTAATTTACAGCCACAGAAAGTAAAAAAATAAAAATTAAATCATCAGCCTCTTTGTCGTGTTAAACAATCCGTTAACGTAATACTACGCAGTGTAGCAGTATTTATGTTGAAACTAGCTGCTAGACAAGTGAGACGTCATTCTAGACTGTCTAGAAATCATGTGTATATTTTGTATAAAATGACATGACGAAATATCGTTATCTTTGGCCAATAAAAGGCTCTAGTCAAGTGACATTCTACGCGGTATAAACGGAAGCGTGGCGATGGCGATTGGAAGATTGTCAAAATGTATGGGAATGTCAAACGCTGTCGAAATGTCACGTGATCAATCTATTTTGGCATTTCGACCATCACCTTCGCTAGTAGAATTACCCTTTTCTAGAGTCTGACTCTCACAGACGATCGACACTGTCTATGACCATCGCAAACGTCGCCGCTTGTCTTTAGCGTCTTCCTTCGATATGAAGACAATGTCGCTCGTCTGTAAGATCCCTAAATGTCACGTGCTTCACGTTAAATTATATTAAAAGTTTTAGCTTGATATATTATTAAAAAAAAACTGATTATTTTTGTCGCATCTTGTTAATCGTTTGTAGTAAAAGAAAATTATGTTGATGACAGCTGGTATTATGTTTAAATAGATATTAAACAATAAAAATATCTTATCATTGGAAATAGTACGTTATTACGCAAAGCTGGCACTAAATAGGTACTTAATTAGAAAATTTTATAAATCAGTATTTTGTATGTAAATGTTATTATTTATGTGTTATGCATTTACGATAGTGTGTTAATCAGTCTTTTCTTCCTTATGTATTGTCGTATTTCTTATTAAAATGTAGTAGTGTGATATTTATTATAAACTACTACTTGTTGTACTTAATGTATTAAATAGAGAATTATATGTATGTTGTGTTGTATATAAATGAAGTTATATTTATTAGGTGCTCAAGTTGAAAATGATTCGATTTTATAAATGCATTCCAAATATATTCAAAATATACTATTGTATTTAATTCGTCAATTTATTGGAAATGTTATTAGATTATAATTCGTTGAAACTATATCAAAGTAATGTAAAATTATGGGAAGGAAAAATAACAAAAAAAAACAATCGAAATTTAAAAAAATACGATATGTATTATCGATGAGCTATTCTACTATATGAAATACTTACATCAATGTATCTTAAATAAATTAAACTTCGTGTAAGCTTGTCTCGCTAGCAGCTAAACAAAAGCGTGTTGCCTCAAAATCAATTCTAGTTAAAAACTACAGCCTATACGACAAACGTTTGCTAAATTACTAGATTTGATAAGCTCAACGTCTTAACAAAAAGGGTAGCTTATCTGTTGTAAAGAAAACGCTAACAAAAGTATCGCAGAAGAGAATTGGTGTATGTGAAATACTGCGTTAGCACAATCTTCTACTACAAGCAAGCCAAAGTAATAAATGGAAAATGTAAGAATGCCTTGTAATAAAAAAATGCCAGCGTTTAAAAAAAGCATAAATGTATCTAAATGTTATAAAGATATTATGCGTGTACACCATGTTATAAACGCAATGTTGTAAAAATATTCGTTTTGTCATTTAATGCAAGAAACTACAAAAACTATCATTGATTTAAGCCTTTGTCGTATCCAATACGACATAAGATTAACAGGATCTCTGCTGTTGTTTCATTTGGAATATTATAAAAAGCAATATATTGCATATCTAATTATTATTTACTATAGTATTTAATTATTGAATCAATCTTATGATTACAATATAATTGTGGATTAAAAATCATAGACGATTATGTTGAAATTATTTTATTATTCGTGTTAACTATGATGTGTCCTGTACTGTGAGCACTATACATTCCTTATAGATGTTATGTTATTAAAATCATTTATTGAATAGAAATTGTTTTTATTTCATTTCTTCCTGTTTAACTAGATGTGATAAGAATATTTGCGGCAAATAAGTAGCGTCTGACCGAACATTCGGCATCTTCACTTCGACCAAAGTAGACCGAAGTTTTGGCCGAAACCCAAGGTTTCTAGCGAAATTGAACGGACTCTTACGAATACGCAAGAGTCCAATGGAAGAAGCACCGGGCGATGGACAGGGATCATACGCCGTTGCGGCCAGCCAATCGCCATCGCTAGAACATAGACATCAAAATAAATTATATTCAAAATATTTTAACAAAAAGTTAAACCGACAAAACGAATAACTGAAGAGCAAAAAATAAAAATAAACTTACGCATTTTAAGTTGTCGCCAAACAAACAAACATGCGAATTAACATGTTCCGGCGCGGTAACTGCTATAACCAAATTTCGTGGTCCGACAGTACGGCCACAGACGTATAATTAGCTTCTTTCTTTACGTCATACACAGCTACCGCAGCGTGCTAAATTGATTGGCTTATTGTAAAGACTTTATGCTTAAAGCAATAAGGCTGAGATCATGTTGATTTACTGCCAAAAACAAGTGGTTTACGTGAACTCAATGTGTGTCCTATCCACACATTCATCCACAACGCTAGTACGGCTATAAAACCGTAGAGTGCTCGCACGATAAGTCTGCGCGCGACGGGTGGCGTGCTTAATGTTGCCAGCATAACTGATCTTATTTCCTACATTTAATCAATAGTCATTTTTCTCTCGAAACTTAAAAGTAATTTAAGTCAAGCCTAATTAATTACTAGCTTTTTCTACTTGCATAGAATATGATAAAAGAAGCTTCATGAAATTATTGTAAATCTTTTATTGAATACTTAGTAGTAGTTACCTACTGTTAAATTTGGTCTAACAATGGTCCTGCAGTGGCTAATATCTTCAATTTCAATTCTTTTTTAATTTCTTCTTCAACAATTTTTGAAGAAGCTGCTGCCACATAACCCTCTTGAGTTTTTTTGGGGGCGGTGCGTTCAGAAACGCCTAAAACAAAATAACGATGATGCAGTAAATTACATGATGCCGGTACTGTCCCGCCGGTATATTTATGTACCACCCAAAAACCAATACTGTCGGGCACCGGTATAGGTGTACCAGAATCTCATGGCATTTTTTATTTTTTTTAAATTGTGATTTTCATATGGCAATGTCAATTGTCACTTGTCGAATCAAAGTACTTGATGTGTCAACCGCTGCTGAAATTTTTTGATATTATCTTTAAAGTTTGTTATTTTTGTGAAAATGTCGAAAAACCCACTTCGATCTCATGCGAGACATATTGTTTTCAATGTGTATCATAAAATAAGGGAAGAAGAAGGCGTAAATCAAACTCAATCTTTGATTTTAAAGTGCGTCGTAGAGTGGACCGGTAAGTTGGACTTGACTTGTTTTGATACTTTTAGTTTAATTTATATTTTTCTTACTTAATTTTAATTTCTTTCCATTACTATTATATGGTAAATCGTAGGTCAGGGCACATCGAATGATGGCCGGAAGGAAATGGCAACAGTAATGTAACTGTTACTAATTCTTCGACAAGATATTGATTTTAACGGAGATTGAGAATCGTTGACGTAAGAAAAATATTAAGTAATAATCTGCGCCCTGCAGTGGGACGTGTATATAGACGGGAGTTTTTGGCAGGATTTTGTCGAGTGAAGTTCAGTGGCTGTTAATATTATTTGCAAATTGATTCCTAGTGGATATTGTGATATATTATTGTTGTAGTTTTGTATCTCAACTGTCTCCGCAACTGGACAATTTGTAAAATCATTGACAAAAGCGATCTCGGGATAGTGGAGCGGTGTATTTTATTGTAGTATTGACTGCCTCTGCAAAGCTTACTGGGAAGACTGACTCGATACAATTTGCTGCCAAATACTCCAAAAAACATTAGAATCTGTTACATCCGCATTCTAATGCATACTAAAGAATAAATATAAGATCCAAAACTCTTTCCAAAGACGTGGCTAAAAGGTCCTAGCAACCAGGCCATAAAACTTACATAAAAAAAAAATATATAGACTGATGATGATGAATGACTTTAAGTAACATGATACATTTTATTATTTTTTACAGACTTTATACATAAAGAGATTGGTTTTGAATATGTTAAATGCCAATGAAACAGAACCATTTTGATGGAGAGAGATGACATAAAACTACAAAGATACAAGTTTTTGAAATGCCAGTGGAGTTCATGGAATCGTATTCTAGTTTTCTAGTTCTGAATGAGGTTTTAAGTTATTAGTATGATTTAAATGCTAAATAATAAATTAGTACATAAATTAATATTCAATTGATTTATTTTTCCTATGTTATGAACACGATGTATAACAACATTATTCATACACATACCTATAATACTCACAGTGGATCTTTGTGTCTCTGAATTGGTTGCAAGACCCCGCGCAGTAGCTATTTTTGTGTCAATGTTGAAGGTGAAGATAGCATTGTATAACTGTCTCTTTCACTCGCTTATGTATGTCACATAAGCTTACGGAGTTTCTTGTGCATTCTTCTCCATAACAAGCTACTTTCCGAATGCACGGTAGAATCAACTTTTATTCCATGTAAATTTAAATTGTGACATTCAAAAGTGCCGCTTGGTGGCCCAGTTGAAATAAATATCTTTTGTCTTTTTTGTCATCGTCCTATCTCGCTTACTCTATGCAGTATACTCGATGACAAACTGTTTCTTACGCAATGGTTGGCAGGACCAAGTTCAAAGACACAAAGATCCGTTGTGACTACTATAATATAGGTACCTCATGTTCATTAATACTAAAGACATAAATAAAAATTAAACAGTATCAAGATCGTTTGATCCAATTTCCCCAGTATTGCATACAACAAATTTTTATTTCCCTTTTTGCCATGAGATTCTGGTAGACCTATAGTACTAAAATTAAGGGAAATTTTAGTATTGTGGTAACCCTAAACGTTACCTGTCAAATAAGCAACGCGGGCTCTATCATTGTAAAACGGTACCTTAGGCCCGTTATTGTCTTGTGCACTTGAAGAAAACATCCCTGCCATCACTTTAAATTACTTTTAGCATAATGATGGCGATTATTTACTGCGGAAACGAATAAAAACACGGAATACAACACACTCTCTTGACACCTGACATAAATGACAAACGATTAGTTCCGTTTTTGGCCGCGCGCAGACTTATCTTGCGCGCACTCTAGTCATATTACGGGAAAGTCAGTGTCACGTACGTGTCATGCGAGCGACGGTCCGAATTGGGTGTGTGCACGTCAGTATGCGCGGGTAAATTACGAGCAACCAAAGCTCTCGGCAAGTGATAACTATTGACTTCTTAGCCTAAACATTGGCAAATACTTGTATTATGTTTTATCTGTTATTATATACTTCATTTTACGTGAGTGTTGCATGTTTTCAACATGAAATCTCTTGCTTTTAGATGACACATAAATGTCTGAATTATCTTGCTCAGAATAAGATCCCTGTTCGATCCTTGTCCTTTTAGATTGTGACGACGGAGAATATGTTTCCGATAAACTATTAAGGATACGGTTGTAGCCGTCTTTCGCCCTGTGTACACGATTTAATTTTCTGTGATATTGTTAGTAAGGTTGTGAAAGTTTTGTGATTTTGTATGAAAAATCTACTGTCTTTTCCTAAGAAATTACCGCGCCGGAACGTGTTAATTAAGAAACTAAACATAAAGTATAGAATGATTGTAGCTAAAGGCCCCGTCACGAGAAGCTACAAATTTTGTATTTAAAGAACTTCTAAGTTGCGTAGCGACAATTTTATCAACAACATATAATCCTAAATTCAACGCGTCTGACTCATGGAACGTTCCAGCCACAAAACCTTTCCTCTATGCACAAAACAATTTCTTTTTAGGGTTCCGTACCCAAAGGGTAAAAACGGGACCCTATTACTAAGACTCCGCGGTCCATCTGTCTGTCTGTCTGTCACCAGGCTGTATCTCATGAACCGTGAAAGAGTGCGCGCACGATAAGTCTGCGCGCGACGGGTGGCGTGCTTAATGTTGCCAGCATAACTGATCTTTTTTCCTTCATTTAATTAATAGTCATGTTTCATTACTCCTTTTTAACCCCCGCCGGAAAAAGAAGGGGTGTTATAAGTTTCACGTGTGTTGCTGAGTATCTGTGTGTCTGTCTGTGGCATCATAGCGCCTAAACGGATGAACCGATTTCGATTTAGTTTTTTTTGTTTGAAAGGCAATTTTGTCGAGAGTGTTCTTAGCTATGTTTGAATAAAATCGGTTCAGCCGTTCAAAAGTTATGGGCATTTTACTGTTTCAATCGGGGTGTTTTCGCAAGATAAATGCGTCGGGGGTTTTTTAAATTGTGAAATTTTACTTGTCATTAGTAATTTGTTTGTATATGTCATTATTATTTTATCATTAGTATTTTTTTTTAACTTCTTCTTTAACAATTTTTGAAGAAGCTGCTGCCACATAACCCTCTTGAGTTATTATTTGGGTAACGGTGCGTTCAGAAACACCTAAAACAAAATTACAATTATGCATTATATTACATGATGCCGGTCATGTCCCGCTGGTATATTTATGTACCACCCAAAAACCAATACTGTCGGGCACCGGTAGTACTAAAATTAAGGGAAATTTTAGTATTGTGGTATCCCTAAAAGTTACCTGTCAAATAAGCAACGCGGGCTCTATTTTTGTAAAACGGTACCGTAGGCCTGTTATTGTCTTGTTCACTTCAAGAAAACATCCCTGCCATCACTTTAAATTACTTTTAGCATAATGATGGCGATTATTTACTTCGGAAACGAATAAAAACCATTGAGATAGGAAATATATGGAGGCGCCGCGATGTTCTATATATACATTAGCTTATACAAATATGAGTGAAATACGATACAGAATGTGAAACATCGTTTTGTTTCATTCTTTCTAATGTAGTAATCGTATTAGATGAAAGAGACAACAATATTTCAGTTGTTGCTCATTATGGCAACATTTTGTGACGGTTGTAGGTACGTGCCATATTCACCATTTTATGTGACGAATTTTGTGGTTGTGTTCGTGGTAGTCCTGCTGTCATATGGTTGTTTACATATTGTATTATTGAGATTTGTGAGAGTGTGTGTGTTGCTTGATTGACACAACCTTAGAATCGGCGGCCATTTTATGAGACATTTTGAGGTTTAGGTAGGCACGTTTTTTTCGTAGGTACTTTCAGTCCATATTATTTAGTATGTCTATGATAAAAACACGGAATAAAACACACTCTCTTGACACCTGACATAAATGACAAACGATTAGTTCCGATTTTTGCCGCGCGCAGACTTATCTTGCGCGCACTCTAGCTAGCCATTTGAAATGTTCACAGATGATGTATTTCTGTTCCCGCTATAACAACAAATACTAAAAACAGAATAAAATAAATATTTAAGTGGGGGGGGCTCCCATACAACAAACGTGATTTTTTTGCCGTGTTTTGCGATAATGGTACGGAACTTTTCGTGCGCGAGTCTGACTCGCACTTGGCTGGTTTTTTTTTCTTTTTGATGGACATCTTGCAGTTCAATCAGAGTGATTGGCTACTGCTTAACCGGGCGATTCTGTGCAGACTAAACTAGAGACTGCAGCCAGGCATAAAAAGCAAAACCTAACCGACCACGCTGAGGGCTAAGCTTGTGTAGTACATGTACTATTAGGAAGCAATTCCTTTAGGTGAACGAGAACGAACTATTCTGTTTCGGTCGTTTAAATCTTTCATCTAGTACAGTGATCCAAGCGACATCGGCGGCCTAATTGTGTAAGTGAATTCAGCAAAGGAAACAATCTGTTTCTTTCCCAAAAACGACTTTTTGTATTGCGAAAAGTCGTTTTTGGGAAAGAAACAGTTACGTGACGTTTACTTACTTACTTACGTACGTTCCATTCAGTGTCCGAGTAAGTGCAAGCCTACTGAGGGCTACTCTCTAAATAATGAACGACAGCGCTATAAATCGCTAAAATATAACCCGAAAAAAAAAAAAAAAAAATGGAAACTCCGGGAGGGGACGCCCTAGAAAGACATATATAGACCTTATAGGTGATGTTCTTCAGAAAGACCAAGTGCGCAGTACCCATTACCGGCGTGTGTGTATGACTAGATGTATGAATGTGTGTGAAGCAAAAGAAGTATGTAAGGATCGTAGCAGGTGGCGTTCTGTAGTTTCTGCCTACCCCCATGGGAAAAAGGCGTGAGTTTATGTATGTATGTATAACCCGAATAAGTGAAATTGCTCGTTACTTTCGTGTTACACGTATGTTACTGTTCAACGGACACCCAAACGCCAATCGCTTATGTCCGTGACTACCGGACCCCGACAGCAATCGCTTCCATATTTGGTAAATAATTACTACTCAATTGTTTTAACGGGCCAGAAATGAGAATACAGGATCTTCAGGATAAATACTTTTATTCACTTGCAAAGTACACAGTAGATCAATCAACCTTACTCGACGAGTCTCCAAAAAGGTCTCCCCCATGGCGCATTGACCGTTAAGTCCATGCGCCATCTTTCCCGCCAAAATATCACATCCGTTAGTGTATTGACCATTGATTCAATACCATTTTAAATTATCCGAGCGCAGACATTTGGCGGTATATTGACCACGAAATCCAAAATAACATGAACACATACATCCGTTGGTGTGTATTGACGGTTGAGTCAATACACCATCTTTTTACATAATATAATTATTCGGACTAAATAAATACAAATAGTATTTAATTACAATAAAAATGCTAACAGTCGGCCTTTCCTGACACTTACACGTCCCGTGGAAAGACGATGAATTTTACAAAACAACCTCTAATTTTATCATTTATTAAAGTATCTAAAAAAATAACTAATGAAGAAATAAAAAAATTGAGAAATTTTACAAAGTGCGTAAAACTAACTATTATCTATTATTTATTTTAAATTGGCTTGTTTCAAAATGCAGTACCTTAAGTATTTACACATTATTATGATTACAATGATTCATTGAAAACACATTTTCTAACTTGCGTTGTTTTATATTATTAAATTCTGATCTGATTACACACGCACAACAAGCATTGCAGGAACTACAGTGGCCTCAACATATCCACTGCAATTCGAACATGCTGTGGCCCCTTCACGTCCACAACACGCCAACAATACCATAGGCATTGAAGGAACTACAATGGCCTCAACTTATCCACCGCAATTTGATCATGCTCTGGCCCCTTTACGTCCACAACACGCCACAATACCCTAGTTGAGAGTGTAATCCATTTAATTATTTATAATTTCTAATATACCGTTTGTATCCTCATCTTTTAATATAGATATGATACGTTGGAGTTCTGGGTCGCTCTGTTGTACCGTGGTTATCCATTTGGTTTCAATGCACCGTACTTCGACAAACTCGGGTCCAACAGGGTTTCGGCTAAGTGCATCTATGTGAGACATAGTGGAACCAGACTTGTAAATTATTTTAAAATCATATTCTTGCATAATGTTCCATCATCTCGCCACTCTGGGTAAAATATCTCTTTTCTCAAATGTAGCCCTAAGAGAATTGCAATCCGTAACAATGGTAAGGTATGCCTAAAAGGTATGTTCTAAATCGTTGTAACGAATTCGCGACTGCCAAGGTTTCCAGATCGTATGAAGTGAAACGGGACTCCTCCGGCGAGGTTTGTCTGCGATAATATACTACAGCATTAAATGATGCATCTTTATTAGGTCTTTGTAATAAGATACCAGCGATGCCCACTTTGGAAGCGTCTGTATGGAGTTGAGTTTCAGACGCAGGGTTGTAGAATGCTAGAATGAGACGTTTGACTAATGCCATTTTTAAAGTTACAAAAGCATTCTCCTCAGAGTCCAACCATTGCCATTTTACATCTTTCTTTAAAAGTTGGGTAAGTGGCCGGGCTATTGATGAGAATCCTTTTATAAAACGGCGAAAGAAACTACAAAGTCCTATAAACTGTCTTACTCTATGTTAGTCCGTAGGGCGTAGAAATACTTCTACGGCGTTTATTTTAGCTTGACCCGGCCTTATGCCGTCGGAACATACTTCGAACCCAAGGTAGTCTATAGATTCCTTTAAGAAATTACATTTCGACAACTTTAGCGTAATGCCAGCGGTACGAAACAATTCTAGAGTCGATTTTAATTTCTGGAAGCCCTCCTCTATTGTTTTAGCCGGTATTATTACGTCATCCATATACGCAAATGCCTCTTTAAATCGCGCATTCCCAAGTATATTATTAATTGCCCTTTGAAAATTTGACGGTGTGTTGACAAGTCCGAAAGGCAACCTGTTAAACTCATAATGCCCGTCAGGTGTTATGAAAGCTGTCAAGTGTTTTGAGGCTTCGGACATACATAATTGGTAATAACCTGACATAAGGTCTAAAGTTGTATAGTATTTGTAACCGGACAAATTAATGTTTTTTTTATTAAGAGCCCTATAGTCAATGCATAGTCTATACTCGACTTTTTCTTCACGAGAAGAACAGGAGACGCATAGTTTGAAGTCGATGGCCTAACTATGTCAGAGTCTTCAAGTTCCTGTACTATATCACAAACTACTTTTCGTTCCGTAAAAGGCATGCGATACGGTCTATAAACCACCGGTGTAGTATCACTCAACTTTATATCCATCTCAGTGTTAGAAATACATCCTAACTCTTTAGTGGTAAACGCAAAACAGTCTCTGAATTCATTTAAAAGACAATTTAACTGGATCAGATCGCTTTGACTAATTCGATCGCTAACGGATAACATTTCAATGTCAATAACCCTAAAAGAAGATTCACTTTCGTTATAATTTTCAACTTTGTTGATGGTATGAAAATTAATTTGAGTTAAACGAAGAGCTTGAGACAAAAGACTGTCTTTATTTAAAACAAATGCTGTTTCCATTAAACTGTTCAACTGAAGAGTGCCCTTACCACGAACTAATTCTAAAATACAAGGTACAATGTCATACATCTTTTGAGGCTGGGAGCATAGGCCAGGTTCGATCATAACCTCACCGTCATATGATGGGTTCGAGTATACGGCTACATCGTTGCGACCTGCTATAGTAACAGTCTCAAAAACCCAAAGTTCTATGCATCGGGAATCATTAATCGTTCTTTGTTTTATAATTAATTCTTCTTTTGTTTTATATACCACTACATGGTTTTGTTCCGTATATGTTTGACCAACCAGTAATGATACTTTTAAAAACTGATCCGGGACTATCAGTACTTCCACGCGTGCTTTAACCAAATCTATTTCGATTTCAATGTCGCATTTTCCTATACATTGAACCTAAGAATTGCCGAACCCTCTTAAAGTTGGTAAATTACCGTAGGATAACGTCATATTCAATATTTTAGCATCAGATTCTCTAAGCATAGTAATTTGACTACCAAAATCAACGAAACACTTCAAGGTCTGTCCATTAACTAATGCATCCTTAAAATATTTCGCATCATTGTCCTGTTCTTTTGCTATATTTAAAACAGTTTTCTTACTTTCAGACTCTTGTTTAGTGGGACAATCGGTAATCAAATGCCCTACTTTAAAACAGTTTTTGCATCTTTTAATTGGGTGTTTACAGCCAGTGTATGAGTGACCTTTCTCGCCACAATTATAACACTTTACTAACATATCCCTACTGTTTCTATTATCTTTGACTGTATTCGATCGTTTGCTGTCAGAAGGGCCCACAGGCAAAATTACGTTCAATTTAATTTTATCATTTCTTTTAACGGTTCTTGTGTTACGAAGATAAACCAACAATTTATCTGGCTCACTAAATTGAACAGCCTCAGCACTAGTTCTAACCGATCTGTCATCAATACCGAATAATAAACAATCAATAGCCTTTTTTCCGGTAATGTTACATCTATTTATTAGAACCATCTTTTCATAGTAATATTCTTCTAAATTATCACCAAAATGTGCTTTACATGCGAGCATTTCTGACAGCAATTGCCCATCGTTATCATCACAGGGAAATGCTAAACGCAATTTTTGTTGCCAATCTGCCCATGTAAACAACAAACTTGGTAAGCCTTGGTACCACTTTTGAGCCTACCCAGCTAATTTCGGTAACGCGTAGTGAATTATTTGCCGTTCCGTCCAACTATAAATAGTTGCACATTCGTTAACTTTAGTAATCCAAACATCAATACTCTGGTTTCGCTTGGTTGGGTCAAATTCAGGTACAACATTTAAAATCGGATAACGTTCAATATTTGCATCTCTGCGGGTAGATTTAACTAATTCCCTAAATACATCTATAAAATTAGTATCTAAAAGTAAATGGTTACTTGGCAATGGTGATGCGGCGGGAGCAGCTGGTGCACTTGGTCGACTCTCGCCACGCAGACTCTCGCTGTTGTGAAGAGATCCGTGGATACTTGAACTATTACGGCGGCAGGTAAATAAAACAATGGAACTGTTAAATATGCAACTGGCTGTATTACTCAACATACAGAAGCTGAATACTTTGAGGATTAATCAGATAAACTAATATTATAATAAGGGCACATCAATAACACACAAATTACACGAAGCCCGGAACAGGAAGAGAAAAAGATGATTTTGTTCATCAAAACAATATTACAGATGACACTGACATTTATATGGCAGTGACTTATTACTAAAGTTGCCAATGATAAACACATAGAAAATACGAAAGTTCAACACTTTCCCTTCGAATTTTCATGTCCCAAGCACAACTACACACAAGCTCTACATATTAATCTATCCATTCTCCACATACACACACAAAGAAACGCTGAAGCTTGAAAAACATCATGTCGAAGCCAAGTATATCATATATATAACATTATTAATTATAATTATACCTATCTATTATAACATCATTATATAACAGCTAAGTATTTCAACAATGCTATACAAAACTATACCCAGCTAATGCTCCAACAAATTTAACTGTTTGACAAATTGCTTATGCTTAACTGCACCAAGAGGCTTTGTAAAAACATCAGCAATCATCTCTCCGGTGGGTAAATACTTAACACATAGGAAACCCCTTTGAACAAGATCTTTAACAAAATGATAACGTAAATCGATATGCTTAGTGCGCTTATGACAATACTCCTTAGATTCTAACATTTTATGCGCACTTTGATTATCTTTAAATAATGTAATAACTATTTTTGCATTCAAAATTTCAACCAGAAAATTATTAATAAAACAAAGATCTTTCGATACATCACCAATGGAGAGATACTCCGCCTCTGTGCTGCTCAACGCTACACACCTCTGCTTGCGTGCCTCCCAGTTGATAACATTACGCCCAAGTTTAACTACAAACCCCGTATAAGACTTACGGTCAACTATCTCATTGGCCCAACTAGCATCCGAATAAGCTGTTATATCCAAATTACCAGATCCATAGAAACATAGACAGTAATTTAGTGTTCCGGCTAAATATCTCAGAACGCGTTTAGCTGCTTGCCAATGAGACTTATCAAATGCATGACTAAACTGACTCAACTGGCTGCATGGGTAAGCTATGTCGGGTCTAGTGCAAACAGAAAGGTACATTAGGCAACCTAAAAGCTCTCTATACCTATATGTATCATCATCTAGACACATTGTGTCATCTGCCTTTTGCAGTTTACAATTTGTCATCATTGGTGTGGATACTGTTTTACAATTCTCCATACCAAATCTGATTAATAAACTTTTTATATATTGACATTGGTCAAGTTTTATAAAATTATTACATCTATCTCTAGTTACATTTATTCCTAAGCAGCTTTTTAATGTTCCTAGGTTTTTAATCTCAAAATTGGTTACAAGCAGGGCTAATAACTCATTATTTTGACTACTGTAAAATATATAGAAATCATCAACATATAACGCAATTATAGTGATATCCTTTCCATTTCTTTTTGTATACACACATGGTTCACATTTAGATTGTAAATAGTAATTTTTAGTTAACAATTCATGTACTTTAACATTCCAAATTCTGCTAGCCTGCTTGAGTCCATAAATCCCTTTAAGTAATAACCAGACTTTGTCACCATTATTATTGTTACAAAAACCTTGAGGCTGTTCCATATAAATTCTTTCCTCCAATGTTCCATTGAGAAAAGCTGTAGTGACATCTACATGATCCATATTAAGATTAATTTGAGCTGCTAATGAAAATAATATCCTCATTGTGGAATGCCTAATTACTGGAGAAAACGTATCACAATAATCAATCCCCTCAATTTGAGTAAAACCTCTGGCAACCAGACGAGCTTTGCAGCGGTCAAACTTACCAGACGCATCATACTTGCGCTTAAACACCCATTTGCATTTGACTACATTCTCACCTTTTGGACGATTAACCATTTTCCAGACTTTATTTGCAATAAGCGAATCATATTCACACTGCATAGCGGCTCTCCACTGTTCACCATCAGGGCCAGAAACAGCATCCTCATATGAAAGAGGATCACCTGGTAGCATTGACTCAAGCTGAACCAAAAAAGACGCATCAAGATCATAATCTTTGTACCTGACTGGCAGTTTAGAACGTGTACTACGTATAGGACGTGGTGTATGACCTGGCGTGGAGTGCGCTACTTTCCCTCCAACCACCACCTCGGGCGATGAAGTCACATGCTCTTCGAGTGAGTCAGCGACCGGAGATGCAGCAGCTCCTGCCTCGATCTCATCACTAGTACAGCATTCCTCCTCTCCTCATTCTTCCTCCTGAGTAGGTAACCAAAGGTTTTTCTTGAAAAGTCATCGGTGTAGGTAACTAGGTATCTTGCTCCACCCCAACTTTCCACTGGTAGCGGACCGCACACGTCGGTGTGAATCAGCTCCAAGGGCCGAGTTGCACGACGTTCAGTCTCGGCAGGATATGGCTTAGCTGCCATCTTCCCCTCCAGACATGGCACGCAATCCTTCAACTCTATACCAGATAGAAGATTGGCAGAAAGCTGAGGTACTAGTAAGACATCATTTAAAAATATTACTTCATTTTCATTGCTTATTCTCAACTTCACAGTGCCAGTACCGACACACTTAAGTATTGAGTTATCTGCTATTCTTATTTTACTATCAAAAGGCACTAAACTTGTAAATTGAGTCTTGTCTAAACACATATGTTGAGTACAGCCACTGTCGACAAACCATTCATTATTGACTGTTGCCATAAAAGCACTTGCAATGAATGTACTATTATCCTTTCCATTTTCTTCACTTTTAGTGGCTCGGTCTCTCTTTAGTTTAAAACATTTATTTTTATAGTGGCCTGTTTTTGAACAATAATGGCATTTGATATTTTTCTTGTGCTTTTCAAATTTCTTAGACATAAAAGCAGTTTCTGGATTATGTCCATTTCTTCTATATTCTTCTTGGAGAAGACGAGACCGTACAAGCTCACTAGACAAGGCTGACGTCATACAAGCTGTTTCCAAATTAGATACCAGTGCATCATACTCTATAGGTAATCCTGATAACAGGATTTCTGCAACCTCGCTGTCCTCTATTACTTTATCTATATCTGCAAGTTGTTGTACTAAACTCATAACCCTTTCAATATATTCCATCATCGATGAAAATTCCACACGATGTAGCTTCCTGAGTAATAATACACGCCGATAAAGACCTTTGTCTTCAAATATGTTGCATAAAGATTTCCAAGCATCCTTGCTGGTCTTTGCATCTCTCACATATTGATAAGAATGCGGTCTGACCGCTAGGCAAATTCTTGCAAGTGCCCTTTGATCTCTGGTAGGATCGGTATCGTCGCCGATCACACATTGCCACGAATTTTCCAACGTAAGCAGCATTCGCATGCAAAATTTCCAATTATTCCAGTTTGAATTGCCGTCCAACCGCTCCAACGGCATTCCATGTGTTTCAAAACCATGATTCGATTGATTTGAATCAGTACCTCCCTCACTAGGTATTGTTGGCGTAGACATGATCGTTGTTCCACAAAAAAACACGAAGACGTATTTCGTGACCACGCAATGGCGGCGATGTCCTGGGACATAACCTGTTGTGAAGAGATCCGTGGATACTTGAACTATTACGGCGGCAGGTAAATAAAACAATGGAACTGTTAAATATGCTGTATGGGAATAAAAAATATGCTGTATAGGCTGTATTACTCAACATACAGAAGCTGAATACTTTGAGGATTAATCAGATAAACTAATATTATAATAAGGGCACATAAATAACACACAAATTACACGAAGCCCGGAACAGGAAGAGAAAAAGATGATTTTGTTCATCAAAACAATATTACAGATGACACTGACATTTATATGGCAGTGACTTATTACTAAAGTTGCCAATGATAAACACATAGAAAATACGAAAGTTCAACACTCGCCACGCAGACTCTCGCCACGCAGACTCTCGCCACGCAGACTCTCGCCACGCAGACTCTCGCCACGCCGACTGCTGGTCCCAGCACGCGGTAACTCTGCCGCTGCCTGCTGCTGGTCTTCAGGTAATTCCGGAGTTCGGGAACGACGCCTCGTGCTCTCTTTTTGCCGCGATCTCTTGCGCTTGGAATGCTTGCGCCGAGTTCTGTGACTACGCCGACTCTCTGGAGATGACTCTGACTCAGGGCTGGAGTCCTTAGAGCCTCTGTTGAGTTTTCGCGAGCGATGACTTGGCATGTTGTTGAAGTGGCTTCTTAGTGGGCGTAAAGTTTTCACCGAAAACCTTTACAATTTTTAGGTGGAATCCCACTTGCTGACCTCTTAACGGGCCAGAAATGAGAATACAGGATCTTCAGGATAAATACTTTTATTAACTTGCAACGTACACATTATATCAAACAACCTTACTCGACGAGTCTCCAAAAAGGTCTCCCCCATGGCGCATTGACCGTTAAGTCCATGCGCCATATTTCCCGCCAAAATATCACATCCGTTAGTGTATTGACCATTGATTCAATACCATTTTAAATTATCCGAGCGCAGACATTTGGCGGTATATTGACCACGAAATCCAAAATAACATGAACACATACATCCGTTGGTGTATTGACGGTTGAGTCAATACACCATCTTTTTACATATAATTATTCTGACTAAATAAATACAAATAGTATTTAATTACAATAAAAATGCTAACAATTGGTACCGATTAGTACCCGAACAACAAAATTGGCACCATAGTAGTTTTCGAGAAAATCGACTTTGAAGGTGGTCCTGCGTGACTACCGCCGGACCACCTTCAAAGTCGATTCGAGTCTTCAAAGTCGCTCCATTCAGCAGGACCACCATGAGCGCCGAAAACGGGGGCATGCTAAAGCTATTCTAAGTATACAAATAATTACTACCCATAAATGTGATTCATTTTGTAAAAAAACAGAACTGAAACATTTGTATTTACCGAGAAATCAACGATGATAACTTTCGCTCGCTCGTTCAGCAGGACCACGACTTTGAACGTTGATTCCAAGTTTGAGGAGCTTTCCTCAAACCTACATAGAAAATTACTACCCTGCAAGGTAAAATTGATACCCAAAATTCACAACTAGTACTCCAGTAGTTTACGAGATATACCATGCCATTGGTGGGGTGGCGGTAGTCACGGTGTTAAATTTTTACTTCAAGATTTCCCTATTAAAAATTATGTGATTCCTTCCCAAATTTATACAAAAATTACTACTCCTAAAGAAGTTATAGCGATAAAACATTGAGATACCTAAGTGTTGTATTTAAAGAGAAATTAGCTTTCATTACTTTTCCATACTAAATCTCCACGTATAACCCGACCAAATTAAGTTGTCAATGGTATTTAGCTGTTTAGATGTACACTCGTGTACATAAATTTATGGATGTCAGAATGGTAATAACAACAGTTTACTATCAATATTTTTTATACAAACTCTGAACCTAGGTACAGAATAAGAAAAAAATAACCTATAGTTGAATAATTATGTTTCTATATTGTAAGTACAACGTACGACGTTGCGTTGGAAGGCCTCCCACCAGGTGGACCGATGACCTGGTGAAGGTTGCGGGGATCCGCTGGATGCGAGACGCACGGGACCGGTCAATGTGGCGACGCTTGGGGGAGGCCTATGTCCAGCAGTGGACGTCTTTCGGCTGATATGATGATTGTAAGTACCTAACTTCTGTGTTGTTACACGAACATTATTAAAGAGCGATAGGTATTTCTTATTTATTTCTTTCTTACTGAATGACCATTGCTGCAAGCCTAAGTACCTACGTATTAAAAACCTAATTTACTGCACTAACAATATGTTGCTAATAACGTAAGTTTAAAAGGGTTACATATGTAATAGGTGAATTTATATTTTAATAATATGCATTGCAAAGGGCACATCACGCATATTTTAGGCAATATGTGTTTTCATGTCAATGTGTAGCTAGGTACTACCTATTATGTTAAACAAGCTCATACATATATTTAAAATATCTAAATCAGCTTATAATAACGTTAACATTGAAATATTTCTGTAACTTTCGATTGCTAATTAACCCTAAAAAGAATGGCCAAGTGCGATACAGACTCGCGCACGAAGCGTTCCGTAACATTACCGCAAAAACGGCAAAAGAAACACGTTTTTTGCATGGGAGCTCCACTTAAATATTTATTTTATTCTGTTTTTATTGTTATAGCGGCAACAGAAATACATCATCTGTGAAAATTACAACTGTATAGCTATTACGGTTCATGAGATACAGCCTGGTGACAGACAGACAGTGGAGTCTTAGTAATAGGGTCCCGTTATTACCCTTTGGGTACGGAACCCTAAAAAAGACGGTATCGCTTCTCTAAATTCGACAGCAGAAGCCTCTTTAGAAGAGGAGAGCAAACCTCGCACCAAATTCAAATACAGCTACTGTAAGTGTAAATACGAATTAAATAATGTGTTATTTTTTTATTCAATTACGAAATATCTACCGTGGTAAAAAAACTTCCAAAATTACTCAATCTTGGATACAAATCTTATAGAATGCTATCTGCATATATAATCATATTTAAATCTACGAAGAAAGATACAATAGGTGATTACAAAGTTTAACATATAGACATTTACATAGAAAGTGGCAACTTTATGATAACTTAAAATCAAAATGTGCAAACCGCAAAGAGTCCTTCATTCATAATACCAAATAATTATTTGATTCTTCATTCATAAATTAATTGACCAAGTAAAGATAAATAATTTAATTTTTAACTGATTTTACTTGGTTCTAACATCAATGGTTACTATGCTATTTAATAAGATTCGTGTATTTTAAGCTAATAAAAACAATTTATAAAGCTTTTAAAACAATTTAGCAATTTAAAAACATTTTATTTTTAACTAGCACTTCGCCCGCGACTTCTTTCGCGTGATTTCGTCTATCCTATAAATTACTCTCTTGTGCATTTAGTAAAAGCTACCAAAAATGAGCGTGTAGTAAATCAATGAAAATGGAGTATCATAGATGAACAGGGTTTAGGTATTGGTTTGGGACGATTCGATATTTGACGTAAAGAATGATACATTTTAGGTTACCGCCACAACAGATAATATAATACTAGAGCTAGAGGATTAAATTATCTGTTTTGGTCTGTATATTTATTAATTTTTGTAATTTGACTTTTATTCTCCAAATAAGATTTTGTCAGATTAAGCACGTTGGCTCTGATACCATATATTTCGAGCTTAATTAAAAGCCTTTTATGGTCTACAAAGTCAAACGCCCAAGTCATGTTCATAAACATAGTCATCACTGGTTTTCTGTTATCCATTTTATGATGTATTTTCTCAAAAAAGTTATAAATAGCCATAATAATGTTTCTATTTTTTCGGAAGCCCATTTGTTCTTAGCAAAAAATATTATTTGTTTCTAAATAACTGTTTATGTTATATAACCTTCTCATTTTTTTTTGGGAAAATTTGTATTAGTGCAATGTAATGGCTTTATTATTCTTTAAATCTTAAGTGCCTTTCCTGATGGTGCGATGCAATTCGTTGGTGTTATTGTATCCTCCCCCTCTGTTCGGACTTCACTCAGCCCTAGAACGTGCCATCTTATACTCTCGAGTTCTTCTTCAAGCTGCACGAGGTGTTCATCAAGCCGTAACATGCGTCCATTATACGTCGCCAAGGTCAGTTGGGTTCGGCGGCATATCTTTACTTGGTCAATTAATTTATGAATGAAGAATCAAATAATTATTTGGTATTATGAATGAAGGACTCTTTGCGGTTTGCACATTTTGATTTTAAGTTATCATAAAGTTGCCACTTTCTATGTAAATGTCTATATGTTAAACTTTGTAATCACCTATTGTATCTTTCTTCGTAGATTCAAATATGATTATATATGCAGATAGCATTCTATAAGATTTGTCTCCAAGATTGAGTAATTTTGGAAGTTTTTTTACCACGGTAGATATTTCGTAATTGAATAAAAAAATAACACATTATTTAATTCGTATTTACACTTACAGTAGCTGTATTTGAATTTGGTGCGAGGTTTGCTCTCCTCTTCTAAAGAGGCTTCTGCTGTCGAATTTAGAGAAGCGATACCGTCTTTTTTAGGGTTCCGTACCCAAAGGGTAATAACGGGACCCTATTACTAAGACTCTACTGTCTGTCTGTCACCAGGCTGTATCTCATGAACCGTAATAGCTATACAGTTGTAATTTTCACAGATGATGTATTTCTGTTGCCGCTATAACAATAAAAACAGAATAAAATAAATATTTAAGTGGGGCTCCCATGCAAAAAACGTGTTTCTTTTGCCGTTTTTGCGATAATGTTACGGAACGCTTCGTGCGCGAGTCTGAATCGCACTTGGCCGTTTTTTTTTCAATCGTAATTATTTCGTGACGAAGAAGGTATAAAATTAATTTAAAAAATATTATGATTTTCTTTTTAGGGTTAATTAGCAATCGAAAGTTACAGAAATATTTCAATGTTAACGTTATTATAAGCTGATTTAGATATTTTAAATATATGTATGAGCTTGTCTAACATAATAGGTAGTACCTAGCTACACATTGACATGAAAACACATATTGCCTAAAATATGCGTGATGTGCCCTTTGCAATGCATATTATTAAAATATAAATTCACCTATTACTTATGTAACCCTTTTAAACTTACGTTATTAGCAACATATTGTTAGTGCAGTAAATTAGGTTTTTAATACGTAGGTACTTAGGCTTGCAGCAATGGTAATTCAGTAAGAAAGAAATAAATAAGAAATACCTATCGCTCTTTAATAATGTTCGTGTAACAACACAGAAGTTAGGTACTTACAATATAGAAACATAATTATTCAACTATAGGTTATTTTTTTCTTATTCTGTACCTAGGTTCAGAGTTTGTATAAAAAATATTGATAGTAAACTGTTGTTATTACCATTCTGACATCCATAAATTTATGTACACGAGTGTACATCTAAACAGCTCAATACCATTGACAACTTGATTTGGTCGGGTTATACGTGGAAATTTAGTATGGAAAAGTAATGAAAGCTAATTTCTCTTAAAATACAACAATTAGGTATCTCAATGTTTTATCGCTATAACTTCTTTAGGAGTAGTAATTTTTGTATAAATTTGGGAAGGAATCACATAATTTTTAATAGGGAAATCTTGAAGTAAAAATTTAACACCGTGACTACCGCCACCCCACCAATGGCATGGTATATCTCGTAAACTACTGGAGTACTAGTTGTGAATTTTGGGTATCAATTTTACCTTGCAGGGTAGTAATTTTCTATGTAGGTTTGAGGAAAGCTCCTCAAACTTGGAATCAACGTTCAAAGTCGTGGTCCTGCTGAACGAGCGAGCGAAAGTTATCATCGTTGATTTCTCGGTAAATACAAATGTTTCAGTTCTGTTTTTTTACAAAATGAATCACATTTATGGGTAGTAATTATTTGTATACTTAGAATAGCTTTAGCATGCCCCCGTTTTCGGCGCTCATGGTGGTCCTGCTGAATGGAGCGACTTTGAAGACTCGAATCGACTTTGAAGGTGGTCCTGCGGTAGTCACGCAGGACCACCTTCAAAGTCGATTTTCTCGAAAACTACTAAGGTGCCAATTTTGTTGTTCGGGTACTAATCGGTACCAATTGTTAGCATTTTTATTGTAATTAAATACTATTTGTATTTATTTAGTCAGAATAAATTATATGTAAAAAGATGGAGTATTGACTCAACCGTCAATACACCAACGGATGTATGTGTTCATGTTATTTTGGATTTCGTGGTCAATATACCGCCAAATGTCTGCGCTCGGATAATTTAAAATGGTATTGAATCAATGGTCAATACACTAACGGATGTGATATTTTGGCGGGAAAGATGGCGCATGGACTTAACGGTCAATGCGCCATGGGGAAGACCTTTTTGGAGACTCGTCGAGTAAGGTTGTTTGATATAATGTGTACGTTGCAAGTCTCTCTCAATCGGTGATGGTAGCATATTAATGTGGTCAGGCTGCAGGTCTCGCATCGATTTGTTTTACACTCCAACTTCAAATCACAAACACACAGTTAAAATTGGCGGAGAACGAAATTAGTTACAAAGCTGCACGACCACTCCTGGCGAAAGAGCAGATTTGAATGCTCGAAAATGTATTTCATTAATGTTTGGGTTGGGCATTACAGAAAGGAGTGATGGTCTTTTGTTTCTTTCTATCGTATATCGCTATCTCACTCGCACACAGAAATTGAATACCTGTCATTAGTGGTTCCCAGAAGAGATAAGACTTAAAAGAAAATTGGCAATTTCTTTTGAAGTTTTATCTCTTTCTAGTGGTTACCTGTTATATAGCTCTGTCTCGCTATCTAAGCATTTCTTTGAAGAATGCCGCTAAGTGACAGACGCATTCTAAAATATTTATGATTCTATTGTAAATAGTTTTAAATCGGTTTCATATGTTAATAGTGACTTTGTTAGGTGCGTTTACGTACTGTTTCTTACGATCGTTCAAGTCCAAAAGTCTAAAAATAATGAACCGATTTTAATTCAACTTGTTACGCATGATGCAAGTTATCTACATAGTAATCTCTCGTATGTCTAATTTGTATTTAATAATTAGCGAGCGGTTTATAATTATGCAAAAAATATGTACGAAATATACTTAAAATATGTAACGAAATATATGAAACATCAAATAATAAGAAACCTGGTTATTACCACTTATTTTATGTGAAAACGATATTGGTTTAGTAAATTTAATTTAATAAGAAATATTACGAAGAATCTTCTCACGAAGTTTGGTGCGGTTTGAAATAACTCGAATCACTTGTTTTGGAGGACTACTGTGACTTTGTGTTACAACGCTACGGGAGCGGCTGACGTTAAGTTGTTCAGTAGCATTCGGGGGAAAACTAATGTTATAACTTTCGGTGTTTATGAAATTTTTGATTAAATAAAGTCTTAAGTCTTCACAGGTGAAGTCGCGGGCATAAGCTAGCATTTGTTATAGAGAATGGATAGATAGATGTTCGTTACCCTTTCGCACAAAAACTAAGGAACGAATTTGATGAAACAGGATTGGTCAAGTACTAATTGCACGCGGGTGACAGCTATAAACTAATATCAAAAGGCGAGAGTGTCCTTCGACGAGTAAAATAGAAATAAATGGTGTACGGATTGCGATAATCGCATCGGTAAGATTTTTGAACCAGGTATGAAACGACGATTGAAAGGGCTGGCGGGTTTTGCGTTCGGTCGGTCGCGCGCGCCAGTTCCACGTACTGTTGTAGGTAGTAGTACATATCTCAGTGGTAACTAAAAAGGAAGGTTAGTAAGTTCGTTTTTGACAATACCGTTAAAGAAACTTTAAAATTTGAATCATATGCGGCCCTGAAAAGGGCCATTTTTGGATGTGCGCGTTACGGGTTGTAACGGCGGTAGATGGCGGTGACGAGGACAAGCACGTGCAGCGGGCGCGAGCATCAGGAGCGGGGCACGCGTGCTGGCACTACATCCAGGATGCAGAACGACGCGCGGCACCCCGGGCAGGTAGCGCGGCCTGACAGCCAGCGCTCTGGTGGGCCCTGGGCACTAGCCGCCCACCAGCGACCCATGCATGAGCAGCACCAGACGACATGGCAATTGCACCGCATACACGGTGGCGGTCCGCCTGTGAAGTGCGGGGGAGGAGCATGGCATCGCCTGTTCAATTTCACATCTGCAGGATTCTGCATGCAGCCGATGCACAGCTCTAACTCCTGATCATTATCGACGTAATGAACGGGATTCTGATCGACGTACTGCTTGAAGACTGTGAGGAATCTCTCAATCGGTGATGGTAGCATATTAATGTGGTCAGGCTGCAGGTCTCGCATCGATTTGTTTTACACTCCAACTTCAAATCACAAACACACAGTTAAAATTGGCGGAGAACGAAATTAGTTACAAAGCTGCACGACCACTCCTGGCGAAAGAGCAGATTTGAATGCTCGAAAATGTATTTCATTAATGTTTGGGTTGGGCATTACAGAAAGGAGTGATGGTCTTTTGTTTCTTTCTATCGTATATCGCTATCTCACTCGCACACAGAAATTGAATACCTGTCATTAGTGGTTCCCAGAAGAGATAAGACTTAAAAGAAAATTGGCAATTTCTTTTGAAGTTTTATCTCTTTCTAGTGGTTACCTGTTATATAGCTCTGTCTCGCTATCTAAGCATTTCTTTGAAGAATGCCGCTAAGTGACAGACGCATTCTAAAATATTTATGATTCTATTGTAAATAGTTTTAAATCGGTTTCATATGTCAATAGTGACTTTGTTAGGTGCATTTACGTACTGTTTCTTACGATCGTTCAAGTCCAAAAGTCTAAAAATAATGAACCGATTTTAATTCAACTTGTTACGCATGATGCAAGTTATCTACATAGTAATCTCTCGTATGTCTAATTTGTATTTAATAATTAGCGAGCGGTCTATAATTATGCAAAAAATATGTACGAAATATACTTAAAATATGTAACGAAATATATGAAACATCAAATAATAAGAAACCTGGTTATTAGCACTTATTTTATGTGAAAACGATATTGGTTTAGTAAATTTAATTTAATAAGAAATATTATGAAGAATCTTCTCACGAAGTTTGGTGCGGTTTGAAATAACTCGAATCACTTGTTTTGGAGGACTACTGTGACTTTGTGTTACAACGCTACGGGAGCGGCTGACGTTAAGTTATTCAGAAGCATTCGGGGGAAAACTAATGTTATAACTTTCGGTGTTTATGAAATTTTTGATTAAATAAAGTCTTAAGTCTTCACAGGTGAAGTCGCGGGCATAAGCTAGCATTTGTTATAGAGAACGGATAGATAGATGTTCGTTACCCTTTCGCACAAAAACTAAGGAACGAATTTGATGAAACAGGATTGGTCAAGTACTAATTGCACGCGGGTGACAGCTATAAACTAATATCAAAAGGCGAGAGTGTCCTTCGACGAGTAAAATAGAAAAAAATGGTGTACGGATTGCGATAATCGCATCGGTAAGATTTTTGAACCAGGTATGAAACGACGATTGAAAGGGCTGGCGGGTTTTGCGTTCGGTCGGTCGCGCGCGCCAGTTCCACGTACTGTTGTAGGTAGTAGTACATATCTCAGTGGTAACTAAAAAGATAGGTTAGTAAGTTCGTTTTTGACAATACCGTTAAAGAAACTTTAAAATTTGAATCATATGCGGCCCTGAAAAGGGCCATTTTTGGATGTGCGCGTTACGGAATGTAACGGCGGTAGATGGCGGTGACGAGGACAAGCACGTGCAGCGGGCGCGAGCATCAGGAGCGGGGCACGCGTGCTGGCTTTACATCCAGGATGCAGAACGACGCGCGGCACCCCGGGCAGGTAGCGCGGCCTGACAGCCAGCGCTCTGGTGGGCCCTGGGCACTAGCCGCCCACCAGCGACCCATGCATGAGCAGCACCAGACGACATGGCAATTGCACCGCATACACGGTGGCGGTCCCCCTGTGAAGTGCGGGGGAGGAGCATGGCATCGCCTGTTCAATTTCACATCTGCAGGATTCTGCATGCAGCCGATGCACAGCTCTAACTCCTGATCGTTATCGACGTAATGAACGGGATTCTGATCGACGTACTGCTTGAAGACTGTGAGGAATCTCTCAATCGGTGATGGTAGCATATTAATGTGGTCAGGCTGCAGGTCTCGCATCGATTTGTTTTACAATCCAACTTCAAATCACAAACACACAGTTAAAATTGGCGGAGAACGAAATTAGTTACAAAGCTGCACGACCACTCCTGGCGAAAGAGCAGATTTGAATGCTAGAAAATTTATTTCATTAATGTTTGGGTTGGGCATTACAGAAAGGAGTGATGGTCTTTTGTTTCTTTCTATCGTATATCGCTATCTCACTCGCACACAGGAATTGAATACCTGTCATTAGTGGTTCCCAGAAGAGATAAGACTTAAAAGAAAATGGCAATTTCTTTTGAAGTTTTATCTCTTTCTAGTGGTTACCTGTTATATAGCTCTGTCTCGCTATCTAAGCATTTCTTTGAAGAATGCCGCTAAGTGACAGACGCATTCTAAAATATTTATGATTCTATTGTAAATAGTTTTAAATCGGTTTCATATGTTAATAGTGACTTTGTTAGGTGCGTTTACGTACTGTTTCTTACGATCGTTCAAGTCCAAAAGTCTAAAAATAATGAACCGATTTTAATTCAACTTGTTACGCATGATGCAAGTTATCTACATAGTAATCTCTCGTATGTCTAATTTGTATTTAATAATTAGCGAGCGGTTTATAATTATGCAAAAAATATGTAGGAAATATACTTAAAATATGTAACGAAATATATGAAACATCAAATAATAAGAAACCTGGTTATTACCACTTATTTTATGTGAAAACGATATTGGTTTAGTAAATTTAATTTAATAAGAAATATTATGAAGAATCTTCTCACGAAGTTTGGTGCGGTTTGAAATAACTCGAATCACTTGTTTTGGAGGACTACTGTGACTTTGTGTTACAACGCTACGGGAGCGGCTGACGTTAAGTTATTCAGTAGCATTCGGGGGAAAACTAATGTTATAACTTTCGGTGTTTATGAAATTTTTGATTAAATAAAGTCTTAAGTCTTGACAGGTGAAGTCGCGGGCATAAGCTAGCATTTGTTATAGAGAATGGATAGATAGATAGATGTTCGTTACCCTTTCGCACAAAAACTAAGGAACGAATTTGATGAAACAGGATTGGTCAAGTACTAATTGCACGCGGGTGACAGCTATAAACTAATATCAAAAGGCGAGAGTGTCCTTCGACGAGTAAAATAGAAATAAATGGTGTACGGATTGCGATAATCGCATCGGTAAGATTTTTGAACCAGGTATGAAACGACGATTGAAAGGGCTGGCGGGTTTTGCGTTCGGTCGGTCGCGCGCGCCAGTTCCGCGTACTGTTGTAGGTAGTAGTACATATCTCAGTGGTAACTAAAAAGGAAGGTTAGTAAGTTCGTTTTTGACAATACCGTTAAAGAAACTTTAAAATTTGAATCATATGCGGCCCTGAAAAGGGCCATTTTTGGATGTGCGCGTTACGGGTTGTAACGGCGGTAGATGGCGGTGACGAGGACAAGCACGTGCAGCGGGCGCGAGCATCAGGAGCGGGGCACGCGTGCTGGCACTACATCCAGGATGCAGAACGACGCGCGGCACCCCGGGCAGGTAGCGCGGCCTGACAGCCAGCGCTCTGGTGGGCCCTGGGCACTAGCCGCCCACCAGCGACCCATGCATGAGCAGCACCAGACGACATGGCAATTGCACCGCATACACGGTGGCGGTCCCCCTGTGAAGTGCGGGGGAGGAGCATGGCATCGCCTGTTCAATTTCACATCTGCAGGATTCTGCATGCAGCCGATGCACAGCTCTAACTCCTGATCGTTATCGACGTAATGAACGGGATTCTGATCGACGTACTGCTTGAAGACTGTGAGGAATCTCTCAATCGGTGATGGTAGCATATTAATGTGGTCAGGCTGCAGGTCTCGCATCGATTTGTTTTACACTCCAACTTCAAATCACAAACACACAGTTAAAATTGGCGGAGAACGAAATTAGTTACAAAGCTGCACGACCACTCCTGGCGAAAGAGCAGATTTGAATGCTCGAAAATTTATTTCATTAATGTTTGGGTTGGGCATTACAGAAAGGAGTGATGGTCTTTTGTTTCTTTCTATCGTATATCGCTATCTCACTCGCACACAGGAATTGAATACCTGTCATTAGTGGTTCCCAGAAGAGATAAGACTTAAAAGAAAATTGGCAATTTCTTTTGAAATTTTATCTCTTTCTTGTGGTTACCTGTTATATAGCTCTGTCTCGCTATCTAAGCATTTCTTTGAAGAATGCCGCTAAGTGACAGACGCATTCTAAATTATTTATGATTCTATTGTAAATAGTTTTAAATCGGTTTCATATGTCAATAGTGACTTTGTTAGGTGCATTTACGTACTGTTTCTTACGATCGTTCAAGTCCAAAAGTCTAAAAATAATGAACCGATTTTAATTCAACTTGTTACGCATGATGCAAGTTATCTACATAGTAATCTCTCGTATGTCTAATTTGTATTTAATAATTAGCGAGCGGTTTATAATTATGCAAAAAATATGTACGAAATATACTTAAAATATGTAACGAAATATATGAAACATCAAATAATAAGAAACCTGGTTATTACCACTTATTTTATGTGAAAACGATATTGGTTTAGTAAATTTAATTTAATAAGAAATATTATGAAGAATCTTCTCACGAAGTTTGGTGCGGTTTGAAATAACTCGAATCACTTGTTTTGGAGGACTACTGTGACTTTGTGTTACAACGCTACGGGAGCGGCTGACGTTAAGTTATTCAGAAGCATTCGGGGGAAAACTAATGTTATAACTTTCGGTGTTTATGAAATTTTTGATTAAATAAAGTCTTAAGTCTTCACAGGTGAAGTCGCGGGCATAAGCTAGCATTTGTTATAGAGAACGGATAGATAGATGTTCGTTACCCTTTCGCACAAAAACTAAGGAACGAATTTGATGAAACAGGATTGGTCAAGTACTAATTGCACGCGGGTGACAGCTATAAACTAATATCAAAAGGCGAGAGTGTCCTTCGACGAGTAAAATAGAAAAAAATGGTGTACGGATTGCGATAATCGCATCGGTAAGATTTTTGAACCAGGTATGAAACGACGATTGAAAGGGCTGGCGGGTTTTGCGTTCGGTCGGTCGCGCGCGCCAGTTCCACGTACTGTTGTAGGTAGTAGTACATATCTCAGTGGTAACTAAAAAGATAGGTTAGTAAGTTCGTTTTTGACAATACCGTTAAAGAAACTTTAAAATTTGAATCATATACGGCCCTGAAAAGGGCCATTTTTGGATGTGCGCGTTACGGGTTGTAACGGCGGTAGATGGCGGTGACGAGGACAAGCACGTGCAGCGGGCGCGAGCATCAGGAGCGGGGCACGCGTGCTGGCACTACATCCAGGATGCAGAACGACGCGCGGCACCCCGGGCAGGTAGCGCGGCCTGACAGCCAGCGCTCTGGTGGGCCCTGGGCACTAGCCGCCCACCAGCGACCCATGCATGAGCAGCACCAGACGACATGGCAATTGCACCGCATACACGGTGGCGGTCCCCCTGTGAAGTGCGGGGGAGGAGCATGGCATCGCCTGTTCAATTTCACATCTGCAGGATTCTGCATGCAGCCGATGCACAGCTCTAACTCCTGATCGTTATCGACGTAATGAACGGGATTCTGATCGACGTACTGCTTGAAGACTGTGAGGAATCTCTCAATCGGTGATGGTAGCATATTAATGTGGTCAGGCTGCAGGTCTCGCATCGATTTGTTTTACAATCCAACTTCAAATCACAAACACACAGTTAAAATTGGCGGAGAACGAAATTAGTTACAAAGCTGCACGACCACTCCTGGCGAAAGAGCAGATTTGAATGCTAGAAAATTTATTTCATTAATGTTTGGGTTGGGCATTACAGAAAGGAGTGATGGTCTTTTGTTTCTTTCTATCGTATATCGCTATCTCACTCGCACACAGGAATTGAATACCTGTCATTAGTGGTTCCCAGAAGAGATAAGACTTAAAAGAAAATGGCAATTTCTTTTGAAGTTTTATCTCTTTCTAGTGGTTACCTGTTATATAGCTCTGTCTCGCTATCTAAGCATTTCTTTGAAGAATGCCGCTAAGTGACAGACGCATTCTAAAATATTTATGATTCTATTGTAAATAGTTTTAAATCGGTTTCATATGTTAATAGTGACTTTGTTAGGTGCGTTTACGTACTGTTTCTTACGATCGTTCAAGTCCAAAAGTCTAAAAATAATGAACCGATTTTAATTCAACTTGTTACGCATGATGCAAGTTATCTACATAGTAATCTCTCGTATGTCTAATTTGTATTTAATAATTAGCGAGCGGTTTATAATTATGCAAAAAATATGTACGAAATATATTTAAAATATGTAACGAAATATATGAAACATCAAATAATAAGAAACCTGGTTATTACCACTTATTTTATGTGAAAACGATATTGGTTTAGTAAATTTAATTTAATAAGAAATATTATGAAGAATCTTCTCACGAAGTTTGGTGCGGTTTGAAATAACTCGAATCACTTGTTTTGTAGGACTACTGTGACTTTGTGTTACAACGCTACGGGAGCGGCTGACGTTAAGTTATTCAGAAGCATTCGGGGGCAAACTAATGTTATAACTTTCGGTGTTTATGAAATTTTTGATTAAATAAAGTCTTAAGTCTTCACAGGTGAAGTCGCGGGCATAAGCTAGCATTTGTTATAGAGAACGGATAGATAGATGTTCGTTACCCTTTCGCACAAAAACTAAGGAACGAATTTGATGAAACAGGATTGGTCAAGTACTAATTGCACGCGGGTGACAGCTATAAACTAATATCAAAAGGCGAGAGTGTCCTTCGACGAGTAAAATAGAAATAAATGGTGTACGGATTGCGATAATCGCATCGGTAAGATTTTTGAACCAGGTATGAAACGACGATTGAAAGGGCTGGCGGGTTTTGCGTTCGGTCGGTCGCGCGCGCCAGTTCCACGTACTGTTGTAGGTAGTAGTACATATCTCAGTGGTAACTAAAAAGGAAGGTTAGTAAGTTCGTTTTTGACAATACCGTTAAAGAAACTTTAAAATTTGAATCATATGCGGCCCTGAAAAGGGCCATTTTTGGATGTGCGCGTTACGGGTTGTAACGGCGGTAGATGGCGGTGACGAGGACAAGCACGTGCAGCGGGCGCGAGCATCAGGAGCGGGGCACGCGTGCTGGCACTACATCCAGGATGCAGAACGACGCGCGGCACCCCGGGCAGGTAGCGCGGCCTGACAGCCAGCGCTCTGGTGGGCCCTGGGCACTAGCCGCCCACCAGCGACCCATGCATGAGCAGCACCAGACGACATGGCAATTGCACCGCATACACGGTGGCGGTCCCCCTGTGAAGTGCGGGGGAGGAGCATGGCATCGCCTGTTCAATTTCACATCTGCAGGATTCTGCATGCAGCCGATGCACAGCTCTAACTCCTGATCGTTATCGACGTAATGAACGGGATTCTGATCGACGTACTGCTTGAAGACTGTGAGGAATCTCTCAATCGGTGATGGTAGCATATTAATGTGGTCAGGCTGCAGGTCTCGCATCGATTTGTTTTACACTCCAACTTCAAATCACAAACACACAGTTAAAATTGGCGGAGAACGAAATTAGTTACAAAGCTGCACGACCACTCCTGGCGAAAGAGCAGATTTGAATGCTCGAAAATGTATTTCATTAATGTTTGGGTTGGGCATTACAGAAAGGAGTGATGGTCTTTTGTTTCTTTCTATCGTATATCGCTATCTCACTCGCACACAGGAATTGAATACCTGTCATTAGTGGTTCCCAGAAGAGATAAGACTTAAAAGAAAATTGGCAATTTCTTTTGAAGTTTTATCTCTTTCTAGTGGTTACCTGTTATATAGCTCTGTCTCGCTATCTAAGCATTTCTTTGAAGAATGCCGCTAAGTGACAGACGCATTCTAAAATATTTATGATTCTATTGTAAATAGTTTTAAATCGGTTTCATATGTTAATAGTGACTTTGTTAGGTGCGTTTACGTACTGTTTCTTACGAACGTTCAAGTCCAAAAGTCTAAAAATAATGAACCGATTTTAATTCAACTTGTTACGCATGATGCAAGTTATCCACATAGTAATCTCTCGTATGTCTAATTTGTATTTAATAATTAGCGAGCGGTTTATAATTATGCAAAAAATATGTACGAAATATACTTAAAATATGTAACGAAATATATGAAACATCAAATAATAAGAAACCTGGTTATTACCACTTATTTTATGTGAAAACGATATTGGTTTAGTAAATTTAATTTAATAAGAAATATTATGAAGAATCTTCTCACGAAGTTTGGTGCGGTTTGAAATAACTCGAATCACTTGTTTTGGAGGACTACTGTGAATTTGTGTTACAACGCTACGGGAGCGGCTGACGTTAAGTTATTCAGAAGCATTCGGGGGAAAACTAATGTTATAACTTTCGGTGTTTATGAAATTTTTGATTAAATAAAGTCTTAAGTCTTGACAGGTGAAGTCGCGGGCATAAGCTAGCATTTGTTATAGAGAACGGATAGATAGATGTTCGTTACCCTTTCGCACAAAAACTAAGGAACGAATTTGATGAAACTGGATTGGTCAAGTACTAATTGCACGCGGGTGACAGCTATAAACTAATATCAAAAGGAGAGAGTGTCCTTCGACGAGTAAAATAGAAATAAATAGTGTACGGATTGCGATAATCGCATCGGTAAGATTTTTGAACCAGGTATGAAACGACGATTGAAAGGGCTGGCGGGTTTTGCGTTCGGTCGGTCACGCGCGCCAGTTCCACGTTCTGTTGTAGGTAGTAGAACATATCTCAGTGGTAACTAAAAAGGTAGGTTAGTAAGTTCGTTTTTGACAATACCGTTAAAGAAACTTTAAAATTTGAATCATATACGGCCCTGAAAAGGGCCATTTTTGGATGTGCGCGTTACGGGTTGTAACGGCGGTAGATGGCGGTGACGAGGACAAGCACGTGCAGCGGGCGCGAGCATCAGGAGCGGGGCACGCGTGCTGGCACTACATCCAGGATGCAGAACGACGCGCGGCACCCCGGGCAGGTAGCGCGGCCTGACAGCCAGCGCTCTGGTGGGCCCTGGGCACTAGCCGCCCACCAGCGACCCATGCATGAGCAGCACCAGACGACATGGCAATTGCACCGCATACACGGTGGCGGTCCGCCTGTGAAGTGCGGGGGAGGAGCATGGCATCGCCTGTTCAATTTCACATCTGCAGGATTCTGCATGCAGCCGATGCACAGCTCTAACTCCTGATCATTATCGACGTAATGAACGGGATTCTGATCGACGTACTGCTTGAAGACTGTGAGGAATCTCTCAATCGGTGATGGTAGCATATTAATGTGGTCAGGCTGCAGGTCTCGCATCGATTTGTTTTACACTCCAACTTCAAATCACAAACACACAGTTAAAATTGGCGGAGAACGAAATTAGTTACAAAGCTGCACGACCACTCCTGGCGAAAGAGCAGATTTGAATGCTCGAAAATTTATTTCATTAATGTTTGGGTTGGGCATTACAGAAAGGAGTGATGGTCTTTTGTTTCTTTCTATCGTATATCGCTATCTCACTCGCACACAGGAATTGAATACCTGTCATTAGTGGTTCCCAGAAGAGATAAGACTTAAAAGAAAATTGGCAATTTCTTTTGAAATTTTATCTCTTTCTTGTGGTTACCTGTTATATAGCTCTGTCTCGCTATCTAAGCATTTCTTTGAAGAATGCCGCTAAGTGACAGACGCATTCTAAATTATTTATGATTCTATTGTAAATAGTTTTAAATCGGTTTCATATGTCAATAGTGACTTTGTTAGGTGCATTTACGTACTGTTTCTTACGATCGTTCAAGTCCAAAAGTCTAAAAATAATGAACCGATTTTAATTCAACTTGTTACGCATGATGCAAGTTATCTACATAGTAATCTCTCGTATGTCTAATTTGTATTTAATAATTAGCGAGCGGTCTATAATTATGCAAAAAATATGTACGAAATATACTTAAAATATGTAACGAAATATATGAAACATCAAATAATAAGAAACCTGGTTATTACCACTTATTTTATGTGAAAACGATATTGGTTTAGTAAATTTAATTTAATAAGAAATATTATGAAGAATCTTCTCACGAAGTTTGGTGCGGTTTGAAATAACTCGAATCACTTGTTTTGGAGGACTACTGTGACTTTGTGTTACAACGCTACGGGAGCGGCTGACGTTAAGTTATTCAGAAGCATTCGGGGGAAAACTAATGTTATAACTTTCGGTGTTTATGAAATTTTTGATTAAATAAAGTCTTAAGTCTTCACAGGTGAAGTCGCGGGCATAAGCTAGCATTTGTTATAGAGAACGGATAGATAGATGTTCGTTACCCTTTCGCACAAAAACTAAGGAACGAATTTGATGAAACAGGATTGGTCAAGTACTAATTGCACGCGGGTGACAGCTATAAACTAATATCAAAAGGCGAGAGTGTCCTTCGACGAGTAAAATAGAAAAAAATGGTGTACGGATTGCGATAATCGCATCGGTAAGATTTTTGAACCAGGTATGAAACGACGATTGAAAGGGCTGGCGGGTTTTGCGTTCGGTCGGTCGCGCGCGCCAGTTCCACGTACTGTTGTAGGTAGTAGTACATATCTCAGTGGTAACTAAAAAGATAGGTTAGTAAGTTCGTTTTTGACAATACCGTTAAAGAAACTTTAAAATTTGAATCATATGCGGCCCTGAAAAGGGCCATTTTTGGATGTGCGCGTTACGGAATGTAACGGCGGTAGATGGCGGTGACGAGGACAAGCGCGTGCAGCGGGCGCGAGCATCAGGAGCGGGGCACGCGTGCTGGCTTTACATCCAGGATGCAGAACGACGCGCGGCACCCCGGGCAGGTAGCGCGGCCTGACAGCCAGCGCTCTGGTGGGCCCTGGGCACTAGCCGCCCACCAGCGACCCATGCATGAGCAGCACCAGACGACATGGCAATTGCACCGCATACACGGTGGCGGTCCCCCTGTGAAGTGCGGGGGAGGAGCATGGCATCGCCTGTTCAATTTCACATCTGCAGGATTCTGCATGCAGCCGATGCACAGCTCTAACTCCTGATCGTTATCGACGTAATGAACGGGATTCTGATCGACGTACTGCTTGAAGACTGTGAGGAATCTCTCAATCGGTGATGGTAGCATATTAATGTGGTCAGGCTGCAGGTCTCGCATCGATTTGTTTTACAATCCAACTTCAAATCACAAACACACAGTTAAAATTGGCGGAGAACGAAATTAGTTACAAAGCTGCACGACCACTCCTGGCGAAAGAGCAGATTTGAATGCTTGAAAATTTATTTCATTAATGTTTGGGTTGGGCATTACAGAAAGGAGTGATGGTCTTTTGTTTCTTTCTATCGTATATCGCTATCTCACTCGCACACAGGAATTGAATACCTGTCATTAGTGGTTCCCAGAAGAGATAAGACTTAAAAGAAAATGGCAATTTCTTTTGAAGTTTTATCTCTTTCTAGTGGTTACCTGTTATATAGCTCTGTCTCGCTATCTAAGCATTTCTTTGAAGAATGCCGCTAAGTGACAGACGCATTCTAAAATATTTATGATTCTATTGTAAATAGTTTTAAATCGGTTTCATATGTTAATAGTGACTTTGTTAGGTGCGTTTACGTACTGTTTCTTACGATCGTTCAAGTCCAAAAGTCTAAAAATAATGAACCGATTTTAATTCAACTTGTTACGCATGATGCAAGTTATCTACATAGTAATCTCTCGTATGTCTAATTTGTATTTAATAATTAGCGAGCGGTTTATAATTATGCAAAAAATATGTACGAAATATATTTAAAATATGTAACGAAATATATGAAACATCAAATAATAAGAAACCTGGTTATTACCACTTATTTTATGTGAAAACGATATTGGTTTAGTAAATTTAATTTAATAAGAAATATTATGAAGAATCTTCTCACGAAGTTTGGTGCGGTTTGAAATAACTCGAATCACTTGTTTTGTAGGACTACTGTGACTTTGTGTTACAACGCTACGGGAGCGGCTGACGTTAAGTTATTCAGAAGCATTCGGGGGCAAACTAATGTTATAACTTTCGGTGTTTATGAAATTTTTGATTAAATAAAGTCTTAAGTCTTCACAGGTGAAGTCGCGGGCATAAGCTAGCATTTGTTATAGAGAACGGATAGATAGATGTTCGTTACCCTTTCGCACAAAAACTAAGGAACGAATTTGATGAAACAGGATTGGTCAAGTACTAATTGCACGCGGGTGACAGCTATAAACTAATATCAAAAGGCGAGAGTGTCCTTCGACGAGTAAAATAGAAATAAATGGTGTACGGATTGCGATAATCGCATCGGTAAGATTTTTGAACCAGGTATGAAACGACGATTGAAAGGGCTGGCGGGTTTTGCGTTCGGTCGGTCGCGCGCGCCAGTTCCGCGTACTGTTGTAGGTAGTAGTACATATCTCAGTGGTAACTAAAAAGGAAGGTTAGTAAGTTCGTTTTTGACAATACCGTTAAAGAAACTTTAAAATTTGAATCATATGCGGCCCTGAAAAGGGCCATTTTTGGATGTGCGCGTTACGGGTTGTAACGGCGGTAGATGGCGGTGACGAGGACAAGCTCGTGCAGCGGGCGCGAGCATCAGGAGCGGGGCACGCGTGCTGGCACTACATCCAGGATGCAGAACGACGCGCGGCACCCCGGGCAGGTAGCGCGGCCTGACAGCCAGCGCTCTGGTGGGCCCTGGGCACTAGCCGCCCACCAGCGACCCATGCATGAGCAGCACCAGACGACATGGCAATTGCACCGCATACACGGTGGCGGTCCCCCTGTGAAGTGCGGGGGAGGAGCATGGCATCGCCTGTTCAATTTCACATCTGCAGGATTCTGCATGCAGCCGATGCACAGCTCTAACTCCTGATCGTTATCGACGTAATGAACGGGATTCTGATCGACGTACTGCTTGAAGACTGTGAGGAATCTCTCAATCGGTGATGGTAGCATATTAATGTGGTCAGGCTGCAGGTCTCGCATCGATTTGTTTTACACTCCAACTTCAAATCACAAACACACAGTTAAAATTGGCGGAGAACGAAATTAGTTACAAAGCTGCACGACTACTCCTGGCGAAAGAGCAGATTTGAATGCTCGAAAATGTATTTCATTAATGTTTGGGTTGGGCATTACAGAAAGGAGTGATGGTCTTTTGTTTCTTTCTATCGTATATCGCTATCTCACTCGCACACAGGAATTGAATACCTGTCATTAGTGGTTCCCAGAAGAGATAAGACTTAAAAGAAAATTGGCAATTTCTTTTGAAATTTTATCTCTTTCTTGTGGTTACCTGTTATATAGCTCTGTCTCGCTATCTAAGCATTTCTTTGAAGAATGCCGCTAAGTGACAGACGCATTCTAAAATATTTATGATTCTATTGTAAATAGTTTTAAATCGGTTTCATATGTCAATAGTGACTTTGTTAGGTGCATTTACGTACTGTTTCTTACGATCGTTCAAGTCCAAAAGTCTAAAAATAATGAACCGATTTTAATTCAACTTGTTACGCATGATGCAAGTTATCTACATAGTAATCTCTCGTATGTCTAATTTGTATTTAATAATTAGCGAGCGGTCTATAATTATGCAAAAAATATGTACGAAATATACTTAAAATATGTAACGAAATATATGAAACATCAAATAATAAGAAACCTGGTTATTACCACTTATTTTATGTGAAAACGATATTGGTTTAGTAAATTTAATTTAATAAGAAATATTATGAAGAATCTTCTCACGAAGTTTGGTGCGGTTTGAAATAACTCGAATCACTTGTTTTGGAGGACTACTGTGACTTTGTGTTACAACGCTACGGGAGCGGCTGACGTTAAGTTATTCAGAAGCATTCGGGGGAAAACTAATGTTATAACTTTCGGTGTTTATGAAATTTTTGATTAAATAAAGTCTTTTAAGTCTTGACAGGTGAAGTCGCGGGCATAAGCTAGAATTTGTTATAGAGAACGGATAGATAGATGTTCGTTACCCTTTCGCACAAAAACTAAGGAACGAATTTGATGAAACTGGATTGGTCAAGTACTAATTGCACGCGGGTGACAGCTATAAACTAATATCAAAAGGCGAGAGTGTCCTTCGACGAGTAAAATAGAAATAAATGGTGTACGGATTGCGATAATCGCATCGGTAAGATTTTTGAACCAGGTATGAAACGACGATTGAACGGGCTGGCGGGTTTTGCGTTCGGTCGGTCGCGCGCGCCAGTTCCACGTACTGTTGTAGGTAGTAGTACATATCTCAGTGGTAACTAAAAAGGTAGGTTAGTAAGTTCGTTTTTGACAATACCGTTAAAGAAACTTTAAAATTTGAATCATATGCGGCCCTGAAAAGGGCCATTTTTGGATGTGTGCGTTACGGGTTGTAACGGCGGTAGATGGCGGTGACGAGGACAAGCACGTGCAGCGGGCGCGAGCATCAGGAGTGGGGCACGCGTGCTGGCACTACATCCAGGATGCAGAACGACGCGCGGCACCCCGGGCAGGTAGCGCGGCCTGACAGCCAGCGCTCTGGTGGGCCCTGGGCACTAGCCGCCCACCTGCGACCCATGCATGAGCAGCACCAGACGACATGGCAATTGCACCGCATACACGGTGGCGGTCCCCCTGTGAAGTGCGGGGGAGGAGCATGGCATCGCCTGTTCAATTTCACATCTGCAGGATTCTGCATGCAGCCGATGCACAGCTCTAACTCCTGATCATTATCGACGTAATGAACGGGATTCTGATCGACGTACTGCTTGAAGACTGTGAGGAATCTCTCAATCGGTGATGGTAGCATATTAATGTGGTCAGGCTGCAGGTCTCGCATCGATTTGTTTTACACTCCAACTTCAAATCACAAACACACAGTTAAAATTGGCGGAGAACGAAATTAGTTACAAAGCTGCACGACCACTCCTGGCGAAAGAGCAGATTTGAATGCTCGAAAATGTATTTCATTAATGTTTGGGTTGGGCATTACAGAAAGGAGTGATGGTCTTTTGTTTCTTTCTATCGTATATCGCTATCTCACTCGCACACAGGAATTGAATACCTGTCATTAGTGGTTCCCAGAAGAGATAAGACTTAAAAGAAAATTGGCAATTTCTTTTGAAGTTTTATCTCTTTCTAGTGGTTACCTGTTATATAGCTCTGTCTCGCTATCTAAGCATTTCTTTGAAGAATGCCGCTAAGTGACAGACGCATTCTAAAATATTTATGATTCTATTGTAAATAGTTTTAAATCGGTTTCATATGTTAATAGTGACTTTGTTAGGTGCGTTTACGTACTGTTTCTTACGAACGTTCAAGTCCAATTGTCTATAATAATGAACCAATTTTAATTCAACTTGTTACGCATGATGCAAGTTATCTACATAGTAATCTCTCGTATGTCTAATTTGTATTTAATAATTAGCGAGCGGTTTATAATTATGCAAAAAATATGTACGAAATATACTTAAAATATGTAACGAAATATATGAAACATCAAATAATAAGAAACCTGGTTATTACCACTTATTTTATGTGAAAACGATATTGGTTTAGTAAATTTAATTTAATAAGAAATATTATGAAGAATCTTCTCACGAAGTTTGGTGCGGTTTGAAATAACTCGAATCACTTGTTTTGGAGGACTACTGTGACTTTGTGTTACAACGCTACGGGAGCGGCTGACGTTAAGTTATTCAGAAGCATTCGGGGGAAAACTAATGTTATAACTTTCGGTGTTTATGAAATTTTTGATTAAATAAAGTCTTAAGTCTTCACAGGTGAAGTCGCGGGCATAAGCTAGCATTTGTTATAGAGAACGGATAGATAGATGTTCGTTACCCTTTCGCACAAAAACTAAGGAACGAATTTGATGAAACAGGATTGGTCAAGTACTAATTGCACGCGGGTGACAGCTATAAACTAATATCAAAAGGCGAGAGTGTCCTTCGACGAGTAAAATAGAAAAAAATGGTGTACGGATTGCGATAATCGCATCGGTAAGATTTTTGAACCAGGTATGAAACGACGATTGAAAGGGCTGGCGGGTTTTGCGTTCGGTCGGTCGCGCGCGCCAGTTCCACGTTCTGTTGTAGGTAGTAGTACATATCTCAGTGGTAACTAACAAAGGAAGGTTAGTAAGTTCGTTTTTGACAATACCGTTAAAGAAACTTTAAAATTTGAATCATATGCGGCCCTGAAAAGGGCCATTTTTGGATGTGCGCGTTACGGGTTGTAACGGCGGTAGATGGCGGTGACGAGGACAAGCACGTGCAGCGGGCGCGAGCATCAGGAGCGGGGCACGCGTGCTGGCTTTACATCCAGGATGCATAACGACGCGCGGCACCCCGGGCAGGTAGCGCGGCCTGACAGCCAGCGCTCTGGTGGGCCCTGGGCACTAGCCGCCCACCAGCGACCCATGCATGAGCAGCACCAGACGACATGGCAATTGCACCGCATACACGGTGGCGGTCCCCCTGTGAAGTGCGGGGGAGGAGCATGGCATCGCCTGTTCAATTTCACATCTGCAGGATTCTGCATGCAGCCGATGCACAGCTCTAACTCCTGATCGTTATCGACGTAATGAACGGGATTCTGATCGACGTACTGCTTGAAGACTGTGAGGAATCTCTCAATCGGTGATGGTAGCATATTAATGTGGTCAGGCTGCAGGTCTCGCATCGATTTGTTTTACACTCCAACTTCAAATCACAAACACACAGTTAAAATTGGCGGAGAACGAAATTAGTTACAAAGCTGCACGACCACTCCTGGCGAAAGAGCAGATTTGAATACTCGAAAATGTATTTCATTAATGTTTGGGTTGGGCATTACAGAAAGGAGTGATGGTCTTTTGTTTCTTTCTATCGTATATCGCTATCTCACTCGCACACAGGAATTGAATACCTGTCATTAGTGGTTCCCAGAAGAGATAAGACTTAAAAGAAAATTGGCAATTTCTTTTGAAGTTTTATCTCTTTCTAGTGGTTACCTGTTATATAGCTCTGTCTCGCTATCTAAGCATTTCTTTGAAGAATGCCGCTAAGTGACAGACGCATTCTAAAATATTTATGATTCTATTGTAAATAGTTTTAAATCGGTTTCATATGTTAATAGTGACTTTGTTAGGTGCGTTTACGTACTGTTTCTTACGAACGTTCAAGTCCAAAAGTCTAAAAATAATGAACCGATTTTAATTCAACTTGTTACGCATGATGCAAGTTATCTACATAGTAATCTCTCGTATGTCTAATTTGTATTTAATAATTAGCGAGCGGTTTATAATTATGCAAAAAATATGTACGAAATATATTTAAAATATGTAACGAAATATATGAAACATCAAATAATAAGAAACCTGGTTATTACCACTTATTTTATGTGAAAACGATATTGGTTTAGTAAATTTAATTTAATAAGAAATATTATGAAGAATCTTCTCACGAAGTTTGGTGCGGTTTGAAATAACTCGAATCACTTGTTTTGGAGGACTACTGTGACTTTGTGTTACAACGCTACGGGAGCGGCTGACGTTAAGTTATTCAGTAGCATTCGGGGGAAAACTAATGTTATAACTTTCGGTGTTTATGAAATTTTTGATTAAATAAAGTCTTAAGTCTTGACAGGTGAAGTCGCGGGCATAAGCTAGCATTTGTTATAGAGAATGGATAGATAGATGTTCGTTACCCTTTCGCACAAAAACTAAGGAACGAATTTGATGAAACAGGATTGGTCAAGTACTAATTGCACGCGGGTGACAGCTATAAACTAATATCAAAAGGCGAGAGTGTCCTTCGACGAGTAAAATAGAAATAAATGGTGTACGGATTGCGATAATCGCATCGGTAAGATTTTTGAACCAGGTATGAAACGACGATTGAAAGGGCTGGCGGGTTTTGCGTTCGGTCGGTCGCGCGCGCCAGTTCCACGTACTGTTGTAGGTAGTAGTACATATCTCAGTGGTAACTAAAAAGGAAGGTTAGTAAGTTCGTTTTTGACAATACCGTTAAAGAAACTTTAAAATTTGAATCATATGCGGCCCTGAAAAGGGCCATTTTTGGATGTGCGCGTTACGGGTTGTAACGGCGGTAGATGGCGGTGACGAGGACAAGCACGTGCAGCGGGCGCGAGCATCAGGAGCGGAGCACGCGTGCTGGCACTACATCCAGGATGCAGAACGACGCGCGGCACCCCGGGCAGGTAGCGCGGCCTGACAGCCAGCGCTCTGGTGGGCCCTGGGCACTAGCCGCCCACCAGCGACCCATGCATGAGCAGCACCAGACGACATGGCAATTGCACCGCATACACGGTGGCGGTCCCCCTGTGAAGTGCGGGGGAGGAGCATGGCATCGCCTGTTCAATTTCACATCTGCAGGATTCTGCATGCAGCCGATGCACAGCTCTAACTCCTGATCGTTATCGACGTAATGAACGGGATTCTGATCGACGTACTGCTTGAAGACTGTGAGGAATCTCTCAATCGGTGATGGTAGCATATTAATGTGGTCAGGCTGCAGGTCTCGCATCGATTTGTTTTACACTCCAACTTCAAATCACAAACACACAGTTAAAATTGGCGGAGAACGAAATTAGTTACAAAGCTGCACGACCACTCCTGGCGAAAGAGCAGATTTGAATGCTCGAAAATGTATTTCATTAATGTTTGGGTTGGGCATTACAGAAAGGAGTGATGGTCTTTTGTTTCTTTCTATCGTATATCGCTATCTCACTCGCACACAGGAATTGAATACCTGTCATTAGTGGTTCCCAGAAGAGATAAGACTTAAAAGAAAATTGGCAATTTCTTTTGAAGTTTTATCTCTTTCTAGTGGTTACCTGTTATATAGCTCTGTCTCGCTATCTAAGCATTTCTTTGAAGAATGCCGCTAAGTGACAGACGCATTCTAAAATATTTATGATTCTATTGTAAATAGTTTTAAATCGGTTTCATATGTTAATAGTGACTTTGTTAGGTGCGTTTACGTACTGTTTCTTACGAACGTTCAAGTCCAATTGTCTATAATAATGAACCAATTTTAATTCAACTTGTTACGCATGATGCAAGTTATCTACATAGTAATCTCTCGTATGTCTAATTTGTATTTAATAATTAGCGAGCGGTTTATAATTATGCAAAAAATATGTACGAAATATACTTAAAATATGTAACGAAATATATGAAACATCAAATAATAAGAAACCTGGTTATTACCACTTATTTTGTGTGAAAACGATATTGGTTTAGTAAATTTAATTTAATAAGAAATATTATGAAGAATCTTCTCACGAAGTTTGGTGCGGTTTGAAATAACTCGAATCACTTGTTTTGGAGGACTACTGTGACTTTGTGTTACAACGCTACGGGAGCGGCTGACGTTAAGTTATTCAGAAGCATTCGGGGGAAAACTAATGTTATAACTTTCGGTGTTTATGAAATTTTTGATTAAATAAAGTCTTAAGTCTTGACAGGTGAAGTCGCGGGCATAAGCTAGCATTTGTTATAGAGAACGGATAGATAGATGTTCGTTACCCTTTCGCACAAAAACTAAGGAACGAATTTGATGAAACTGGATTGGTCAAGTACTAATTGCACGCGGGTGACAGCTATAAACTAATATCAAAAGGCGAGAGTGTCCTTCGACGAGTAAAATAGAAATAAATAGTGTACGGATTGCGATAATCGCATCGGTAAGATTTTTGAACCAGGTATGAAACGACGATTGAAAGGGCTGGCGGGTTTTGCGTTCGGTCGGTCACGCGCGCCAGTTCCACGTTCTGTTGTAGGTAGTAGAACATATCTCAGTGGTAACTAAAAAGGTAGGTTAGTAAGTTCGTTTTTGACAATACCGTTAAAGAAACTTTAAAATTTGAATCATATACGGCCCTGAAAAGGGCCATTTTTGGATGTGCGCGTTACGGGTTGTAACGGCGGTAGATGGCGGTGACGAGGACAAGCACGTGCAGCGGGCGCGAGCATCAGGAGCGGGGCACGCGTGCTGGCACTACATCCAGGATGCAGAACGACGCGCGGCACCCCGGGCAGGTAGCGCGGCCTGACAGCCAGCGCTCTGGTGGGCCCTGGGCACTAGCCGCCCACCAGCGACCCATGCATGAGCAGCACCAGACGACATGGCAATTGCACCGCATACACGGTGGCGGTCCCCCTGTGAAGTGCGGGGGAGGTCAAAGTCAAAGTCAAATATATTTATTCAATTAGGCCAATAAACGGCACTTTTGAACGTCACATTAATTTAAAATTAAAAGTAAAAAAAAAAAAAAAAAAGTAAAAAAAAAAATTAAAAGTAATAAAAAAAGAAAAAAAAAAAAAATGATTCTACCGTGCATTCGGAAAGTAGATTGTTATGGAGAAGAACGCACAAGAAACTCCATACATACTATTTAAAAAAAAAAAAAAAATTGGTGTTTTACAATATTAACATACGTACATACATTAATATATGTGAGGGCGATGTACCCAGAATAGCTCTACACACAGGTATAAAGTATTAAAAAGCATTAACAGGAAAATTAATTAATTTGATAAGTAGGAACATGGTTCTCACATACTTACAAATATTACAAACATAGGTAAAATACCTAATTCAACAACAACGGAACAGTGTGTGAGTCAATTTCTAAAAAAAACAAAACAATGAATACAATAACTATGAATGGGAATATAAATTAACAAATTTGATTTTGTCTACACCAAAGATTGCCCTATGATGCAGCATGTTTCCAAGCATTCTTATCATGAATATAATCATCTGATTTGTAATATGCTTGTTTACAAAGGGTGCTTTTAACTAAAGTTTTAAATTTACTTTCATTTAGTTTTAATATATCACAAGGTATTTTGTTATAGAATTTAACACAGTACCCCATGAAAGATGATTGTACTTTAGCTAGTCTGTAAGAAGGCTGATCTAACTTATCTTTATTTCTGGTATTACAATTGTGTCTATCACTGACTTTACTAAAGAGATGTATATTTTTCCTTACATACATAATATTTTCATAAATAAATTGGCAAGAAACTGTCATAATATTAATATTTTTAAACAGTTCCCTAAGAGATTTACGGTGACTTAACTTATATATGGCTCTGACAGCTCTCTTTTGCAATATAAATATGGATTCAATGTCAGCCACTCGACCCCACAGTAAAATACCGTATGACATTATGCTGTGAAAGCAACTAAAATAGACCAAACGCGCGGTTTCTACATCCGTTAACTGTCTTATCTTTCTAACAGCATAAGCGGCTGAGCTTAGCCGACCCGCAAGATATGTTATATGAGGACCCCATTGCAATTTGTCGTCTAGAGTGATTCCCAGGAAACTGTTTGATTTACAAAGTCCAGCTTTTCGCCATTCAATATGATATCGCATTCGGTACTTCTAACATTCGGCAATGTGAATCTAATACATTTGTTTTTTTTTCATTTAGTACTAAATTGATTGCCGTGAACCAATTTTGGACCTGATAAATGGAGTTATTCACGTCATCAAGATTTCGTGACCGCCGATCTATTTTAAATATCAAAGATGTGTCATCAGGAAACAACACTATCTTCGGTTGATTTTGTAGTAATTGGGGTAAATCGTTAATATAAACTAAAAAGAGGAAAGGACCCAATATCGAGCCTTGAGGCACACCCATTGCCATTTCAGACCCTAGTGAGTTTACGCCGTTTACCTGAACTTTAACTTGTCTGGCTTTTAAATATGATCTAAGTAACTCAAGGGCTGTATGTCTAATTCCATAGTGCTCGAGCTTCAACAATAGTGTCTCATGGTTAACGCAATCGAACGCCTTCGAGAGGTCGCAAAAGATTCCAATGGCGTCCTGTGCTTCCTCCCAGGCCTTAAATATGTTCTTTATTAGGGTGACACCCGCGTCAGTTGTGCAACGCCCTTTGGTAAAACCGTATTGTTGATCATAAAAGATGGAATGTTTGTTAAAATGACGCAACAATTGGTTGAGCATTAACTTTTCGAAGACCTTACTGAGAACCGGCAGAATTGACACTGGCCTATAATTATTGGCTTCTTTGCTATCCCCAGATTTAAACAATGGAACTACCTTACTGTGTTTCATGAGGTCCGGAAAAACTCCTTGCTCGACACTAGTGTTAAAAATGAAAGCTAAATAGGGTGATACAAATGATGAAAACAAAACCCACAGAAATAAATAAGTAACTGATTTTGAAAACAGACTGCATATCATGCTGTGCAGTCGGAGGATGCATATTCACGAGCTGGCTGACCAAAACCAGATGTATCCTCCGACTGCACCGCATGGTTTTCTTCTTGTTGACGTCTTTTTAGTTCGCTTCTTAAGCAGGCGGGATTTTTGATTTTTTAATTAACATTTTATATTTATATATTTTTAGTCAATTTGTTTTTAATTAGGTAAATCTAAACGTATAAGTGTTATATATTTTTGAACTCAACTTACTGCGCCAAAATATATATACTTCATTCGTGAATACAATTTTTTAACAGACTTCCCAAAAAGGAGGATGAAAAAGCCCTTTATTTTGATACCCTCACGATAGGTACGGAAGAAAAAACAATAGGGCCCCACAATATGGCACCTAAAAGCCGCCATTTTACTATTTACCAATTTTAATATAGCCAGTGACACTTGCAAGATTAAGGCAAATCGATTGTCGTAAGAATCAACAAAATCGCCCAACGCGTTTGGTTTCTAGAATGCCACATAGGAACAAACATACATACATAGACTGATAAACACATTACCCTTCTTCGGCAGTCGTCACCATAGAATACGTTTCATATTTCCAACAATAATCTTAATTTTAATTAACATTTTAATTAGTGACTTACCCATAACGAGTTCAATATTTCTTAGTTTTTACACTTGTCATCGAAACTCCACCAGAATTAAACTATTTTAACGAAATACAAGTAGTGTTTGTTCTACTGATTGGTCGCAAATGGAATGACGACAACAAAGCGTTGAATAAAAATAAACTTTATAACAAATACCGCTAAAAATAATAAAAAAATTAAAACCTACCCACTAATTCAAGGAAAAAGTGTAATGCCAGTTCCACACGTTTAGCTTTTTGTAGCATGAAGAAAATATCACAATAGTTTTTGGCAAATATGTTTACGAAAATTTGCCCCAAATCAGGAAATAAAAAAATACAATGAAATTTGGCAAGGATATTAGGGCATAACATAATTTTTGTCCCGATTTAAGGTTACCTTGGGATTAAAACAAAACCCACTATTTACGTTAGACGTTTTGGATCTGTTAATTTTAAAACATCTTTATGGGTAATAAATACTACCTAGATTTTGTCAATCAATTCTGGTTGTCTATATTTTAAAGGTACAGGAAGAATTAACGTAAAAACAAGATGTTTGTCAATAGAGGTTAAACAGTTACTAAAGGAATTAACAGAGTTCTGCTTTGCCACGATTTGAAGATCCCAATCCCACTCTATATTAAATTATATCTACAGTTAAGTCCATAATTAGTTTACTTAATTTCAACAGAAATGGTTCACAATTGAAATTTCAGTTGGCAAAACAATACATATAATAGATCTGTAAAAAAGTAGTTTTCTTACATCGAAAATATGCCCAAATAAACACATTACCCTCCTTCGGAAGTCAGGTAATAAATAGCCAGTGTGTTAATTAAAGGATAACCGACAGAACATATTTCTAGTATTTTTGGAATCTTTGTCTGTCTGTTTGCCTGTTTTTCTGCTTGTATGTTTGTCTGTTTACCTTTTTAGTACTGCACGCATCTGGTTATCTTTTTAATTGTGAAACTTTTTTATGCATAAAAACTGCGTAACTTAAAGTATTACTTAGTTTTTGTTTCATCGCAATCGGTTCACTCTATCAAAAGTTAGATGAATTTAAAGTGTTTAAGGAGTAAAATATTATCGCAACACAGGACAGTCCAACTCCATATTTGATAGATGGCGTTGTACATTTGGCGTCACTTTCTGAATGGCAGTTTTAAGATTCACCGCGGAATAATGAACCTAGATACAATTGGTAGTTAGGGTATGTAAGTAGGTGTAGGTAAGTACGGAAGGGTAGGCATAGGCAGTTGACGGGAGCGAAGCCGCGGGCAAAACTAGTTAATCTTCAAAATTAGTCAATAAATCCTTTTTTCTATTGGTGGATGGATATTAGTGCTGCGCTGAGTGATGATTTTTCTGTAAAATATCGATGACGGGAACGATGTTAAAATCATCTATGGTTTTGTTCGAGTATAAGATAAGGTCACGTAACTTTAAATATAGTAGATACTGAAATGATCGCGGAACGGCTTAATGGCTTAGTGAAAGCATCATTAGTTATTTAGTAGTAGGCATGACTTTGTCAGTTAGCCAGTTTGTCAGTTTGCGACATTCATGGCAGTGTATTCAGGTATTCAATAAAAATCGAGGAAATCATCAATTATGTTTATTGCCATTATTGATATGCTGCATGACAGTTATGACTTTTAAATATTTCCTGGCATTTTGGCGATCTTGCTAGTAAATACAAAAAAGAAGGAAGGCTTAAACTCAAAATTCTTGGGTAAATGTCAAATCCGTGCTGCTTTACGGGTGCAAACGTGGAAGGTCACAAATACATCTTACGCCAGATCCAAGTTATAATCAACCGCTGTCTTCGTCGCATACTCGGCATTTACAGGCCCGAGACCATCACTAACGAAGAGCTGTTGGAGCAATGCCACGAGAGCCCGATCGACCGCCAGATCAAGCGTCGCAAATGGAGTTAGATTGGCGACACGCTGCGAAGGGATTCTGATCATATACCTAAGCAAGTGATAGATTTGAATCCCCAAGGCAAAAGAAGCGTGGCCGTCCCCGTCAAACCTGGCGTCGCACCGTGTTGGCGGAAGTGACGAGCATCGGTAAGACGTGGAGCGAGGTGAAGCTCATGACCAATCGCGATGGAGGTCTGTCTACTGTGGACGCCTATTGCCCCAACCAGAGGAGGTAGGACATTAAGTCAAGTTAGGACGCTACTATATACTATATTGTATGTCCTGCTATTTGGCGCATCATGGACGAGCTCCTAGTTTACATAGAGATGCCCATGTACGTTTATTAAAAAAAATAACAATATTACACAATATATTATATATTTACACCAAAAAGTCCGTCACATAAAAAATATCACGCCTGGTTTTCCCAATAGGGTTAAGCAGACGTTTACAATACACTTATATTACTCCAGGGTACGAGAATATATTACATATACCTAATTTCTGCCCAGCAGCTTTCTTCACTAGAAATGTTAAACGCGGTGCCACTTTAATTTTTGTCAGAATGGGCCTACCATTAATTCTTATAGCAGGTCACTTTTAGACGGAAAATGACCTGTCATGCTAATTTGTACCATGAGCGCACCAAGTAGCAGGCCAGCCAGCGATCACGTGATCTGAACCGGTGAGTGACTTCGTCACAGTATTTCAATAATGGACCTGCAACTTATCCTTACCATCAAGTATTTTTTGACATTTATACATTCAACAAATGAACTGCCCTGCTAGACCAGGGTCGATAATTATTGAAAAGGAAAAAAAATATAGTACGATGAAACCCATTGAAAAAGGAAGAGAATATACCAGAAATTAAAGGAAAAATAATTTACGGGCGATCTGAGGTCGGGAAGGGAAAGGGGGTGAGTTTTTAAGGGTAAACGGTTTATCTTGATTTCCGGCAAAACTACAAGTAAAACTATTTTAGAACGTCAGTTTTGAATAGTTTTATTTAATCTTTGCTGCCAGCTTACTGACCAGAGACTATTTAGCAGGTCAAAAGTTGACATGTTGCACGTCACCGGGAAATGCTCATGATACAAACACAAAACCTGTCAAGTTAAAATGCTAAGTTGAACTGCCCTGCACTTGGCAAGAATTTTCTAAGTTTATGGTAAGCCCCCACAGGACTGCAATTATTGGATGTTGCTAAACAATCAGTTACAGGCGTTTTTGAATGTTGTGGTATAGAATTAATAATAATAATAATAACATGTGGGAAGTGGATACAGCGATCATTGTACCGATAGTCGTGTCAGCCAATGGCTTAATAGCCACGAGCCTCGACCAACACCTTAGGAGGCTCTCGTTAGGCGGCTGGGTCAAGGGCCTGATCCAGAAAGCAGTATTGCTGGACACGGCTCGTATTGTTAGGAGGTTCCTCTCTCTGGAGCCCTGACCGCCGGTAGCTTGGACCCTGTTCCCGATACCGGTGGGCCTCTATTTTTTATATTTTTAAATGTTTTTTTTTGTAATTTAATTTATAAAATATTTAAAAATGTAATCTATAAGAAAAGAAATTGAATAAAGGAAATAATAATAAAATATTTTTATTGACACAAAGAAAAAGTTACATTTCCATTTGAAACCCTGACTCCTGTGCTAGGTGAGACCTGTGTTACAGGAGTCAGTGTCCTCAATTGATATCATTATGTGTTTATAGAATACCTAAATATAACTACAAAATATTTTACAAGAGACTAGACTATATATTACGAAAATTTAGCTCATTCGATATTAAAAATATTATCTGAGCTGGAGACCATAGATAAATGTGATAAAAATAAATAAAATTACAAACAAATTCGAACACTTTCTTTTGCAATACAACCTACAATTAGAACTTCATAAACTGACTTGATTTAGTAGTAACTCCTGCATAGATAAGTATGAAATGTAAAGTTGAAATAATGGACTTAGTTCTTTCAGATCATACGTCTCAATTACTCCAGGTTCCTATTAAAAAAGCTTGAACACTCAAATAATGGAAATCTTAAAAATCTCAGTAGGCAACTTAGAAAATTTCAAAAGTCATCTAAAATGCTTATCTTTCTCAGAAGCCAAGAATGCGAATGATTCATATGAACATTTTATGGCTGATTTTTCATTATTGTACAAATTATACTTTGCAAATAAAATTGTGACTCTGTTACTAATAAAAATTATAAATGGAAATCTCGTGGAATAAAAATCTGTAGTCAAAAGCAAAGGCAGTCGCTTTGGACATATAGATTCAATCCTAATACAAAAAAAAGACTTGCGTTTAAAAATACTCTTCAACGTATAGAAAAATAATAAACTTAATTCAAAAAGCCCAAAAGAACCACTAAATTAATACGTCAAAAAAAAAACATCAAATAAGCTGCTTGGCAAGTCTTTAAAAATCCAAATTCAACTTAGCACAAGAACCTATACTGTCAATAAATTAAGAAAAAAAAATTCTTACACATCCTACGAATATTGCAAATGAATTTAATAACTATTTTACATAGTTAATTGAAACTCATCATCATCTGCCTAGCCTTTTTTCCCAAATATGTTGGGGTAAGCTTCCAGTCTTACCGGATTCTGCTAAGTACCAGTGTTTTACATGGAGCGACTGACTAATTGAAACTATACTTATAATATAATATTAAAACTAAAGGTACATTAACCAATAATTACGTAATTGAAAACAGAACACAAAATAATTAGCAGTCTACAAAATACAAATACGGTAGGATTTGATGGCATATCAACTAAAATTATAAAATACGTAAAGGAAAGTATAGCGCCTCTTTTATCACACATATAAAATACACATAATTAATATTTGCATTTCTGATGGTTTATTCCCAAAAAGCCTAAAATAAGTCATCATTGAACCGCTTTATAAAAAATAATATAAAAGTGATGTTCGAAATTATAGATCAATTTCAAAAATATCAGTATTCTCAATAAAAAATCTTCGTGCCATATGAGAACGTGTTATGTCAATACAAGTGTAAAACTGCTTTATAGAAAAATAGTGCCTTTGGTATTGCTCCAGATATTTATAATAAAATACCTGATTATTACTAAAGAAGAGATATTACAGCGTAGATTATTTTTTTTACAATATTTTGCTTGTATAGAAATTTGAACATGTTTTTTTTCTGTTTGTCTTATCAAATTAAATTTAAATTTTGACATTGTGATTTAAAATTGAATTTAATTTATGACATTGTAATTTCAAATTTTGGTATTGAATTTTGTTTTTTTTTTGTTTTTCTAGTTCCACTAATTTTGTACGCCATAATAGCAAAACATGTAGCCACCTCATATTAATTAAAAGACCTTCATACTGTTCTCATGATTTACAAAATAAATATATCTTATTTTACACAGTTATGTACATATTAGTCTAACGCCCCCTCTACTAACTATTGTAGTCTGTGTCACACCGGTCGTCATGATCCCAATATTGCCTACTTCTCGGGACCTGTGTGACATGACGCCTTGGGGGCTTGGTTTATGGTGGAGATTGTTTATACCTACTGGGTACTACAGAGGTTCTCTCCGGAGAGTTTTGGTAGTTTTTACCCTCTTCTATCAAAGACTGCCGCCCGGAGTTCAGGTCAAGCCTTTTCTTGATAGTGACTTTAGAGTCACTCACAGGTATCTGCAGAGCTGGGGTATGGTTGACTCTCTGGATTTCAGTTGGAGACCGCTCAGGGGTTCGTTTTGGAGAGTACCGGATGCTATCCCCAGAACAGATGAGCGAAAGATTCTGGCCAACTTTCTCAGTTATTTCGCTCACATCTGATCTGAAAGGGTCCATTCCGGGGCTTTTTACCCAAGAGCCGTAGCTTGAGTACCTTAAATTATCTTCCGCTGCTCCTTCCGGACGAGCTGCGTAGAAATGTTTTTAATTTTTTTTTTAATAAATGTGTCCTCAAATATGATCTGAGACATTGTTTGCATGATGAAATTTTTGTTTCTTTTTTTTGCAGGCCATCCTGTGTCGTGGTACTTTGGTACTTCGGACTTGACAGGCAAAAGTAAAGGCCATATGCCTCTCTACTGTTCAATGCATCAAACTTAAAACTAAAGCGGGTTATTTTTTGCAAGACGACATTATGTCATAGTGCCTTGGGCTTGCTTGGACAGACCAAACACTAGCTATCTACCATATATAAATCTTTTTTTATTTTTTTCTTATGTTAATGATATCTTTTCTATATGCTTACGATATAGGTAGGTATCTTTATTGCTTAAACTAATTTATTCCTATTTATAACTAATTTACTTAGTTTTATGCAATATTCTAAGAACTTATTTCTATTCTTACTACTAATTAGATTTGGCAGACTGTCAGCTACTAGCTTTTCCCCCAGGTTTTGCTCCGCTTCGTATCGCTCTCTGGCGGTGATCGGGTACTCCAGCAAGAAGCGAAGTACCGTCTCTTCTGTTCCGGGCTCACAGGCGCACGATGCGTTCTCCTTACACTTGAAGCGTTTCAGGTATGAGGAGAACCCACCGTGCCCCGTGAGGATCTGGGTAGTCAGGCTAGTTGGCTCCAATTTTCGCACCACGCTGTACGCCGCAACCGCATCGGGAAAAAACAATTTTGTGCCAGAGGCTGTTGCCCCCGACTTGTACCTCCCGTTCCATTCGTCAAGCGACCTGAAGGGAATGAGAAGGGGCAAAGATCGTAGTCCGGCCTTTTCTTCGACCCCAGGGCGGCTTCTTTAGCGAGTTGGTCGGCTCGCTCGTTTCCCTCCAGCCCCGCGTGGGCCTTGATCCAGAACAAGGAGACACTCTTGTTCTGGAGCTTGCAGCGGCGGAGGGTGTCTCTTGTTTCCACTGCCAGGAGGTGGGGGGAGCTGACGTTGATCACCGACTGGAGAGCCGCCATGGAGTCGCTGAATATGCCGAACGTGTTTTCCCTGCGTTTCAGGGCCTCATTAGCCGCCCTTTGTAGGGCCAAGAGCTCAGCCTGGTAGACGGTACAGTAAGACGGCAAGGCAATTTTCAGGGCCTAGAACTGTTGGAGTGCCTTTGGTAATGGTAGAAACTTATTCAGGCAGAGGTTGGCCGAAAGGAGAAGCCATATGGTACCTGTTGGCGGAGGTGATATTAGGCGGAGACGGATGGAGATGGATATTTCATCCATCTCTTCCCCAAACTCTGTGAAGAGCTCTCCGCCATTTTGCAGCAGCTGGAAGAGAATTGAATAATCTTAGCGATATTTAATTTTGATATAACGATCTAAATACTAAATTAATTCTAACACGTCGAAATTAGCATGATAATTAAATTAAAATGAGATCTCTATTTAGCCAATTTCGTCATACATTAAAGATGGACTTAGGCACGTACCTGTGTGGCCAGACTCTGGTGCGTACTAATATCATAACTTTTTATTAATGCGCGCATGTACTGCAGGAGTGGACTGGCAAGGTAACTGAGCTTTTTACCGTTGCCGAGTGTCGCCTCTGAAATTAAACACATTTGATTTGTAAGTATGATTTTAAATGGAACAGACTATTATAAACTGAAATTAAATAAATCCTCAATTTTGAGATATGTTTCGAAAATTGGTAGATTTTCTATTCATTAGAATTGACAACAAGTTATATTTAAAATATTCATAAAAGTGTGGCAACCCAACCAGCGCCGGATTAACCATAGTAGCAAGAATAGCATAGTAGCATTTCTACGGGACCCGTACAAACGGTGTTTATACGCGGGGCCACTGTTTATACAAGTCTGACGTGTGCAACACGCATCCTTACTCGACACTCAGTGTGGATGCGTTGCAGAATTAAAATGATCGATTCAAAACAATTCTTCTTCTTCGTCGTATCGATGATTCCAAAATTAAATATATTTTGACCAGAATTCAGCCACGCCAACAGCGTTGTCATTTGCCTCACAAAGGTATTTTAAGGCGCAGGTGTTGTTGCACAGAGAGCAAGACCAAAGGTGAGGCATTGTTTGGGACGTGGCCCCGCAATCGCACTGTGGGTCATTGGTGTACCCCCATCTAACTATGCTGTGCCTGCAGCAACCCACCTAGCTTCAAAATAATGAAATTGATGATTTATTTGTAAAGCTGTCTACATTATTTTCATTAAAATTCAGTCCCCCCCAGACTACATCAATAAAATAAAGGTCTGAGACACTCTCATTTCAGCGGTTATGTTCAAGTTTCATGGTATTCGGGTAATCTATTCTGGCATCATAGGTACCTTACTAGAGAACTTGTCTACTAGGTACAACTAAAAAGTGAAAAATAAAAAATAAACTTTAAAAAAAACGACTTGCAAATAAAAACATTACAAAGTAAAAAAACAACTATGTTTTTGGAAATCAGTGTCCATAACAAAAAAAAATGCTACCTACCAAAGACACTGACTTCCAAAAAGAAAGTTATTTCTCACTTTGTAGTGTTTTTATTAAGAACTCGGTAGTATTTTTTGTGTAAAAAAGGTTTATTAGCCAGATTTCAACGAAATGTGCGGAAAAGCTGCTGGAAATGGGCGCATCTGGCTTATTATTTGAAAGCGTGGAATTATAGTTTGCTATTCAAAATCAAAAAATCAAAATCAAAATCAATAATTTTTATTTCACATAGGCCTACATGGGCACTTATAAAACGTCGACAATGTGCACGGTTCGGGTTGGTCGATTCCTATGGAGAAGAACCGGCAAGAAACTCCATGGTTACTCTTTTAAAAAATTGTTTGGTTTTACAATATTTCCATGTTACAGCAGTACTTAGATGGGGAGACAACGCAGGCCCGATAATAAGTCGTAAGAAACTTAAACAAGAAGTGATTATTTATTAAATAAACAAAAGATTAAAAAAAAGTAAAACGAGATAAAATGTTAACAATCTAAAAGGCCTACAATGTTCACACATTTACAAACCAATCGGTAAAATAATCTATACAAAGTATAACAAGACTAAATTTAACATGTGGCACAAATGTTGTTATCAGTGCTGTAACTATTCTTAGCAAAGGGCTATAAAGATAATTGAAAACCATTGTAAAAAGTCTTATTAAATGAAGAAAAATTAGATTGAGAATAGTTAGAGACATCCACATATTTGTGCCGTTTATGAGTTACCAGGGAAGCCGCATGTGCAGAAGGAGCTAAAACCAAATATTTTTATCTTCAACGTAGTCCTTGATTTTATAATATGCTTTTTTAATAAGCACATGTTTGATGTGATTTTTGAACTTTCCGTCGGTCAGTTCTATAACTGACTTTGGCAACTTGTTATAAAAGCGTATACTGTTTATAAGAAAAGACTTGCTAGTTTTCGTTAATCTGAATTTGGGTAATACAATTTCGTGTTTACTGCGTGTATTTAAATTATGGAAGTCGCTTCTAGTTTTGAAAAGCCCTCGATTTTTGCGAACATACAAAATACATTCTAAAATATAAAGTGAAGGTAGAGTCAGTATATCGATCTCTTTAAATTTTTCTCTGAGGGTCTCGCGAGGACCCATTTTATAGATCGCGCGGATTGCCCTCTTTTGTAATATGAAAATTGAGTCAACGTCTGCTGCTGATCCCCACAGCAGAATGCCATAAGACATAATACTGTGGAAATAAGCATAGTAAACCAGCCTAGCTGTGGCTACATCGGTTAACTGCCTTATTTTCCTTACTGCATATGCAGCTGAACTTAACCTACCCGAAAGAGTTCTAATGTGCGCGCCCCACTGCAGTTTTGAGTCGATAGTAATCCCTAAGAATACAGTTTCAGCTACAACTTCAAGATTTTTGCCGTCAAGATTTAAATTTAGGTCACGTTGTGGTACATTTGGTAAAGAGAACTTAAGACATTTAGTTTTTTTCGCATTCAGTAAAAGATGTCACCCCATTAACATTTACTTTTTGCTGTCTGTTTGATAAATAGGAAAGCACAAGATCAGCAGCATGTCCTCGAATTCCGTAGTGGTGTAATTTACAGATCAGTGTGTTATGGTCGACGCAGTCGACCGCTTTTGAGAGATCACAGAAAATGCCAATGGCATCCTGGGACTTCTCCCAAGATTCCAAAATGTGACTGATGAGTTTTACTCCCGCATCCGTTGTCGACCTACCTTTCGTGAAACCAAACTGCTGACTATGCAGGATCCCATTTGAATTGAAGTGAGACAACATCTGATCCAGCATGATTTTTTCATAGATTTTACTCAATGCTGGAAGCACGGATATAGGTCTATAATTAGAGGGATCACTCTTACAACCTGATTTGAAAATTGGTACTACTTTACTGTGTTTCATTAAGTCAGGAAACGTGCCGCTGTCCAAACATTGATTGAATATGCCTGTTAGGACAGGAGCAATTGAATCAATAATATCTCCAAGAACCCTAACGGATATCCCCCATAAGTCTTCAGTATTTTTTATATTGAGACTTTTGAACGCGTTTTTAATTGTATCAATACATATTGGTTTAAATCTAAAGGTTGGTAAGTCTTTAGTAAAGTTTTCCTTAAGAAGAGCTTCAGCTAATTTAGATGAGTAGGGAAGAGACTTCATAACCTCTAACGGAATGTTGGTAAAGAAATTTTCTAATGTCTCAGCGACTTCTTGCTTATCAGAAATGGTTTGATTAGTTATTTTCAATGACAACTCATTCTGATCGCGTAGTTGTGTCTTTCCGGTTTCTCTATTAATTACTTGCCACACAGTTTTTATTTTATTATTAGAAACACCAATTTTGTTAATTATTATTTGAGATTTTGCTTGAGCGCAGACTCTTTTAAATATTTTGGAATAGTTTCTAACATAAGTGTGGAAAACTTGATCGGAAGTCAAAGATTTTCGTAATTCGTAATATAAATTATATAAGATATCTCGGCTTTTTCTTATGCCCACAGTGGCCCATTCGCTAAATTTTGATTTGTAATTGTTGACGTTAACTGTTTTTACAGGAAACGTTTTATTGAATTCTCGGCAAACTGTAGAAAACAACGTGCCGTAATTTATATTGGGGTCTTTTGAATCAAAACTGGCGTTACATAGGTTGCTAAAAACATTATTATTAAAAGAATTTAATTATTTTTTTTGAAAGAGGTCTTAATCGAATTGATTTAGCTAGGTTATTATTGTTTTTATCTGACTCAAAAGATACTAGTTGACCAGTATGGTCTGACCTAACGCCACTAATTAAAAACGATTTTTTTACTTTACAATTAGTGAAAACATTATCAATGCACGAAGCTGAAGTTGCTGTTATTCTTGTTGGTTCATTAAATAAATACTTTAAGTTAAATGATTTAAACAATGATATGAGCTTACATTTTTCAGGTGAATTTACTAATAGATCTATATTTAAGTCACCACAAACAAAAACTAATTTATTATCCCGGAAAAGTTTACTTAACAATTATTCCATTGTAATTAAAAACAATGACAAGTTTGATGCTGGTGGTCTGTTAACACACAAGATAGTATGCCCCTCGACCTCTGCACATGCTACCTCACATAAGCGATCAACAGAGTAAGCAGTGATATCCTTCCTTTCCTTATATTTGAGATGACTATTACAAAGTATCAGGGTACCACCACCCACTGAGGATCTGTTGTACGCGCTGGCAACTGAAAAATTATTTACATTAAACAACATCCTATCTGGTTTTAACCAAGTTTCACAAAAACATAAGATATCCATGAGGTATTTATCTACTAACAATTCCACGTCTAAAATTTTGCCGGAGAAGCGATTTATATTTTGATGATATAGTAAAATATTACTATTCGTCTTCTCTTTTGTCGGCTCTAATAGTTTAAAGAATCTACAGTAGTATTATCAGAAAAACTGGATAATACTGTTAAATCACTAAACCTAGTCTCAGTTAAATCATCAATAACTGCGTGTATATTAAAAGCTAACAATGTAGCTAATGAATGTCGACTATTTTTGGGAAGAAACATATGGTCCCGAATCAAAACAAAATCACTAACAAAATTGTTGGTGTCAAAAAACAATAAACGGTCACTATGACGACAAAATAAAATATGCATCAAGTTATTTAAACTAGAAATATATTCATTTTCCTGAACAAGTAACTTGTCAGAATAGGGCAATGCACAAAATATTAATTTGCCTAATCTTAACTTAAGCATGGTGTCAATACCATTAACTAAGTCCCTTTTTGTTACACTAAGGCTATTTCCAAAAAGAAGTACTACAGTAGTTTGCTCATTCAATTGTGTCTGTTGAATTTTATGAATAAGCTCATTAAATTGCAGTTTATGATAACAATGGTTCACTATTGTATGTTTAGAACAGTTATTTAACAAAGATCCAAAACCTGTTCCTAAACTATCAGAATATACTAAGACATTACTTTTGGTGGGGTACAAAGTTGTTGCAGTATGAGTGATGGGTAAAGTTGTAGGAGCAACATGTTGTGACATGAGAGGTGGCGGAACAGCAGCACAACTACAGGTGAGGTTGTTAGTCAATGACTCATACCTCTCTGCATTACACTTCACCAGGTCCACCAACTCACAGGCCTCCTGCATGCGCTCACTTAACATATGTTGACTACATTCATATTTACAAAATATTTCCTTCAGTGTATTTTCCCTACTCAATAATTCCCTTTGAAGGTTCTGGATGTCAACATCATACATTTGTTTTTTTTTTTTTTTCTAATTTACTATTACATATATTTAATTGGTTTTTTAAGTTTCTGAAATCTCTTCTAAGGTTAACATTATATTTGTAAATACTTTGAGTTTTTAAAAGTTTCTTGTATTTCTTAATACTTTTATTGATTTTAATATATTTCTTAATTTTATTATGACTGCTTAGAATTGGACATTTAGCAATGGTATCATCCCCTGTAAGGTCTATGGTAATGGTGGGCCGCTCACACAATAGTTCAGATGCATTATCCATAAGCTCATTGTACAGGTTACTGGTGTTAGAAAACTCTTCACTGACTTTCAGCGAGTCGATAGAGGTAATGGTGTTATGAGCCTTGCACAATTCTGCTTCTAGTACAGATATACGCTTCAGTGCCTGGTCATGAGTGTCATGGCACTGCTGAAAATCTGACACTAGTTGACAGAGATGGTGATGCTGGTCCAGTATATCCATATGCTGGGAGTGTAGTTCTGCAAGCTGGTTCTTGAGTTGAGTGTTTTTATTTACTATTAATTCAATTTCAACTTCACTTTCCTCTCGTTCCCGCAGTAGCTTACTGCACTCATTTCTTGATGAAACCAGCTCCCTCAGCACTGCTTTCAGTTTGTGACTCATGTCACGAACGGTTGCTGCCCGGGTCATCATATTGAATGTTTGCCTTAAGCGACACCTGTAATGTGACAGGAAACAGCTGAGTATGTGAAGAGAATACTATGTTAGTTAGAAACTTGAGAAAGTAGGAGGGCTTTTAGAGTTAAAAAAGAAGTAAAATGTTTTAAAACAATAGAAAAGTTACAAAAAATTAAATAAAAAAGAATAAGATTATAAAAAATATATGGAGGTATATGAAAAAAAAACTAAGAACAAAGAAAAGCTATTTCATTTAATATTCTCATATTTAATTACAGGTACTTTAAGGAAAGGCTTTATTCAACATTGGTCTGCATTGCTTGATTATCTTAGATTTTATATAGGGATTTCTAATAAGAACATTAGTTTGAGTTTGAGTGGGCACAAAGTCTATTTACAATGCTTATGAACTAGGGGCTTTACCTGTAATATTTACACTATATTAGAGATATATTATGTGTGAAGTAGGGTTTGCAATGAATGTATTGTCTGGGGCAAGTGTTTTCGTCTTCGATTTTGCTTCCACAGTTTGTCAAACAAAATGAGACATAAACGTAGCCGGTGTGTACTGGACGTCGCTCAGCGCCCTGAGCAGTGTATGAATGGTGTATAGTATGTAAATAATACAGCAATAAATACGCAAATCAAAACAAAATACTCCCCCGGTTCGAAGAATTCAAATCCACAGTTCAAACGTTGACAGCCGGTACATGACTTAGTGAAATATCAATTGTTATTTAGTTTTCACAATAAAAACTGGTCACAAACACTACGTGTGTCACTTTATACGTCGATTCTAATGTAAATAAAGGATTTTAAACAAATTATACACAATAATTTTAAACTATATTAGTTACTAGTCCGTTTTTTGACGACCTGTCGCCAGTGTTGCCAGTCGCAGAAAAAACAAACATACATATTAGAAACATATAACATATTAGACAAGGTAGTAATGATGTACGCCAATGTAATCTAGAGATCGTAAGGAACAAGTCAACAAAGTTTTCAATACAAGACATGTATCACGGTCACTGGTGCTACGTTTCAAACAAAATAGATTATCTCCCTTAACTTGTAAGATGTGATTACAGAAACCGGGACAGGTGAAAGTAATGTAAAATATAGGTAAAATCTGTATGTTTGTTTGCGACAATTTACACTTACTTGAAAACAAAAAGTTTTTTTTTACTCTCATTTAGTTCCAGATATGAAATGAAAAGTATTTTATTGACAGATTTTATTCACAAAAAAAAAACAAATAAATTAATAACAAGTAAAATTTCAAAATTTATAAATCCCCGAAACATTTTTATTTCATGCTAAATAATTTATCAAGTACATAGTAGATACGCTTCCATCGGCAATCTATTGGTCAAGTAATTATGACACGATATCTTGCGAAAACGCCCCGATTTAAACAGTAAAACGCCCTTAACTGTTGAAAGGCTGAACCGATTTTATTCAAACACTAGCGGACGCCTCGCGGTTTCACCAGCGTAGATCCCGTTGTCGTGGGAATACAGGGATAAAAAGTAAATAATGTCACCCGGGGATAGTGTAGCTTCCCAACGGTGAAAGAATTTTTGAAATCGGTCCAGTAGTTTTTAAGTTTACGCATTACATACAAAAATACAAATCTGTCCACTTTATCATAATATTAGTATAGATAGCTAAGAACACTCTTGACAAAATCAAATTTCGAACCAAAAATAAATTAAAATCAGTTCATCTGTTTAGGAGATATGATGCCACAGACAGACACACGTCAAACTTATAACACCCCTCTTTTTCTGTCGATGGTAAAAAGGACTTTTTAATAAATAGAATTAAAAATATTAAAAAATGACTATCTGCTGTTATATCGTAAAGTTCAAAATAAGAAATCATAAGCTATGTCTTTTATTAACTGTTATACTAAGGCCCGCTTGCACCACACTGGGTTATCGTACTAACTCCAAGTTAGTAGCCAACCCCGTGTTATTTATGGCATATATTAATTAAACCTCGTGTTAGCAACCAAATCCGAGTTAAGTTTTGCAAGGTGTTGGGCCAAATTCAAGCCATAGCTCATACCATGAAGTTAGAAGCATAAATTCAGTCACTATGAGTGAAGGTAGAAGAATAAATATAGTCTGCACTGAATAACCGATACGTTTACTTTAGTTTGTAGACCAGCACGCTTCAATTAGTCAAAGTTGTCGAGGCCTTTCAGTTTCTCTGAGTATGAACGCCAAAGTTGGTCGTTTATTGCAAAAATCACAGTCGAAATGTAATAGGACTCTTAACAATCTTTGATACGTGACGGTATTATAAAATATTCTACATTTTTGAACTACTTAAAGTGGATAAAATCGTGTATCTAAGTATGTAGGTTTGCAAAATAATGCCGTTTGTTACGCATAGTCTGACCTCATAATAAGAATTAACATATGAATCATGGTTATAGATATGGTGATATTACAGAAAAAACAAAACCGACAGAAATAAATAAATAACTGATTTTGAAAACAGACTGCAAATCATGCTGTGCAGTCGGAGGATGCATATTCAAGAGCTGGCTGACCAAAACCAGATGTATCCTCCGACTGCACAGCATGATTTTCTTCTTGTTTACCTCTTTTTAGTTCACTTCTTAAGCAGTCGGGTTTTCTGATATTTTTATTTATCTTTTTTATTTATATTTTATTAGTTAACACTTTTTGTCAAATTAGGTTCATTTAAACATATAAGTGTGTTATATATATTTTTGAAATCACTTCTTAAAACCCTTTATTTTTATTACCCACACGAAGGATACGGAAAAAAAAAAATTATGTAGACAGTGACACACAAGATTAAGACGAATCGATTGACGTAAGAATCAACAAAATCGGCAAACTGGTTTTGTCTCTAGAACGCCACATAGTAACAAACATACATGCATAGACTGATAAACACAGTACTCTTCTTAGGCAGTCGGGTAAAAATGATGTCATCATAGAACACGTTTCATATTTCCAACAATAATCGTAATTTTAATTAGTGACTTACGTATAACGAGTTCAATATTTCCTAGTTATTACACTTTTCATCGATACTCCACCAGAATTAAACTATTTTAGCGAAATACAAGTAGTGTTCGTTCTGCTGATCGGGCGCAAATGGAAGGGTGACAAAACGGCGTTCAAAAAAAAAGTAACTTTATTACAAATACCGTCATAAATAAAAAAAATATGATAACATACCCACGAATTCAAGGAAAAAGTGTAATGCCGGTTCCACACGTTTAGCTTTTTGTGGCATGAAAAAAATATCACAATAGTTTTTGACTATATGTAAACAATAAAGGTTGTCATTATTAGTTTTTTAAAACTGCCCCCAAAAGACGGTTAAAAGGGTTTTAAAGTTTGTTTGAAAAATCCTATTTCTTGAGTTAATAAACTTGAAACTTGACATAAATACCAACAAAAGTAATCAATAAAGGTTGTCATAATTAGTTTTTGAAACTACCCCCAAAAGATGATTTAAGGGGTATTAAAGTGTTTTTGAAGATTCTTATTTAGTATTTAATATTCTCAAAGTCAAATTACGAATCGTCCCAAACTAATAAACCCTGTATATCAACGATAGCCCATTTTATTGATTTAATAATAGCTTAATTTTGGTCGCCTTATTAAATGACTCTCTTAAGCGTAATAAGTGAGCACATAAACGTTCCTGGAAGGTCAAAGCGATGGTACGCACCGTTGCGTGTTCCATCTGTTTCTAAGAACTACAGGCAAAATTCATTTATAGTGCGTGCAAGTAGAAACTTTAATGACATGTGTAAGTGGCATGATTTTGATCCTTTCATAACGGGTGTGTCCTCGGCCAGAAAGTGCCTGAGCCTTGGCTTTTTTAATTAGGATTTTGTATGTTCATGTTTTTATCATTGTATGGTTTATGAAATGTTAATTTACTTTGAGCTTGAATGCTATACTGCTTTGTATTTTTTGGTAGCTATGTTGTGTTGTTCACACTCTTTCTTTCCAATCTATTTTTAGAAGTGATGACTTTTAATTGGCTGTCAGTCTCACGTACTAATTTATATTCTGTTTGTTTTAGCTGTAAGTTGTCCATGATTGTTAAATAAATAAATAAATAAATAAATAAAATAGTAATTTATAGGATAAATGAAATCACAAATTGCTAGTCAATATAAATTTGTTGTGTCTTCAATATGCAAGACTATCCAGCCCATTTCTTATTCTAGATTACGACTCCAACCAGCGAAGACTTCATGTGAGTTTAGGCGAATAGAGACATTTACTTTTTCGTGGTCAATATCTAGAGACCGGATTACAGACCAAAGCCAGAAATTTGCATAAAAAATAAACTAATTTTATTGATTTATTTTATTTATCCGTGAACATCTTACAAAATTGTTGCCACAATCAATACTTTTGAAATTCGGTAAGGCTTTTATGCAACCGAACCGCGAAATGCGAACCGTGCCCAAATCAAGCTATGTAACTAGAAATTTAAACTAATTGTCAAAGGTTTTGAATCAGTAATTGGCTGGGATTTAACATAAATGGAAAAAGATTCCTGGGAATTGCCGAACTCATTAGTAAATGACAAACATTTACAACTGTCGGTTGTCAATTAGGTCTCGTTGAACCCTTCAGAAGTAAATACATTTAAGAATAAGCTTAAGAAACATGTACGTACATTATAACTTCTAAGGCTCTGGAGGAAATTGTATTGTACTGTGTTATTATAATTGTTACTCTGTATCTCATTGTAAGCGGACTGTATGTTCTTATGAGAAATAAATTTTGACACTGACACTTGACTGGAAAATTTAAATTTAAATTGTCAAATATTTAAATAACAATATGAAAGAAGTACTATAACATTAGATTATAAATGAAGGTACTCGTATCTGCTAGAGACAAAACAGACAAGAACAAGACAAATTACATACTAAGAAAATGATTGATGGTTATGATATAAAGATGAAGATATAGTGAGGTAACAGAATTTTGTTTTTAAGAATATTGCTTAATTTACATTGCATTGTAATGAACAAATCAATAGAAAAAAACAATTAAAGTATAATTAAGACCTAGTATCCAGAATAATATGTACATCCAGATATGTATTATCTTACGCCTTTAATCAATGCAAATTACCTTGTTTTTTGTTTTACCTACATATATTGCCCCATTGCTGGGCAAACGAAATTCTATAGACTAAACGAAATAATACTCAATTCCACACCACCATGAGGTAGAGTAAGTGGCGCGTTTTTTTTATTGTGGTATCCCCAGTAGGCCTAATCCACATGTAATGCACTTCTTTAAGTTTTCCTGATATTAGTTAAAAAATAACTTTTTTTTCGTGTCTACAGTACGAAGAAGAAGAAGTAAATTATCACATATTACGGGTGGTTTTTTGTTACTGTTTAATAATATTTTGTCATCATTGGCCACATTTATTTCTTTTTGACCTCAAATTCTTTGGGCCACATATAATTTCCTTATGTAACTAAAGATTCCGCTGGAGACCAAAACAAAACAAAAGTCATTGATCCGACTTAAAACATGTTTTTTAGGGTTCCATACCCAAAGGGTAAAAACGGGACCCTATTACTAAGACTCCGTGGTCCGTCTGTCTGTCACCAGGCTGTATCTCACTATCCGTGATAGTTAGACAGTTGAAATTTTCACAAATGATGTATTTCCGTTGCCGCTATAATAACAAATACTAAAAATAGAATAAAATAAATATGAAAGTGGGGCTCCCATACAACAAACGTGATTTTTTGCGATAATCGATCGTTTTTTGTGATAATGGTACGGATCCCTTCGTGTGCGAGTCTGACTCGCACTTGGCCGGATTTTTGTTTATAGAGATATATTGATAATTAAAGGTTTTTAAATCATGTAAATCGGCTCACGCGTTTAGGATATATTAACTCATTACTGAAAATAATTTCATCCCAAGTGAAAACGTCAAAGACGCCCCTTATTGAGTAACGTTTGTTTTGATCGTGTTAGCGACACTGACATTACATTTTTTTCGTATCGTTTTGAAATATTGGAATACATTGGTTGGCAAGTGTTAACGACTTTAATTTTTATTGTTACCTGTCGGCGATTTTATGAAGTAATATCACATTATTTTGTTATTATATTTAGGTGACCTAGCTTCAACAGTCTTGAGTAAGCTTAATAAAATAGAAAACGAAACTGCTTTTACAACTAGATATTTATAACTTGCGATCCTTGAGATTCAGTGAATTATGTTTTTATGACGATTTTATGTTTAAAAGAAATTTTGTGGAAAGAATAGCTTTATCCGTAGTGATATGTGGCTTTTACGGCTTTTCAAATATGGAAAATAAACTGCACTTAATCTGTGCGTTAATAAAAAATATTTACACAAAAATCTTCAGGAGAATTAAGCAAAAAACTGATTTTCGGGCCTTTTGATAGCCCATTTTTTTTCCCCTCTTTGATTTTTATGGACTTTTCAGGAAACGTTACTGTTACCTTAATGACCGAACATTCATGAAATTCCTTAACTATGGATAGATTTGTTAGACGGGCCCGACAAGCTCGACTGATAAAAACAAGTGGGAGTCGGACTCGCACACTGAGGGTTCCGTACAAACAGCTAAATTCACAGATATAATTTCCTATAAATTAATTACTTGCCCAGTACTACGAAACTTTAAAGTAATGAATTTATATTTTTTAACAAAGTGGTATGAAAACGAACATTCTTATTATAAGCCAGAAACAAAGTGTTCTCGAAACTATGTTGTTTTATAAAAGGTGGTAAGCCCCCAGTACCCCTGTAGGTAAGTACAAATCTCACTAGTAAGTAGGCCGGTAGGAAAGTAAGGTCGTTTTTAGACAATTCCACTAAATAAATAATATTAATATTGAAACATATGCGGCCTAAGTAGTAATAGTTCAATAAATTTTTAATCGCCGTCCAAAAACTTTTCGCAACGCGATTTTTTTGATGATGTCTATGTCTACCGTCTTCAGATTGACAGGACTGGGTTGGATATCCTCGGCCGGTCGCTCGCTAGAGGAGGTGGTGGCGTATCCTGAGGAGGGCGGGGAGGGACGGCAGTAGTTCGAGATGCGCTGCTTCTTGTGCGGGGGCTCGTCGGGCAGCACGGCGTTGTCCCTGCTGGGGTCCCCAGTGGGCAGGCTAACTAACTCGGCTGTGGAGCTTGTTTGCTTGCCGGTACTGGCCAATGCGCCCGATGGGAGAGACTTTGCCGAAACGCTGCTTAGCGGTGGGGATAGGATTAGACGTTTCCGACTCTTGACTGTTCGTTTATCCGCCTCACTATAAAAAGGCCAGTCTTCACGGACGTCATTCCAAATATTTCTTTTTAAGTGGTAACAGTTGCCACTGAACGTACTGATAACCGGTAAAATATGTTTCACCAAACTACGCTCTTTATCTTTAATACCCAGACTAGAAAGCTTTGAGTATATTTCGAGCTTCTTAAAGGCTTTCAAAGCTAATAATTTTTTCTTTGAGGGTCCGCCTAGTAAGACAAGGTTTAGTGGGTAGCCGCTGCGGCTGGTGCGGAATGAGCGGTTGATGCGACGGGGCCGCTGGCGGGGGTTGCAGGCACATCACTGGCGGTACGGGCCGCTCCGTTCGCTTGGGATGTTCCACTCGTTCCGGCCTACCTTGCCGCTTGGCCGCTTCACGCCGTTCGGTCTGGTGGTCTGGTCTCTCAGTCCGCCTGACTAACTGAGTAGCTACCGCAACTGAGTAAGGACGCACTGTGCGCACATTGACGCGATGTCCGATGTCCGTTTCATCAGGTTTGATCATTCGGATGCGTTTTCTCTGCTCCGCGGCGATAGTACTCGACATGCGGTCCCTGGTGGCTACGTATGAGTCTTCATTAGCGTGGACACGCATTCTGCGTAGCAGCGGCCCGCATGACTCCAACTGTCGAGCACCGCCACTAGAAACGCACTCGAAAGAACCCCGTGCACCCTCCATTTCTGCATTACTATTAATGCTGAAGTGAAATGTGGCTTCGCCTGATAGGCCATGCTCATTGCCTCTGGCTATTGCCGGAATGAAGATTTTCCCTTCATTTCCGGGTAGGAACTGTATTTTAGGTTTTGCCGATCCGTCCTTTTTTTGTTCTTTAAGGAACGCCTTAATAGCTTTCAGCGCTGAATCCGTTAATTTCACAAAAACTAATTCCTTGTTTCCTACATAATTGGACTCCGATGATAACTCATACTGAACACCTGCTGGCAAGGCCGCCATTATTATTATTACTCAACTAACGGAGGTCTCGCGTTTTCTTCCGCGTAGTTCCCGTTCCCGTAAGAATGCAGGAATAAAAAGTTACTATGTCACCCGAAGATAATGTAGCTTCCCAACGAAGAAAGAATTTTTGAAATCGGTGCAGTAGATTTTAAGTTTATTCGATACATACAAAAATAAAAAATAGACAAAGATATTTTATTTTAACTGACTAGGCCACCAAGCAGCACTTTTGACCGTTACATTAAAATTTACAAGGAATAAAAATTTATTCTAATATCTATTAGTATAGATATCGAAGTATAGATATGGAAGAAATTAAAAATACTTACATTTAGGTCCACACACACAATCAACATCAACCACCTTTAACGTTTTTTGCAGAATTAGCGTAGTCACATTTGGTTGCGCGCGGGAACACACGGGAAGTCAACTTTTCACACGCGTGTGTCTGACCGAACTGATTGCACAAAAACGAAAATGGAACTGACGCGGGCGCAGCTTTGTGTTTCGTTTGTCGCTTGTCGGGTGGCCAATCTGGGTGCAGGAGTCTCCTGATTGGCCGGATTATTGCAAACCCCATTATTATTATTATTATAAGCCTTTTTTCGCCCACCGCAGTACAAAGGTTTCCCTTCCTTCTTAATTTTTTTCTCTATCTTTTGCTAAGATACAGAGACCATAAATTTGTAATAAATCCATCATTATGGAAGAAGTTTTCTTGAGTACTTTGTATAGAAATTATTTGTTTTCTATATTTTTTTTAATTTTTGTTCAAATTATGTAGAAACATGACTTTATTTTTGATAGGTTTATAACAGAATCATGACCGTTTTTTTTTAAATAATTGGTATTTACCAAAGACACCGACTTCCAAAAATAATGTTATTTTTCACTTTGTAGTTTTTTATTTGGAAGTCGGTAGTAAGTTTGTGCAAAAACCCCTTTTCCCTTTTTAGCTGTATCTACCTTAAATAGGCAAATTGTTTAGTAAGGTATCTATAACGCCAGAATAGATTACCCGAATAACATGAAACTTGAACATAATCGGTAAAATGAGAGATCTGCGTACCCCTTAGATACCATAAACAAGTCATCCAATCTTAGCCTAGGTCTGCTGAATTTATTGTACTTTCTTTAAAAAACTTACCTACCGCAGTCAACTGCCTTTTCAAATTATAATCAGGCAGGTAGCCTAGCGATAAGACTTCTATTGTACCTATTGTTATTGTACCTAAAATACTTAGAAAGGGTAAAATGGTCGTAAACGAGTCTACACCTCATTAACTAATATTGCATACAATGTATTGTTTGTAACAGATAATGATGTCTGGAACTATTAATTTTATAACAATAGTTCTGGCACTGATAGAAAATACACATTCCGAAAGGTTTATGAAATTGTTTATGGTTATATTCGGTTCAGTATTGCAAATGTCATAATAAATGTCTTGAATAGAATAGTAATTGGAATTATAATATTTTACTCAAAGGGTTAGACAGAGGGCACCAACATTTCTCTTGTTATTTTTTTTTAATTTATATATACTGTTATGTTAAAGTCCTATGTAATTGGGGGCTAGCCTATTGCAACCGGGCACAAATCCAGGCTGCTATTGCTATTGCTATTTAACTTTTTGGAAAATATGATATTAAGGAGCTGGTCTAATGATGCAACCGGAAGGTGGTCATAGGAACTCATCAACTAAACAAGTTAGCACCATGTGTTTGTGCTCATTAAACAAGTGATATTACATTTAGGAGCTCATTAAAAGCGTGTTTTCAAAAGATTTTCACCTGGAATATACTTATCACTGACATGATCACTTAATAACACTAATTTGACAACAACACATTATCTTTTTGAATTATGCAAAGTATTGAGACCTTACACTCAGATCTGGACTCACTTCAGGTAGCTGAATCATTGTCTTGCGACATCGATGATGTAAAAACATACATATCAACAAATATTTGCACTCTGAATATCTTGTCTCAGAATATCCGTAGCGTTAATTGTAACATGCCTAATCTCACCACCCTTCTGCAAAGATCTGAAGTTTTTTGGGACATTATAGTTCTATCTGAATGTTGGCTTCCTACAGCTCAGACCATACCCAAGCTCGATAACTACAGTCTTGCATCAACCACTACGCACAGAACGCAAAATGAAGGAGTGGTTTTCTATTATAACAAAAATCTTATAGTAACAATTGAAGAGCCCCAATTATGCGATGCCAACTGCTTACTGCTTAAAATAGGTACAGATACGTGCGTGATCGGGATCTACCGCCCTCCAAGTCAAACCAACACCAATAACTTTGTAAATTCAATAGACTCACTACTAATAAAATTAAGTAGTTTCAAAAATATTGTTTTCTGCGGCGACATAAACATCGACATAGCCCCTAATAGTCAAGACAAACGCTCTAATGAATATTTAAATGTCCTAGCAAGTCACTGTTTACTGCCAGGTCATAACTCACTAACCCATGGGCGCACTTGCTTAGACCACATGATGCTCAAAACAAAGCTAGAAGCAAAGTGCTTTGTCTTTGAATCGTCAATAACAGACCACGAGTCTGTTGCCCTTAGTTTAAACCTTAAGGCTCGCCCGGACTATCGCAGTAAAACCGCTTTTAAAACGGATTTTGAATCGCTTGACAAATTAATCCTTGGTGTTGATTTACAGCCTATCCTAGAGTGTAGTGACGCCAACATTGCAACTGACCTGCTTGTTTCGAAACTAACTACGGCAATAAATAATAGCTCATGTTCAATAAACATTCCCAAAAGACAGCGGGTTAGTAAGCCTTGGATCACTAAGGGATTGCTTCGCTGCATGATAAACAGGGATAACTTACACAAAAAGCTTAAAAAATGTCCTGAGAATGAGATTGTCAACAAAACCAACAGACGTTATAGAAATTTTTGTAATAGCTAATTTGATTATCAAAAAGGCTAAACGAAATTATGAAAGAGACGAGATTCAGAGTGCAAAAGGAAATAAGAGGCAGTTATGGGATGCAATTAAAAAGGTAAGCGCCTCTGGCCCACCCCCAGACCTTTCATCCCATCTTATCAAATCCATTAATCAAGCCCAGGATATAAATAGTGTTAATAATTTCTTTGCGGGTGTGGGCAGAAAGCTAGCAGAGCAAATAACTAACTCATCGCAGGACACATCAACACCATTTGACTTTCTAACTGTCGCTCCCGTTCACTCATTTGTCTTACTGCCCCCTGACGAGGAAGAAGTTTTCTTCCTCATCCAAGGTTTAAAGGAGAAGTGTGCCATAGGAATCGACCAGATATCTAGCAAATTCCTAAAGAGGTATATAAACTTTCTTACTACTCCTATTACACACATTTGCAAACTGGCTATGGCATCAGGTGTTTTCCCTAGAGCCTTTAAATTAGCTGTCATCAAGCCAATACACAAGGGAGGGGAGAGAGACTGTGTTGATAATTTTAGGCCGATCTCTATCTTACCTACATTGTCCAAGATCTTGGAACGACTTATAAATCGACGTTTAACAGATTATCTAGAAGCTAATAATCTTCTATCGCCTGCCCAATTTGGTTTTCGACGTAATAAGTCAACCAATGACGCAGTACATGAACTGGTAAACTCCATTATCACTAACTTGGACCAAAGGAACAAATGCATTGCTGTCTTCCTCGATTTGGCTAAAGCCTTTGACACAGTCTCTATCCCGCACCTACTCAAAAAGCTGGAAGAGATTGGTGTTAGGGGTGTACCTTTGAAACTATTGCAGGACTACCTTACCGAAAGGAAACAAAGAGTTCGAATAGGCCAGATGCTGAGCGATGAGGCTCATGTCGATTTCGGTGTGCCCCAGGGCAGCATACTTGGCCCAACTTTGTTTTTGATCTATATCAACGACCTCTGCCGTCTTCAGCTTAACTGTGGACATATTATTACTTTCGCAGATGATACTGCCCTCTTTTTCAGTGGGCTGACTTGGGAGGAGGTTTTTAACACTGCTCAAAGTGGTTTTAGCAAAGTCTGCAAATGGTTGCAAGCGAATATTTTGACACTAAACGTTAACAAAACTAAATACGTTGCTTTTGCACATAGGTTAAATCTACTGCCTCCATCATATTTTAATATATCCTACCATGTATGTGTCCCAGGCGCTTCCTCGTGCTCTTGTCCTAATCTTCAGCGAGTCGATGATATCAAATATCTTGGTATCATAATAGATCAATGCTTAACATTCAAGCCACATCTTAAAGTCCTTGCAACCCGCTTGCGTAAACTCATTTATATATTTAAAACACTGAGACACATAGCGGACCGACGGGTTACCAAGATGGTCTACGATGCCTTGTGTCATTCCCTTATCGACTATTGCATTATATCCTGGGGAGGAGCCGCAAAGACTCATCTGATTGAAGTCGAAAGAGCGCAGCGTGCAATTCTCAAGGTTGGCGCTGGTCTCCCCTACCGATATCCTACTGTAGAACTTTTCAAAGATTGGGATGTTCTTACAGTTAGGCAAACTTTCGTATTGCGTACGGTGCTCAAAGAACATTCTTTGTTGCAATTCGACCCAAAGCTTCAGTTGGATAAGCGCCGGAGAGGTAGGGTATGCCAAACCAAAATTGCAAAATCTGCACATTCGCGTCAATTCTTTTTCTTCTTCGGACCTTATTTATACAATAAATTGAATGATATCCTCAACATCTATTCCCTGACTAAATATAAATGTAAGGTATTGCTAACTACATATCTTAAGGCTCTGGACTACGAGGGGACCGAGAAATTACTGACCCCTATGAAATAAATGCTAAGGCTTGTCAAACAAAACATCCCCTCAGCTGCTTTGCTCCTTTAACCATTGCGCACCTCACACTAAGATCATTCCCACAACACATAACCTCAAGCTCTTAAACAACAACACACACATACACAAACTTAATTTATTCATGCTCACTCTGTTACTTACTAAAAATCTATTAACTAAACCTTTAGAACTTATTGTATAATATTTTATCTTTTTCACTGTCTTTCCTTGTATTTCCTTATTGTAGGTAATTTGTATTTTAAACTGTTATCATATTTCTCTATCATCCATGTCTATGAAGCCAAACTTTATTGCAAATTTATTTTCTTGTATCCAAGCTGTCAATCAGTGTGTCATGATGGGCTTTTAGCCGCGGGGGGGACCTGGTGACTTGTAATACAGGTTCTTATTGAAACCTATCACAGGCACCAGTCTCTCACAAAGTTATACCCTGGTTTAAACTGCAAGGCATAGAATTTAAGAAACTTTGTGAAGAGAAAATAAACGTTTTATATATTATATTAATTTACAAGGTCCTACCTCGCAAGCAATGTTTTAACAAGGTTTATGTATATGTTGTACTTGAAGATGCCATATTCATGTACCATTAAAGTATGTAAGTTGCTTTAATAGTTTAAACGAAATAATAGGGTCAAAACATGGAATCGTTATCAGTTTAATGTGTAATTCACTTAAGGACGCTGTTACATTTTCGACGAACTCAAATTAAGGTATCTAGTCGCACACAGTAACATTACGCGTACGCACACATTGAAACTACTGAGCGGCTGAGCGCTCGATTTTATACATCACGGAAATAATCTTGGTCCTTGATATTATTTTTTAATTTTATTGAAGTTGATTCAGGAAGGTTAGTTGGCACTTTGAAAATGCATTTGATAACTGTTACAAACCGTCGTCGTAAAAAGTAGGTTATTATTTTCAACCGACTTCAAAAAAAGGAGATGCTCTATCTATTCGGCCAAACTACTTATCCGATACTTATCGGGGTTTCATCGATAAATGTATGTGGTGGTATTTTCAGGAGAGGTTTTATTGTATAATATTTTAGGATCTGATAAAGATCTTCGGAGATACACAATGGAACTCTTTAATAACAAACAGCAAATGACCTGCGATTACTGTGATCGTATGTTTATGTTTTGTTTTAACCATACCATAATATATCATCACGCTTGTACGGTTTTAGGGGATAAACAGATGTATTTAGTATACCCAATATGGGGTACCTACAAAAATTTAAAAGAGAAAAGTAATTGCTTTCCTGTGACGAAAAACAATAGGTACCGACACCGACTTCCGGAAAGAATTTTATTTTTCACTTTGTTGTAGTAAGCAGGTATTTTAAAAAAAACGCTACGTGAAATAAGTAGATACCTAAAACGAATTAATTTCCGGTCACAAGGATTTAAAAATGACTTGAACATTTTTCATTATATGGAATATATTAAATACTAGCTGACCCGGCAAACTTTGTTTTGCCATAAAAACACCACACATTTATCTACCCTACCTACCCTACCCTACCCTACCCTACACTACCCTATCCTACACTACTCTACCCAACACTACCCTACACTACCCTACCCTACACTACCCTAACCTACCCTACCCTACCCTACGCTACCCTACCCTACCTACCTACCTACACTACACTACTCTACCTACCCACCCTACCCTACCCTACCCTACCCTACCCTACCCTACCCTACCCTACCCTACCCTACCTACCTACCTACCTACACTACACTACACTACTCTACCTACCTACCCTACCTACCTACCCTACCCGACCCTACCCTACCCTACCCTACCCTACCCTACCCTACCTACCTACCTACACTACACTACTCTACCTACCTACCCTATCTACCTACCTACCCTACCTATCTACCCTACCCTACCCGACCCTACACTACCCTACCCTACCCTACCGTACACTACCCTACCCTACGCTACACTACCCTATCCTACACTACTCTACCCAACACTACCCTACACTACCCTACCCTACACTACCCTACCTTACCCTACCCTACGCTACCCTACCCTACCCTACCTACCTACCTACCTACACTACACTACTCTACCTACCTACCCTATCCAACCAAACATTTTTTTTTTTTTGTTTTTTTTGCTTTTAAACCTTCCCTGTATTCTGTCGAACATAACAAAAAAAGAATTATTCAAATCGGTCCAGCCGTTCTCGAGTTTTAGCGAGACTAACGAACAGCAATTGATTTTTATATATATAGATTACTATCACATCATCAGTCACTATTAATGTTCCCACTGCTGAGACACAGGCCTCCTCTCTGTGAGAGGGAATGGGCTGTAACCAACAACGCGGGCCCAGTGCGGGTTGGTGGATGCACATATCTTCGAATATTTGGTTCTAGGACATGCCGGTTTCCTCACGATGTTTTCCTACACCAGCAGTGCAGTGGTGAAGAAATAATTTACACAAAGTAAAGCGCCTGCCTGGGCTCGAACCCACGATCTACAACTTGTAAGTCAAGCTAATGACATTCTACCCAAAAACCATGACAATGACACCCATGACGAAAACATGTCAATTTTTGTCGGCGCCAACTTGTATTTTGGTTTTGACCCCGTATTCGATATAAGCATCCCCAAAATCTATAAAAAATGACATCCATGACGAAAACATGTCAAATTTTAGTCGGCGCCATCTTGTATTTTGGTTTTGACCCCATATTCGATATAAGCGACCCCAAAAACTATGACAATGACACCCATGACGAAAAGATGACAAATTTTAGCCGGCGCCATCTTGTATTTTGTTTTGACCCCATATTCGATATAAGCTACCCCAAAAACCATGAAAATGACACCCATGTCGAAAAGATGACAAATTTTAGCCGGCGCCATCTTGTATTTTGGTTTTGACCCCATATTCGATATAAGCGACCCCAAAAACCATGAAAATTACACCCATGTCGAAAAGAAGACAAAATTTAGCCGGCGCCATCTTGTATTTTGGTTTTGACCCCATATTCGATATAAGCGACCCCAAAAACCATGAAAATGACACCCATGTCGAAAAGCAGGCAAAGAACAATGGCGAGATTTTAGCTGACTTAAATTTGAGCGTCTGAAAGTGAGTTATATACGAAAGACGTTCTATTAATTGTCTACATTTTTTAAATATATTATTGGGCTGGTTCAAAACGGATAAAAAAAATCATAATAAATAAAAAGTTATTTGATTTTTTTGTTAATTTCTTTAGCTTAGTGTTGCCATTATATATTTTATCTGCTAAGTGACAATTAGTAACTATATTAATTAATAATATAATTAATGTATTTATTGTAGTAAATGAGTTAACAATATAGTTTATGTCTAAGTATAGATGTTCCTCGCAGGTAGGTAAGAATATTTTAGTGCAGTAGAAATAAATGAATTACTTTTAATTAATGATTGGCAAAAATACTAGTATTCAAGTTTAAAAAATATAGCTTGGTTGTTGACGAGGACGACGACCTTTTGATAAACGTCAAAGTCGCTTAGTTTAAATAAATATACTCTTTCCAAAGAGTATATTATACATTTCGTGCTGAAATTACTAGGTAAGGGAAATGCTAATGCGATATTCCCCTTTTACTTCCACGAAATTGAATAATATTACCTATTAAACACATTATCAAAAGTTACCCAGACATAACCTACAAATGTTTATGAATGAATATCTATTATTCTCGACATTTTCGAACAAAAATTCTTGCACAAACTAATTCAGAAAATCACCCTGAGTTAAACCAGATATTTTTCATTTAAAGACGTAGGAATTTAATCTCAGCTAAAAAAATGTATGGGCACCTGCCATTGTTCTTTTAGTCGGCGCCATCTTGTATTTTGGTTTTGATCCCATATTCGATATAAGCGACCCCAAAAACCATGAAAATGACACCCATGTCGAAAAGAAGGCAAAGTTTACGTCGGCGCCATCTTGTCTTTTGGTTTTGATCCCATATTCGATAAAAGCGACCCCAATAACCATAAAAATGACACCCATGTCGAAAAGTGGCCAAATTTTCGTCGGCGCCATTTTGTATTTTGGTTTTGGCCCCGTATTTGTCATACATCATCATATCAGCCGAAAGACGTCCACTGCTGGACATAGGCCTCCCCCAAGCGTCGTCACATTGACCGGTCCCGTGCGTCTCGCATCCAGCGGATCCCCGCAACCTTCACCAGGTCATCGGTCCACCTGGTGGGAGGCCTTCCAACGCAACGTCTTCCGGTTCGCGGTCGCCACTCCAGAACCTTCCTGCCCCATCGGCCATCCGTTCTGCGAGCAATGTGCCCTGCCCACAGCCACTTAAGTTTGGCAATTCTTCGAGCTATGTCGGTAACATTGGTTCTCTTACGAATCTCTACATTTCTGATTCGATCACGCAAGGAAACGCCGAGCATAGCCCTCTCCATTGCCCTTTGAGTGACTGTAAGCTTTCTGATGAGGCCCATTGTGAGCGACCACGTCTCAGAGCCATATGTCATCACTGGCAACACACACTGGTCATAGACTTTTGTCTTGAGACACTGTGGTAAGTTGGACGAGAAGACACCGCGCAACTTCCCGAACGCAGCCCAGCCGAGTCGGATTCGACGGTTGATCTCTCTCTCGAAGTTGGCCCTACCCAACTGGATCGTTTGTCCCAGGTAGACATAGTCGTCCACAACTTCGAGTGTAGAGTCTCCAACCTTGATAGGAGTGGGTGTAACATGGGCATTCAACATCACCTTGGTTTTGTCCATGTTCATTTTCAGACCCACTCTTTCGGAAGCTCTACTGAGGTCATCGAGCATTGTATTGAGGCTCTTCATGGTCTCAGCCATGACCACTATATCGTCGGCAAACCGAAGGTGAGTGATGTACTCGCCATTAACATTGATGCCTAGGCCCCTCCAGTCCAGAACCTTGAATACATCCTCCAGCGCAGCAGTGAACAGTTTCGGAGAAATGACATCTCCCTGTCTCACGCCACGCTGGAGAAATATTGGTTTCGAGGTCTGATCCTGAAGACGGACTGACATGGTCATACATACATACATACAAACCGGTAAAAATCATAAATCTCCTCCCACCCATTCACTTCTAAACTTCCCCGTCGGCAGCTTAACCTTACCCATCCAAATCCTAAACTTACTCAGAGCTGTTTAAACCCACCCATCCATTTCTCAACCTTGTCAACAACTGCTTAACACCAACTATTCAAATCCCGATCTTACCCAAAATAATTTCTAAATCACATTCTAATAATAATAGGAAACTCAAAAATACGGCATACGTCCGATAAAATATCAACTCCTTTTGATCACGACGAGGACGGTACTCACACGCATGCACACTACAATCTTTCTATTACTTTTATCGTATTTATTTCCTGCGAGAAAGCGATACACCCGTCCTTCCACGAGCGCTTCTGAGCGCGGTTTGATGAGCGGCGGGTACAAAATGTATGAAGACGTCGGCAAGTGATTTTATTTTAGCTAATAATTAAAAAATATAATTATTTAGGTGAAAAATAATTAGTTGTACCTGTAAAGGACTATATATACCGCAATTTTTTATAATTTTGAAGATAAAATATGCTGTAAATTTACCTAAACTGGAACCTATTCGGACCCTACTTTTTTTAATTTTTTGCGATTATTGTGATGGGCAAAACGTATTTGTGCGAAAATTTTGTATGATGTCATACAACTTTTCTGATGCATAACTGGAGCTGAATATATTATCTTTAAATTAAGACCATGATATCTTTACATCGGTGATTGCTTATACATTAAAATGGTACCTCAAAAGTACTGTTATTTATAGAAAAATGTAATAGCGTCCTTAAATACACAATAGGGTTTCGAGTCTATTGTGAACATTTGACAAATGCATAAGTGGATTAGCTGAAATAAAACAATACTACGAATCTCAAGCCCTTGAACAAAACAGTTTGGGATCAATTGTTCCTGAATTTAAATTTCGGTTTTGGTGGGCAATAACTATAGATCGGATTATAGAACAAAGCCAGAAAGTTGCATAAAATCATAAAAATAAAATTAGGGTTTACCCTAATTTTATTTTAATGATTTATTTTATTTATCCGTAAATATCTTAAAAAACTGTGTCACATTTAATACTTTTGTCATTCGGCAAGGCTTGTATGCACCTAAGTTTTTTTACCGTACCGTACCCAATTCAAGCTATGTAGCTAGCAGTTTAAACTAATTTTCAAAGATTTTGAATTAGTTATTAGCTGGGTTTTAATATAATGGAAAAAATATACCTGGGTATTTCCGTACTAATTATTAAATTAAAAATATTTACTATTTTCCGTTGTCAATTAGGTATCGTTTTACCCATCAGAAAAAATTAAAAAGAATGTATGGAAAAATACATGTATGTGAGAACGATGAAAATAGTTGGACGAAAAAGCGTCTAGAGTAATACAAACAATTTAAAACATTTTCATAAAAAGTTAACCGACTATTTCGACGGTATCAAATTATTAGCTCTCAATTTATTTAGTAAGGTCCTTTCGTTAAGTATTTAATTAATGAAATGGTGAGTTTTAAATGACAAGTATTTAATAATGATGTAGATAGTTTTATTTGATTAACACGTAATTATTTAATCAAACCCTTCTTAAGCCAATGAATAAATCATGTGAATCGTTGTCGTGAGAGGTAGTTATATTTAAATAGCGAAATGAGTAAAAAGTATATCTAGTCGATGTTTATTGGCCATCGCATATCCACCAAACTGTGCGCGAGTTCATGCATCTCAACATCCAGCAACATCAAAATGAAAATGAATAACTGTGTTTCATGTATGGTTTCTAATACCTGAATCCAAATTTAAAGAACTTAATTATCAAGTACATACAGCCTCAGAGATACCTCACAAAGATTGTAGTATATTCTCCTATCCATAGAGATAGGAGGATATACTATGAACTTTACGTGCGCCGCGTGCGCGCCAACTCTGAGACATCAATGAAGTTAGTCTTCTGTCGTTATTGACATCAATTCCACTAGTAAGCGAGCAAGATACCCATTGAAAAATAATTGTTTACTTTATTGGTACAAAATTGTCATGCGCTATTAACCAACATCAACATATTTAGGCACCACTGTATGGCTATATAGGAGTGTTGCGGGTTGAAGTGAAGAAGGTAGGTTTAGAGATTCACTTAAATACGTTGTATTATTTATTATTCTTATGATATTAATTCACATAGTAACCCAATTTAGATTAACAAATATTTACTTACTGAAAAAACTGATAATTGAGTTTTGAAGATTTCAAAAGAGAACCAACATGTTACTCACGTTTGAAATAAACAGAAGAACAATTTACATCTGTTGAGATTTTTCAAAACTGTTTACAAAAAACATTAAACTATAAAAAACTAAACTGTAACTTGTGGAGTCAAACCTATACTTATAACGGAGAGGGTAACCTTTATTTTCTATAATTTCTAATCTTGATCTCATTACATTTACCATATTATTAAAACCCTTGATTACAAGCCTTTTAATTACCTACTTATTTTATTTAATTACCTACTTATTGTATTTTTGGATTGTTATTTTACTCTAGACGCTTTTACATGCATAACTTTTTGCATCGTTCTCACACATATGTATTTTTCCAACAAGAAATATGTAACCGAATACTTGTAATTAAACCTGATGGAAAAGAGTGTCAGTGGAGTTTGTTGCACATTCTTCTACATAGAGACCTACTGAAGCTTGCAAATGTGCTACTAGATTTGGTTTTTATTTGTCAATTCAAAAACGGTTTAGTTGAATAAAAAAAATCGATTGATTTAAATTATTATTAACAAATTACAATTGTATTATGTGAATAGACCTTTGCTTTGCAGTGACAGGTACAAACTGGTATTATTATTATTACTCTGCAGTACAAAAATGCAGATCTCAAGATTTAAATAACTTGTTATCGGTGAAAGAACTTTACAAATAATTTAATTTACGACTGCCATAGTACCCTTTCTAAGTATTTCTGGAACAATAGCAATGTGCACAATGGAGGTCTTATCGCTGACACAGATTTGCATTAGACAGTAAATGGATGACCTATGTATGCCGCTCAGATAATACAATTTGAAAAAGTCGGTTGACCTGCTACTATTGTGCTATAATTAGGTATTTTTAAAGGAATTCGATCCCACAGAGACTGGTGAATGTTGAAAAATTATAATATCTAGGACACAAGATATCCCATATGATTTCACAAAAATATATAACGGATTTAAAAAAACTGACCCTACGTTCGACTGGACTCCTTAATTACGGTTGACTTTGAATATGCAATTAGCAAAGAGGGCAAATAAACGCATCTCATAAAATACTGAAAGCATGTTGATTCGGTTTGGTTATGAAATGTGGACTAATAGACACAACCTATTGCCCAGTTATAACTCTTATTACGGATGGTGACGAGAAAAATCGGGTTATTGGACGATTTGCACGAATTTGACTCGCCCGAAATGTGCGAATCGACCCTTATAATAATATTACTTTTTCTGTGGCGATTCGCACGAAATTAATTTATTGGTGTGCGAATCGACCACTCCAAAATTATGTAGTAGGCAATTGGTACACATATTGTGTTTTATGCAATACCGTTAAGATAAAGTTCACTCAAGTTCAGAAGTATTATTGGTTAAATATTGTTATTGATATGAAATGAGACACAAATGAATAAAAAATGACTATGTGATTTGAGGACCTATACCTCATTGGGCACTCACTTAGACGAAAACTGATTGAATGGCACCTAAGGTATGCCACATACGACACCTTTCGATATTTTGCGCTATTTCATTCCACAAAAATAAATGGCACCTACGGATCAGTAGGTACTTAATAGTGTTCGGACGCTTATTTTTTTAAGAAGTCAAAATCAAAGATTCGATTAAATTCAGTAGAGAGTTTAATAACATGATGAAAATATAACTTCCTCTTTTGCTTTTTTAGGTAGATGTTGACATTATAAGCATTTATACCCAAACTACCAGGAGACCAGAATCATGAAGAAGTCTTAGTATTTGCGGGTTTGGAATCATTACTGGTATAAAATAATTACTACTACCAGGAGGCAAACCACAAGGAAGCCAGAATCATGAAGAAGTATTTGCAGGCCTAGAATCATAAGTGGTAGAGACTAACGGAGTACTAGGACTTTAGAATCGAAAATCACCCGTATATATTTATGTTTTATTTTAATAGCAGTACACCGACTACCCCTTTTTTACCCGACTGCCGAAGGAGGGTAATGTGTTTATCAGTCTATGTATGTATGTATGTATGTACGTTTGTTCCTATATGGCGTTCCAGAGACCAAACGCGTTGGCCGATTTTGATGATTCATACGTCAATCGATGCGTCTTAACCCTGCGAGTGTCATAGGCTACATTAAAATTGGACAATAGAAAAATGGCGTATTTTGGGTGCCATATTGTGGGGGCCCAAATTTATTTTTTCTTCCAAACCCATCGTGTGGGGTATTAAAATAAAGGGTTTTAAGAGGTGATTTCAAAAATATATAACACTAATATGTTTAAATGTATCCAATTTGAAAAAAAAAAAACAAAAAGGTATAAATAAAAAAACTTAATTAAAAAAATCAAAAAACCCGACTGCTTCAAAAGCGAACTAAAAAATCGTAAACAAGGAAAAAATCATGCTGTGCAGGCGGAGGATACACCAGATTTTGGTCAGCCAGCCCGCGAATATGTATCCTCCGACTGCACAGCATGATTTTTCCTTGTTTACGATTTTTTAGTTCGCTTTTGAAGCAGCCGGGTTTTTCGATTTTTTTAATTAAGTTTTTTTTATTCTAAGTTTTCTTTTTACAGTCCATTCAAAGGTTGTCTGGTAGTTATCGCTGTCAGCGATAAGACCGCCTTTGTACCCATTTATATAAGTTTTTTTTTGTAAATGTCTATAATTTTATGGTGTACAATAAAGTATATTCTATTCTATTCTATCACCCGGTACTCTTTTTACCGCTCATGATTCCAGCCTAGCTTCATCATGATTATAATTTCCTGGTACTTATGATAGTTTTTAACGGTACCAGAATGAGCTGATGGCGTATAGAGCTTTCTCTTTATTTATTTTTGGCAGCGAATATTGCTGTCACCCTCTTAATGTTTTGTCGCCTGTCTATCCTATCTTAATTGCATTTATCCAAGTTTTTAGTAGTAATTACTCATTAAATGCATTGTTTTCCTAGATTTAAATAAAATATCTATTAACTTCGATTTATTCTTCATATTATTGCTGAGACGAGTGAGCACAACCGTTTTTTTTAAATTATTTGTTCTCTTAAATAAAATACGTGCCAATTGCATACTACATAATTTTGGAGTGGTCAATTCGCACTCCAATAAATTAATTTCGTGTGAATCGCCACAGATAAAATAATATTATTAAAAAGGGTCATTTGGCACATTTCAGGCGAGTTAAATTCGTGCGAATCGTCAAATAACACGAAAAATCTATTAAGTCCGTCAGTCAGATGAGTGGTACCTAAAAATAATGGACATGCATTTGTTTATTTTCCACGTAAAAAAAATTACCACGGTACAGTGCATTAAGTAAGAGTACTTACTAAGTGACAGTACTCAGAAAACATTGTTTTAACATAGCACTATCCTATGCTCTTACCATTGTGAGAGAGTAAGACAGGGAACAAACATGAATGTAATTTAATTTAATCATTCAAACAACATGGTCCATTGTTCGTTAGTTGAAGCAACTTATAACTATTGTAAGTAACACATGACAATACCAATATACAAACAAAATTAAAAATAAATCGCGTAAGTTAAAAAATAAAAATAATTTAGACTAGAAATATCAAAAAGAATAATTAAAAATATGAAAGAAGGAACATAACATTATCTAATTCAATATACAATTTAGTAATCTACCAGCTACCTATACTTAGCCCTTCTGAGAACAATTTACTAATGACAGGTTTACATTGTACTATGAGAGAGTGAGATAGCGCTATACAATAGAAAGAGACAAAATATAATGTGAGTATTAACACCACTTCTCTAATTTCCAGGATGTTATATTCGTAGCGTGTGCGGTGCGCCGTCAGTTTTAGTCGCCGCTTACGCGTCTTAGCAGTACGTTGGTTTTGCGCCTTGCAATCGCTTTGCGAAATTGTCGAGTCCAAGTACGCGTGTTGGCAGTACGTTGCCATTGTGTTTCGCGTTGTTTAGTGAAATTGCCGAATCGTTGGCATATTAAGCCCTCTAAAAGTGCTAGCGTATACTTAAAGATAACGTGGCCGCCTACTGCGCCCGAACTATATCATAGTTTATAGACTCTATAAAAAAGACGTTTTGTGAAAGTGAAAGGTGCTTCTTTTAAATCATAATTGGTAATTAACGAACCGTTTTAAACCCAGAAATTGTTTGTTTCATAGCATTTTAAATAAACGTCGGAAATTGCGAACTTTTGTGCGTTTTTGTGTGGTATTTTGTGGAATAGTGGTTTTATTTGAGGCTTTGTTGTAAGATATCTTCAATATCATGAAAATTAAATCTAAAGGGCGCCATCACACATTGTCTAACGATGTTGATGAATCCGACGCTTATACTAACAGTAGTTCTTCTGGCATCGATAGGGGCCATTCCTCACTATCAGGACACCATATAAAAAAAAAGAAACGTGCTAATTCTTTAGATTCGGATAGCGATTCCTACGAGCAAAAGCGATCGCAGAAACGTAAGCAAAAGAAGAAGAAGCACGGTAAGAAAAAGAGGCGTTCAGTTTCCGTGGCAGGAAGTGTCTCGGGTCCTGTGTCTACCACCAGTGAGGGTGACCTATCTTCGAAAACAAAGCGGCAGCGTAGTTCTTCAGTGAGGCCAAAAGGTGAAGAGCAAATTCAGCGTGGCCTCCACAGTGTCGACGTAAAACGTCGTGGATCCTGCAAAGAAGCAATTCAACCTATACGGATCAAATATAATCAGAAGAAGTGCCAAAGGTCAGTGTCGCCAAAGGAGTACAAAGAGCTCAGATCTCCAAAAAAAGAATATCAACGGAGACCAAGGGAACAAGAGGTGAAGTATCATCAAAGGGAAGACACAAGAGGTTTCAACCACTACAATCAGCATGCAGAGCGTGGAGGTCGTAAAAGGCGAGAGTTTGAAGACAGGAGAGACTATTATGAAGCACGTGGTCCGCCTGACAACTACCGCTTGCGCGAGGGCGAGTTTCCCGACAGGAAGGAGAGGTATCATGGCGTCGCTTCTGAAAGGTCACGCGAAGTTCATCGGCAGAAACTACACCATAGAGAATGGCCAACATCGAGATGTCATGAAGAGCGGCATCGTCGTCCAGAGGGGCGAGCAGGTAGAGAAGAGCAGTACGTAGTCAGGTGCGTTAACGAACGAATGGAGCGCTGCGGTAGACACCACGACCGCAATGTGAAGCAAGAGCGACCTCTTGTCAAGACAGAGCCTAGGTCACGTGATCGCAAGAGCGGACTTGCAGATCCTGACGAAAATAAAGAATATGACTGGGGAGATGTTAAGACGGAGGCTGGCAAGGATCTTGCTGAAAAAGTAAAGCCGAACTTCGGTCTGTCTGGTAAACTGACGGCTGACGCCAATACAGTCAACGGTGTTGTAATTAAATACACTGAACCTGATGACGCTAAGCTGCCTAAAAGAAGATGGAGGTTGTATCCCTTCAAAGGCAATAAAGCACTTCCTATTTTATTCATTCACCGTCAGTCGGCGTTCCTAATCGGCCGTGACAAGAGAGTTGTGGACATTGCGCTGGCACACCCGTCTATTAGCAAGCAGCATGCGGCACTGCAGTACCGTGCGATGCCCTTCACCAGACCTGATGGAACGCAAGGACGCAGAGTGCGGCCTTACGTTATTGATCTAGAATCGGCGAACGGTACTTTCGTTAACCATAAAAAGCTCAAGCCTCGTCGGTATTTCGAGCTTCTTGAGCAGGATGTGATCAAGTTCGGTTTCTCTCAGCGGGAGTACGTACTGTTGCACGAGAACAGCAAGGACGAAGATCAAGATGATGAGCACCAAGAGCCTGCCACTATCGGAGGAGTTGAGACATGAGAAACGCGTCAAGCAAGAGATTGCCGAAGACGGCGATTAGATTATATATTATAGGTATAGATATTGAATTAACTACAGAAGAACTGTTATTCAGTTAAGCGCATTACCTGTAGCGCGTACATCCACAAAAAGGCCCTTTTCAGGGCCGCATATAATTCTTTATTTCTTACACAGTAGTGTTAAAAACGAACTTACTTATTTACTTACCACTGAGGTATATACTTGTACTTACCTACAGCGGCACAAGCGCGACCGACCGAACGCAAACCCAGCCTCTTGATCAATCGTGAACGTCTTTTATCGGTTTACAACTTGATTAAAAACTTTCTGATGCAATTATCGCAATCAGTACATTATTTATTGCTATTATACTCGACGAAAGATACTCTCATCTTCCATTTTATTGGCACTCGTGCCAAACACAGGTTATTTTCTAGATATTGAGGTTTAATATGCTTTATTTCTTATAAAATTTCAAAAAGGATTAAAAACTAATTCTCTAGTGTAACCTAATTCCCTGCCAATTCAAAAGATGTTTGATTCAATAAACCGTGTAAAGGTACTTTTGAATTGTCAAATAAAAGATGAATCTAGTTGCACACTCGCAAGCGTCAGTTGGAGAAGAATGTGCAAGAAACTCCACGGACACTCTTTTCAATCAGTTTTAATTAAAAGTATTCGTTTATATCATTCTTCTTGGAAAGATACTATATAATTATATACTATACAATATAATGTATTCAAAACTTTTTCACAATAAATAATCCGATTTCAAAAGCAAAACACTAAAAAGAGCAAAATAACTTTCGTTTTGGAAGTCGATGTCTTTGGTACCTCTTGTTTTTCAATTTTTCGACACGGACTACCGAAATGAAAAATATTTTGCTTTTGAAGTCGGTTTATCTTTTGCTCGACTGCCGAAGGAGGGTAATGTGTTATCAGTCTATGTATGTATGTATTTAATGTATGTTTGTTCCTTTGTGGCGTTCCAGAGACCAGCCAGCTCGCGATTATGTATCCTCCGACTGCACAGCATGATTTTCCTCTTGTTTACGTCTTTTTGTTCGCGTCATACGCAGTCAGGTTTTTTGTTTTGTATATTATGTAGTTGTATGTATGTTTGTTCCTATGTGGCGTTCTATTCCTTTGTATTCACACGACTACTTATTTGGAGGCCAAATTCGAACTTTCTAGGTCATCTGAATTTGGGTTAGAGTTATGTATGTCAGTCAGTGATAAAAACTGGCCAAGTGCGAGTCGGACTCGCACACGAAGGGTTCCGTACCATTATCGCAGAAAACGGCACAAAAATCACGTTTGTTGTATGGGAGCCCCCCTTAAATATAAATTTTATTCTGTTTTTAGTATTTGTTGTTATAGCGGCAACAGAAATACATCATCTGTGAAAATTTCAACTTTCTAGCTATCACGGTTCATGAGATACAGCCTGGTGACAGACAGACAGACAGACGGACCGCGGAGTCTTAATAATTGGGTCCCGTTTTTACCCTTTGGGTACGGAACCCTAAAAATGACGATGCTTGGACGTTACTATCTAAAAAACCGTTTGAGCTATATCTATGAAACAATGGCTTATCTTTATAGTTTATCTTTAGAATTTTAATAAATGCACCAAATTTTTTTTTTTTTTTATTAATTTTTTTTTATTGTTTTGGGCGCACGGTTGGCGCAGTGGTTGAGCGATTGACTGCTGCGCTGCGTGTCGCAGGTTCGATTCCCGCACGGACAAATATTTGTGTGACCTACAGATAGTTGTTCCGGCTCTGGGTGTTTGTGTATGTGAGTTTATATGTTTGTAAACGCACCCACGATACAGGAAGTAATTCCTAGTGTAGGTGTGTTTTTAAAAAGAAAAAAAAAAGAAAAAAGAACATGTGCTTATGTTAAATGGATTTTCTTTTCTTTTCTCTTTTTTAAATTTTGAGTTATTAAGATGACAAAAGTGGCTCCAAATGGTTCGTGAAATTATTACACACAGCTGCTGCGTCTTAAGTTCCTTTTTTGCTTGAACGTGGCTTGACAAGCTGCCGCGTGTCCTGATGTGAGAAAGTAACAGGTTTTACGAGTAGTACCTGTTTGTAATCGAATTAATTTGGCAATACACAGTGTGTATTTCAAGCAGTCGTGAAATTGTCAATCAGTCATAATAAAGGTTGTAACAGAAAGGTTTTATCTTCTTCTGCTAATGTAAATGAATAACTTTTGTCTAGGAAGTCAAAGTCTATATTCAAAACAAAAAAAATGTATCACCCATACAAATTTTAGTTAGCTGATGATGACTTTGTATGGAAAATCCAAATTATTTTTCAGGGATTGCCTGTGACTTCCTTAGAGAAAGTTGTTCAGTTACATGGGCAGAAGCAGGTTTTAATATATGACTTCAGGTTTTCGTTACACCGTAAGATATGTTATAGGTGAGTTAGTAAATTTGATTAACCCTATGGTTAATAAACTATGTGTTCAATTGAATTATAAGCATATTTTGTTATTTTCCTTATAATTTCTTCTAAAATTTATAAGTTCATAAAGAACTAACTCACACATAAGCTTTATTGAAACAAGGAGTCAGGCAGATTGTTTCAATAAAATACTTTTGCATTAAAATTGACTACATTTTCTGTTCTAAGGCATAAACCGCAGTATCTTTTACAATATAGAAAAGTAGCCTTATCAAAATTAACAAACGTTAACTTTCTTTACATCGTTTATTTAAAAAGTATTTTTTCTCGAAACTGTCAATGTGTGGGTTAGTTCTAGAACAGAAACAGAAGAAGTAGTATAAGAAGAGGCCATTACCTTGCAGTAACAGTGACAGGCTGGTATTATTATTATTACCCTGCAATACAAAAATAAACATCTTTAAAGATTTAATTTACGCATCGATAATACTAAGTTTGTATAGTTTATTATCATTGATAGAACTTTTGTAACAGGATTAGCACTGCCAAAGATTTAAATGTATGACCTGTATGTTGCAGAGGTATTCAAATTTGGAAAAGTCGGTTGCCCGTGGTGTCACTGCTACCTGCTACTATTGTTCTATTATTATGTATTTTTAAAGGAAGCAGAGTCAATTCAGTAGGCTTAGGCGAAGACTGGGTGCTTTTTTATGGGAATCAAAGGCTATGCGTGGGGAAGGTCTCTATGTCGAGAAGTGTTTTTTTTAATGAATTATGATGTGAACGATTTTCAATAGTTGGCAATGTAACATAACATACTTTACCCTATTCTAATATTATGTCTTTAAACAGATTATCAGCTGAATGAGTCATGAATCAATAGGGCTGACTGAACCGCGACCTGGTCGTAATAGTACCTCAGCAACTTCAGCAACAAGATCATTAGTCCACCTTATTTTGATCCAGATCGATTTATTAATTAGTTATAAAAATATCTATAATACATGCTCATTGTGGACTCAGTAAGTGGTTGCTAATTAGGCTCAAGATCAAAACATTGTTTGTAAAGACGAAGTTTGTAAAAACTGTGTAGTTACATGACGATCTGCGGCTTAGCTAACTCTGTGCTACGGCGTAGCACACAGGGCTATGGCGTAGCACACAGGGTTACGGCGTAGCACACAGCGCTACGGCGTAGCACACAGAGCTACGGCATAGCACACAGAGCTACGGCGTAGCACATAGAATTTCGCCGTAGCTGACTCGTATGTTGCGATACCAGTGGGGTGACCGTAAGCTCTTAAAGTAAGGTTTATTTGAGTTTGTATAAGGGACAGATGTATGACTTGTATAGCTTATGCTATGGCAGATGAGCTTATGGTCACCTCCTGTTACTGTCTTAAAGTTACAATTGAGCTTATAATATTTTAAAATTGTATATTTAATTATACGTTAAAGAATTTATTTGATACACATAAAAGTCGTACTAATTACGAGTTATACATTTAAAAAGTTGTTAATGATACAGTAAGAGCGTTGTATCGTCTTTAACAATAGAGAGAGAGCTGGCAACAGAAAGTATATTCAGGTTGAAATGTTGCTAGCTGAGTAGGTGCAGCTTGCTGATAAGAAAACACTATGTAAAAAGTTTCATATAGGAACCCAGCTATGTTAACCAATATTATTAGAATTTTTTGAGTCTGTTTAGACGTGTAGGATAATCTATGGAACCACCACAATTATTTGAAAAAATCATTCACCATTTAAAAGGTTTATTATTCCAGATGATTATGGACTATAAATTAATATGATCCAGGCAAAGCCAGGGGGGGGGGGGGGGGGGCAATTGCATTCATTAAACGAACTCACGAAGAAATTATCGGACGAGCTTTTGTCAAAATTTTTACAAGTATTACGCCGATCTACAGTCGAAAAATATTATGAGTGTTTTCTTACCTGAACAGACAAAAAGACAAAAGAGATTACGAGGGACAGAGAAAAACGATTTTTAACGAATATGAATTGCAACGCTTGGCGCTTACTGGAACGTTCAAAAACTATGTATTACAAAATCAAGATATTCACCTACCGCTAGCTCCGCAATGGATTCGGCATATCGCGGTTCGGTCCGAGACGGCGTAACTCGCGTGTGACAGAGCGTGAAATATATAGATTTATAGTAGTTAGAGCGTTATAGGTATGGCAATATTACTTGCAAGTTGCACAATAAAAATATGTCATTTCAAACCTATTCATCATATTTCATGAACTGTTTTAATGACATAGTTTAGTTTAAATATACTAATATTGATGCATTTCAAATGATGTTTTATTTAAAAGCTGCGCGAGGAAAATTTACCTTAATTATTATTCTAATAAGTGTTGCACATGAATTCTCATAACATAAGTATGAAATTAAAATTAAATAATAAGATATCGTATCAATCACACCATGACTAAGAGCGAGAGGGCAAATTATATAGGTAACATATCGTAACAATGTTGCATTAGTTGCACACCCTAAAAGATATTAGATATTTAGATAACATATTTTTATTATACAAATCTACTATAGGTGCCGATTTTCATCGAATATCGTCGCATCCAAAAAACAGGTTTTAAAATATATACGTGTACGCAAAATATCTAGAGACCATAATAACACAAACATTTTTCAAAATTTAAAAAACCCCCGACCCATTTATCTTGCGAAAACACCCCGATTCAAACAGTAAAACACCCATAACTTTTGAACAGCTAAACCGATTTTATTCAAACATAGCTAAGAACACTCTCGACAAAATTACCTTTCATACAAAACAAACTAAATCGAAATCGGTTCATTCGTTTAGGCGCTATGATGCCACAGACAGACACACAGATACACAGCAACACACGTGAAACTTATAACACCCCTCTTTTTCCGGCGGGGGTTAAAAAAGGCTCCAATCTCAGCATTTGTAGCGATATCCAAAAAGGATATAATAATGTGCTGATATTCTGATAAGGCCCACTGTTGATGCCACGGACACGGAAAATACTTAATATAATAATAATACAAGTAAAATTTCACAATTTAAAAAACCCCCGACACATTTATCTTGCGAAAACACCCCGATTCAAACAGTAAAATGCCCATAACTTTTGAACGGCTGAACCAATTTTATTCAAACATTTTCTACGAAATTACCTTTCAAACAAAAAAAAATAAATCGAAATCGGTTCATCCGTTTAGGCGCTATGATGCCACAGACAGACACACAGATACACAGATACACAGCAACACACGTGAAACTTATAACACCCCTTTTTTCCGGCGGGGGTTAAAAATGAAATAGAATATATAATTAAAAATCAAAATAGAATAAAAACAAAAGTTGAGTCAATAATATGTATAATTATGTTTAAGTATATACCAATATTATAAAGAGTGTGTTTGTTTACGCCGAATAGGCTCATAAACTACTGGAGCTATTTAAAATTCTTTCACGTATGAAAAGCTACATTATGCCCGAGTACCATAGGCTTTAATTTATTTTCAAAAGTATTAGAGATTCTTACGGAGGAGCTCGTGGCTAAATAAAAACAGCCGCACGGGTCGATCTTCAAGGTTAAGCAACGCTTGACGAGGTCGGTCCGGGGATGGATGACCATTTCAAAATACCGAGTTTCCTCCGTGCCTCGGAAAGCACGTTAAGCCGTTAGTCCCGGCTGTCATTTAAAGGTCTTTGACAGTCGTTACGGTTAGTCAGAAGCCTGAGATCTGACACCAGTCTTGCCAAAAGGTATCGTGTTACCCAGTTACTGGGTTGTGGAGGTCAGATAGGCAGTCGCTCCATGTAAAACACTGGTACTCAGCTGAATCCGGTAAGACTGGAAGCCGACCCCAACATAATTGGAAAAAGGCTAGGCAGATGATTAGAGATTCTTACGAAAATTGCAATAATGTAATCCAAAGTAGAGAAACTGTTTCCTATAAAATTCATTATTTGGCCTACGCTGAGAAAACTAAAAAAATATGTATTACATGATTAAAGTACTTATTCTTACCTATATACAAAACTGCAAGAGAATATATGTCACTATCATAGTTAAGCCACAATAACAGCTTTTATGTTCTAAAATTTAATTAGAAATAAAAGTTGGTTACATTCGTATAATATTGTAGTATGGTAGTAATTATTATTCAAATTAATAGTTCAACACATTGGTACATAGGCAGCGTAGGTGGGCAGGTAGGTAGGGTAGGGTAGGGTAGGGTAGGTAGGTTAATCGGTAGGGCAGGTGAGTAGGTTGGTAGGTAGGTAAGGTAGATAGGAAGGTGGTAGGTAGGTAGATAGCCAGTTGACGGGTAACGAAGCCGCAGGGGTCAGGTAGTATATTACAAATATATAAATAAAACATATTAAATGTAGGTAGATCTATGTAGACCGACGTCCGCGATTCTCTATGATCATTTGTCGAAACCATAGACAAACCTAAATGCCCATGTAACACCCACTCATATCAAGGTCGGAGACTACACGCGAAGTTGTAGACGATTATGTCTACCTGGGCCAAACGGTCCAGTTGGGTAGATCTAACTTCGAGAAGGAGGTTCGTAACTTCAAAACATTTTTTTTGTTCATGGAGATATTTTGATAAATTTGATTTTGTTTGTATGAAAATCATTTTGTTGTTTATTTTATTTGGTAAAATAAAAATAGAGATTATAATTAAAAGTTTATTATTATATAAAATGCATAATGATTAATTTTTATTTCATCAAACAGGAGTACAAACATAACGAAAAGTCGGCATGAAGAGGTGTTCAAATAATAACATTTTTCAATGTAATACAACCAACTTTCAAATAAAAACTTTTATAAAATCATGCATCAAATACTTTGATAAGCTGATCAATCAGTCCTATAGTAGTCACATCATTTCGAATAATAGTGTGTCATAGATATTACACTTTTCAACATTTATTAGTCTTAGAAGGCACTGCTTCTTTTAAATAAATACATATTAATAGGACAATAGTAGCAGGTAGCAGTACACCGCAATCAACCACCGTTTTCAAATAATAATACCTGCGCGACATACATAGGTCATCCATTTATTGTCTAGTGCAAATCTGTATCAGCGATAAGACCTCCATTGTGCACATTTCTATTGTGCCTGAAATACTTAGAAAGGGTACAATGGCAGTTGTAAATTAAATTATTAGTAAATTTAAATTTAAACGTCTTTAACTAATAGTGTTCCAAAATATGTATTGTTACTCAAATACCATTTTACTGCATAACCCTGTCTCACTCTCGCACCATTGTGAGAGAATGAAACAGGCTTATTTATCAGATAAATATTAGAAAGAGACGTAACTACAATTCTGGAATCTACCTATACTCAGCCCTTTAGAGAACAATTTACTAATGATAGGTTAACATTGTTCTATGAAAGATCAAGGCAGCACTATACCCCCAAAGATCTATATCCCCAAAAAATTGCGAAGTTTGTTTTTTTAGTAAGTTTCTTCATTCGCACCTGTGCAGTCGAATGAAGTGTTCGTGTGATCCGATTTGTTTAACAAGTTCAATATAGTGTTGCCTGTGCTTGCCGAAATTGGAGGGTAACTATAAGTATATTATTTTTTATTTTATCGTATCATTTTTAATTTTGATTTTAATCGATTTTGTTTATGTACTTAAATTTATTTCTTTCTTAGATTTCGGCAACCACATAATATTATTTGTTTTAAAATTTTAGTTTGAACTTATTTGTTATCCTGGAGAATACTTTATGTACATAATCTACGTTATTTTTAAATTGTTTCAGATTTCAAATCTACCGCTCGGATTACATTATTGACCAGTGCGTTTATGACATGCACTATGTTTCGTCCGGTGGAACGCTCACGGAGAGCATGATTCAAGAGTTTCTTATCCTTTCCTCGATATTACAACAGTATCGAGATGAAAATACGCACATCCAATAAAAAGGCCCTTTTCAAGGCCACATATGATTCAATATTATTTAATAGTTTCTTTATTGGAAGCGTCTAAAAACGAACTTACTTACCCAGTGGTAGCCCAGTGGTACCGCTGCGCTGTCGGCAAGTATATATCTCAGCAGATATATACTTACTTACAGCGGTACGTTGTACTCTCACGACCGACCGAACGGAACGCAAACCAGGCCGCGCGATCAACCGAAAACGTCGTTTACAATGCATGTCCTCGAAAAGAGCGGTTTTCCAAGCAGCCAAACTGTGCGGAAAGTGTCACTTTTTTCACTAGTGCTTTTTACTTTCCTGTATTTTTTTAATTTTAACTCCAACGTCAGCCCGACGCATAGAGTTTTTATTATTTGAGAAAAGTTTTAAAAAGTAGTTATGTACAGATTATCATTCATATAAAAAGTAAAATAAAACTAATACTTTATTTTAGGCGTTTTTAATTTTCGTTTTTAGTTTTTAATTTATTAATCTAAATCTAGAGTAGATTTAGATTAATAAATTAATTTTAAATATTCATTAAATATGTTTGGCAGAACGTATATTTTACTCGTGCCATATTGCGTTACGATGTGACAACTATTCGCACATGCGCAGTAGATATGCCCGAGGAACTATTAGTTAATGTGTGGATATGCTGAACGCGCTTGAATAAGCCCGCCATTTTATTAATTTCATTTTATTAATTTATTTATTTCCTCGCACAATGCATAGTAAAATGTTGTATGATACACGTACGTAAGATGATTTCCGACTTGTGTCGATTTATCCTCTCACTCGCTTGGCTCGCTCGTGAATAAAAATGCCACTCATCGGAAATCACCTACCTTCCGCACTTGTATCATAAATAACTATTTCCGTCTTTTAATATTAGTCTATAGCTGCCCCGCCTACAATTAGTACTTTTCCCAATTCTGTTTCATCAAAATTTGTGCCGTAGCTTTTGTGTGAAAGAGTAACAAACATCCTTCCATCCGTTCTCACAAATTGCTGCGTTTATTATAAATGCTAGCTTCTGCCCGCGACTTTATCTGCCTAGACTTTCGTAAAGTAATTTCATACCAACCGAAAATTATAACATTCGTTTTTGTCCCGAAAACTTGAACTCTAAACGTCAGTCGCTCCAGTAGTGGTGGAGCACAAAGTTATGTCATGCTAAATTACCAAAAAAAAGTGATTTGAGTACTTACATAGCGCACCAGATTTCGTAAGAAGCTGCTTTAAATTATTTTAAAATAAATAAAACTAGTCAGGTGCATTGAAGTCCGGGTGTCTATACGTCAGTCACTTATGTGACTGACGTATAGACACGTGCTTTATGTGCTTTATTATATAAAAGTAATTTCACACCGATTGAAAACAGTAGCATTTGTGATTTTCGTCGTTACAGCAAGTCCAAGTCACCCAAAATTAAAGGTGCGATTGGGTCGATGGCACTAGTGTAGGAGATTTTTCAACTTTATCACATAAGCATTTGAGTTGAAGTTAAGATTCGTTTGACAAGTATAATAGAAATCTTTGCTGTATTGATAACTAAAACTAAATAGGGTAAGTGAGAAAATTCTATGGTAAGGATTAAGGATTGATATATATTTTCATATTTATTCTACGGAACTTATGGTGTAGTAGTTAAAGTTCAATCTAGTCCATAAAGATAAAGATATATATATTTGCTTAGACACGTGTATACATGCAAGAATAAACAATACGTGCATACAGGATATCATTAAAAAAATACAATAAGTGCCGACATGTTTGCCACATACTATGGCGTGCAAATATTTTGGAAGTAAATATCAATGAACAATTACGAAAAATTACAAAATCACAATAATTAAAAAATGTCAAAAATAAAACAAAACTGTATAAAAAAGTCAAAACTATTAAAATTAATTCAAACGCAATAAAATTAAAATGTCAAAATTAATAATAATAAAATATCAAACAAATGTCATATAATTAAATTTAATTCTTATACATCATTACAGTTACTAAAATATATAGCCAAAAAATATAATCAATCACCAAATCAATAAAACTCAAACAGTTCAAATTATCTACATTCAAAATTTGTCATTCAAAAACTCTGTAACATTATAGTATCCCTTACTAATCTGCAATTTTTTTAGTTCTGTCTTGAATGAATTAATATTCATTATATTAAGGGATTTTGGAATTGTATTGTATATTAATGGGGCCATGCATACTACACTTTTTGATAGAAATGCTGTTTTAGCGGAGTGTGATTGCACCCAAAGTCTGTACTTCTCACGTCTATTTCTGCCTGTATTATTAATCAAAAGGGGAAACAAATGAGGATTGGCTTTTACCAATATCGATATTTCCAATATGTAAAGTGACGGAAGTGTTAGAATTCTGTGCTGTATAAACATTGGTTTACAACTATCAACAGTTTGTAACCCAAACATAGCCCGTATACAACGCTTTTGTGCTTTGAACGCAATTTCCTTTAGAGTTGAATTGCCCCAGAAAATTATTCCAAATCTTAACACTGATTCGGCAAGCCCATAATATGCTGTAAGCAAATTATCTATATTGACAATCGGTGCCAACTTATAAAGAGCGTATGATGAAGAACTAATCTTTTTACAAAGTTCATTAATGTGAGCTTTCCAATTCAATTGTTTGTCAATGATCAATCCCAAAAATCTAGTTGTTTCAACTTCTTGTATTATATTATCTTTGTATGATAAATTAAATTTTGATGTATTACGTAACTTTTCTCGTTGTCTAAAATGCATTATGTTTGTTTTAATTATATTTACTTTCAAATTATTATTACTAAGCGAGGTAATTATAGAATTCAATGAATCATTAGAATCCGACTGGTAGTTAACCATATTTTTAGGTGCTATGGTTACAGTACTGTCGTCAGCGAACAATGACATGGGTTCCTTAGTCGCATTTGGTAGATCATTAATGTATAGTAGGAACAAAGGCGGGCCTAATACGCTTCCCTGAGGAACACCATATGTGATGTATCGCTTACCAGAGGAAAAAATCTGTTCTCTTTTAGCTTTAACATTAAATTTTGATATTTGGGTTATTTGTTGGCGGTCTGATAAATATGAACTCAACAAATCCAGAACATTACCCCTTATACCATAAGCCTGAAGTTTATTTAGCAATATATTGTGGTCTACATAGTCTAATGCTTGTGACATGTCACAATATATAGAACAAACGGGTAAAGATTTGTCAACTTGGGAAGAAACTACGTATAAAAAGTCGTACACTGCCATATTGATATTTTTATTTTTTCTGAAGCCTTTTTGCTCATCACATAGGATTTCATTTTTATCTAAGTAGCTACTGATTTCACTGTAAATATATTTCTCTCATAGTTATATACCTACATTGCTTTGGCTGATGACAACTTTTTATAGGAAATCCAAATTATTTTTCAGGGATTGCCGGTCACTGCCTTTCTTTTAGAAAGTTGTTCAGTTACATGGGCAGAAGCAGGTTTTAATATATGACTTCAGCTTTTCGTTACACTCTGTAAGGTATGTTCAAGGCGAGTTAGTTAATTTGTTTAACCCTTATGGTTGATAAACTATGTCTTCAATAAAAACATTGAATTATATGCATATTTTGTTATTTTCCTTACAATTTTTTCTAAAATTTATAAGTGCATAAAGAAATAACCTACTCAAAAGCTTTACTGAAACAAGGATTGGCAGATTGTTCAAAAAAATCTGCGTTCGCATTAAAATTGACAAGATTTTTCTGTTATAATGCCTAAACCGCTTTATTATTACTATATTGAAAAATAGCCTAATGAAAATTAACAAACGTTGACTTTCTTTACATCGTTTTATAAAACAGTAAATTTTCTCGAAACTGTCATTGTCTGTGTTGGTTCTAGAACAGAAACAGAAGAAGTAGTAAAATAAGAGGCCATTACCTTGCAGAAACAGTGACAAGCTGGTGTTATTATTTTTACTCTGCAATACAAAAATAAACATCGTTAAAGACTTAATTTATCCGTCGATAATACTAAGATTGTATAGTTAATTATCATTGAAAGAACTTTTGTTACAGGATCAGCACTGTCAGAGATTCTCTTTAACACACGATTTTTTACAATATTAGTTAAAGCTGTTTAAATTGAAATTAACTAATAATTATATTATGACTGCCATTGTACCCTTTCTAAGTATTTCAGGAACAATAGCAATGTGCACAATGGAGGTCTTATCGCTGATACAGATTTGCACTAGACAACCAATGGATGACCTGTATGTTGCGTAGCTATTGTTAAAAAAGTCGGTTAACCGCGGTGTACTGCTGCTATTGTGCTATTATTATGTATGTTTTTTTTTATAAATGAAGCCGAGTCAATTCAGTGCACTTATGCGAAGTCTGGGTGTTTTTTTATGGGAATCAAAGGCAATGCGTGGGGAAGGTCTCTATGTCAAGACGTTTTTTTTTTGCCTGAATAATGATGTGAACGATTTTCAATAGTTGGAAATGTAACATCAATACTTAACCGTATTATAAATTTTATGTCTTCAAACAGATTATCAGCTGAATGGGTCATGAATCAATAGGGCTGACTGAAACGCGACCTGGTCGTAATAAGCAACTTCAGCAATTTACTTTTTCTAGTAACTAACAAGATAGTCGACCTTATTTTGATCCAGATCGATTTATTAGTTCATTTTGAAAGTTATCTATCTCACTTGCTCAATAAGGATTCTGTATGTGGTTGGTAATAAGGCTCACGATCAAATCAATGTTTATAGAGGCGTAGTTTGTAAAAACTAGGTAGTTACACGACGATCTGCTGCGTAGCTAACTCTGTGCCACGGCGTAGCACACATAGCTACGGCGTAGCACACAGAGCTATGGCGTAGCACACAGAATCACGCCGTAGCTGACTCATATGTTGTGATACCTGTTCAAAATTTTAAAATTAAAAAAAAAAACATTTATTTGATGAACATTAATGTCGTTTAAATTGCGGGCTAATTTTTTACCCGACTGCTGAAGGAGGGTAATGTGTTTATCAGTCTTTGTATGTATGTTTGTATGTAAGTATGTATGTATGTATGTTTGTTCCTATATGGCGTTCCAGAGACCAAACGCGTTGGCCGATTTTGATGATTCATACGTCAATCGAAGCGTCTTAACCCTACGAGTGTCATAGGCTACATTAAAATTGGATAATAGAAAAATGGCGGCTTTTGGGTGCCATATTGTGGGGGCCCAAATTTTTTATTTCTTTCAAACCCATCGTGTGGCGTATCAAAATAAAGGGTTTTAAGAGGTGATTTCAAAAATATAGTAACACTTATATGTTTAAATGTATCTTATTCGAAAAAAACTAACTAAAACGTTATAAATAAAAAAACTTAATTCAAAAAATCAAAAAACCCGACTGCTTCAAAAGCGAACTAAAAGTCGTAAACAAGGACAAATCATGCTGTGCAGGCGGAGGATACATATTCGCGGGCTGGCTAACCAAAATTTGAAGCAGTCGGGTTTTTTGATTTTTTGAATTAAGTTTTTTTTTCATTTAAAATTTGATAAAAAAACAGTAAGAGCGTTGTATTATCTTAAGCAATAGAGGGGGAACTGGCAACAGAAAGTATATTCAGGTCGAAAAGTTGCTATCTGAGTAGGCGCGGCTTGCTGATAAGAAAACACTAAATGAAAAGTTTTAAATGAGGGTCCCACTATCTTAGCTAATATTATAAAGAAAAATCTCGATTTTGTTAGTCTGTTCAGACGTGTAGCTTGTGTGTAACCACTAAACTTATTAAAAAAAAACTTGTACCATTTATAAGGTACATTATGCCAGATGGAGGGACAGAGAGATAACGATTTTAAAGTTTTCTATAAAATATTAAATTGCCATAACCTACTCGTTTTGAACTCTTACTCCAAAGAATTTGGTTTATTCGTTGCCGCGTGAAAGCTCATAATAAACCCGAAAAAAACAAACAAAGCAAGCCACTGCAAAATAAAGCTTACCTATCTTTTTAATTGTTTTAAATTTTCGTAATGCATTATCAATAAAATTGTTAACCTACTTAAATTTAGTATCGTCTATAAAATTTTCCCATAGTTCTGCATTCTTTCTAACATCAAACATATAAGTAGTTTTAATAATATTGCTACTAGTGATAAATTGGAAATCAAATTTGGAATCACAAAGTACTAGAACGTTTTATCTAAGTTAACATTTGCGGCTATGGCTGATGAATTCAGAGATTTAGAAGTCTCTACGGGAATCTCAGCTTGGTAACTGTTACTTATTAATAATGAGCAAGTTCAAGTTTAGCAACTAGTTATTGTTAATTTCATTTTGTAGAATTTCCTAATTACACTAGCAACTTATACAATGATTATATTATTAGTATCTCTTCAAAGTTAGAGTGAACAGGCTTCTTCTGGGTAAGCTCACTCCATCGTAGACTCTGTCTCTGTCACCTCTGACCTAGACTAGAGTCAAGAGCAAACCCATCACAAATAAAAAAAATATAGTTTTGTACCGCGTATTTTCAATCTTAAGTATGTGAATATTACCTACTAATCTACTGGCACCTAATAGTAATTAGGTACCAAATTTTTAGCTCCCAATTTTCTTAGTAAGGTCCTTACGTTAAATATTTAATTAATGACATGGTGAGTTTTAAATGACAAGTATTCAATAATGATGTAGATAGTTTTATTTGATTAACACATAATTATTTAAGTAGACCTTTCTTAAGAAAATGAATAAAACATTTGAATCATCATCGTTAGAGTTAGTTATAACTTAGTAGCGAAATTAGTAGCAAATGGCGATGTTTAGTGGCCATCGCATATCCTCCAAACTGTGCGCGAGTTCATGCATCTCAACATCCAGCAACATCAAAATGAAAATAAATAAATGTGTTTCATATATATAGTATCTAATAGCTGAATCCAAAACTAAAGGAATTAATTATCAAGTACATACAGCCTCAGAGATACCTCACCCCCTAGAAATGTATACAAAGCTACATCTATGGATAGGAGAATATACTAAGAAATTTACTTGCGCCCGCCGCGTGCGCGCCAACTCTGAGACATCAATGAAGTTAGTTTTCTGTAGTTATTGACATCAATTCCACTAGTAAGCCATAAAGATAACCATTGTAAAATAATTGTTTACGTTATTTATTTACTGAAAATACTGATAATTGAGTTTTGAAGATTTCAAAAGAGAACCAACTTGTTACTCATGTTTGAAATAAACAAAAGAACAATTGACATCTCTTGAGATTTTGCAAAACTGTTTACAAAAACATTAAACTAAAAAAATTAAACTGTAACTTGTGGGGTCAAACCTATACTTCTATCGGAGAGGGTAACCTTGATTTTCTATAATTTCTAATCTTGATTTCATTCCATTTACCATATTATTAAAACCCTTGATTAAAAGCCTTTTAATTACCTACTTATTGTATTTTTGGATTGTTTATTTTACTCTAGACGCTTTTACATTGACGACTTTTTACATATTTTTACATTGTATTTTTCCAGTAAGAATTATGTAATCGAAAACTTGCAATTAAAACTGATGGAAAAGAGTGTTCGTGGAGTTTCTTACACATTCTTCTACATAGAGAACTATGAAGCTTGCGAATGAGCAACTAGATTCGTCTTTTATTTGTTAATACAAAAGTACCTATAAAAGGTTTGGTTGAATAAAAAAATTGGTTGATTTAAATTATTATTATACCAATTTCAATTGTATTATGTGACGAGGACTTTACTTTGCAGTGACAGGTACAGGCTGGTATTATTATTATTATTCTGCAGTACAAAAATGTAGATCTCAAGATTTAAATAACTTGTCGAAAAAACAAAGTTTGTAGTTTATTACCCTTTCTAAGTATTTCAGGAACAATAGCAATGTTCACAATGGTGGTCTTATCGCTGACTCAGATTTGCTTTTGACAGTAAATGGATGACCTATGTATGCCGCTCAGATAATAATATTTGAAAAAGGCGGTTGAACGCGGTGTACTGCTACCTGCTACTATTGTGCTATAGTTAGGTAATTTTTAAAGGAATTCGTTCCCTCAGAGACTGGTGAATGTTGAAAAATTGTAATATCTAGGACACAAGATGTCTTCTTATATGATTTCACAAAAATATATAGAGGATTCAAAAAAAGGGACCTACATACGACTGGAGTGTACTCCTTATTTACGGTTGACTTTGAATACGCAATAAGCGAAGAGGGCAAATAAACGCATCTCATAAAATACTAAAAGCATGTATGTATATTTATTTAATTAACATTTTTCTTAATGATTCGGTTTGGTTTTGATATGTAGACTAATAAACACAACCAATTGCCAAGTTATAACTCTCAATACGGATGGTGACAAGAAAAATCGGGTTATTGGACGATTCACACGAAATTAATTTATTGATGTGCGAATTGACCACTCCAAAATTATGTAGTTGGCAATTGGTACACACATAGTGTTTTATGCAATACCGTTAAGATAAAGTACACTCAAGTTCAGAAGTATTATTAGTTAAATATTGTTATTGATATGAAATGAGACACAAATGAATCAAAAATGACTTTATTAAAATAACTACAATATGATTTGAGGACCTATTCCTCATTGGGCAATCACTTAGACGAAAACTGTTTGAATGGCACCTAAGGTGTGCCACAAACGACACCTATCGATATTTTTCGCAATTTCATTCCACAAAAATAAATGGCACCTCCGGATCAGTAGGTACTTATTAGTGTTCGGACGTTTATTTTTTTAAGAAGTCAAAATCAAAAATTCGATTAAATTCAGTAGAGGGTTTAATAACATGATGAAAATATAACTTCTACTTTTGCTTTTTTAGGTAGATGTTGACATTATAAGCATTTATACCCAAACTACCAGGAGACTAGAATTATAAGCATTTATACCCAAACTACCAGGAGACTAGAATCATGAAGAAGTCTTAGTATTTGCGAGGTTGGCATCAATAGTGGTATAGAATAATTACTACTACCAGGAGCCACAAGGAAGCCAGAATCATGAAGAAGTATTTGACGGGTGTGGTGGTACTCTTCTTCAAGAAGGGCGACAATGCTCGGCTGAAGAACTATAGGCCCATCTCGCTTCTTAGCCATGTTTACAAGTTGTTTTCAAGAGTCATCACGAATCGTCTCGCGCGCAGGTTTGACGATTTCCAGCCTCCCGAACAAGCCGGATTTCGAAAAGGCTTTAGCACCGTAGACCACATACATACGCTGCGGCAGGTTATACAGAAGACCGAAGAGTATAACTTGCCTCTCTGTTTAGCGTTTGTGGACTACGAGAAAGCCTTCGATTCGATCGAGACTTGGGCTGTACTGCAGTCTCTCCAACGGTGCCAGATCGACTACCGGTACATTGAGGTGTTGAAGTGTCTGTACAAAAACGCCACCATGTCAGTCCGTCTTCAGGATCAGACCTCGAAACCAATCCTTCTCCAGCGCGGCGTAAGACAGGGAGACGTAATTTCTCCGAAACTGTTCACTGCTGCGCTGGAGGACGTCTTCAAGGTTCTGGACTGGAAGGGGCTTGGCATCAACGGTAATGGCGAGTACATCACTCACCTTCGGTTTGCCGACGACATAGTGATCATGGCTGAGACCATGGAGAGCCTCAGTAAAATGCTCGATGACCTTAGTAGAGCTTCCGAAAGAGTGGGTCTTAAAATGAACATGGACAAAACCAAGGTCATGGTGAACGCCCATGTAACACCCACTCCTATCAAGATCGGAGACTCTACACTTGAAGTTGTAGACGATTATGTTTACCTGGGACAAACGGTCCAGTTGGGTAGGTCCAACTTCGAGAAAGACGTCAACCGTCGAATCCGACTCGGCTGGGCGGCGTTCGGGAAGTTGCGTGGTATCTTTTCGTCCAATTTACCGCAGTGTCTCAAGACAAAAGTCTATGACCAGTGTGTGTTGCCAGTGATCACCTATGGGACCGAGACGTGGTCGCTCACAATGGGCCTTATCAGAAAGCTTAAAGTCACCCAAAGGGCAATGGAGAGGGCTATGCTCGGAATTTCCTTGCGTGATCACGTCAGAAATGATGATATCCGCAGGAGAACCAAAGTTAGCGACATAGCCCGAAGAATTGCCAAACTTAAGTGGCAGTGGGCAGGGCACATTGCTCGCAGAACGGATGGCCGATGGGGCCGAAAAGTTCTGGAGTGGCGACCGCGAACTGGAAGACGATACGTTGGAACGCCTCCCACTAGGTGGACCAATGACCTGGTTTAGGTTGCGGGAAGGCGCTGGATGCGAGACGCACGGGATCGGTCAATGTGGTGACGCCTGGGGGAGGCCTATGTCCAGCAGTGGACGTCTTTCGGCTGAAATGATGATGATGATGATTTGCAGGCCTAGAATCATAAGTGGTAGAGACTAACGGAGTACTAGGACTTCAGAATCGAAAATCACCCGGTACTCTTTTTACCTCTCATGATTCCAGCCTAGCTTCATCAGTATTATAATGTCCTGGTACTTATGATAGTTTTTAACGATACCAGAATGAGCTGATAGCGTACAGAGCTTTCTCTTTATTTATTTTTCGCAGCGAATATTGCTGTCTCCCTCTTATTGTTTTGTCGCCTGTCTATCTTATCTTACTTGCATATCTCCACGTTTTTAGTAGTAATTACTCATTAAATGCATTGTTTCCTTAGATTCAAATAAAATATAAATTACCTTCGATTTATTTTTCATATTATTGCTGAGACAAGTATGCACAACCGTATCTTTTTAATATTTTTTCTCTTAAATAAAATACGTGCCAATTGCATACTACATCATTGGAGTGGTCAATTCGCACTCCAATAAATTAATTTCGAGTGAATCGCCACAGATAAAATAATATTATTAAAAAGGGTCATTTGGCACATTTCGGGCAAGTTAAATTCGTGTGAATCGTCCAATAACCCGAAAAATCTATTAAGTCCGTCAGTCAGATGAGGTACCTAAAAATAATGGACATGCATTTGTTTATTTTCCACGTAAAAAAAATTACGACGGTACAGTGCGTTAAGTAAGAGTACTTATTGGTTACTAATTGCCAGTACTCAGAAAAAATAGTTTGAACATAGCACTATCCTATACTCTTACCATTGTGAGAGAGTAAGACAGGGAACAAACATGAATGTAATTTAATTTAATCATTCAAACAACATGGTCCATTTTTCGTTAGTTGAAGCAACTTATAACTATTGTGAGTAACACATGACAAAACCAATATAAAAACAAAATTAAAAACGAAAACGCGTAAATTAAAAAATAAAAATAATTTTGACTAGAAATATCAAAAAAAAAAAAAAAATATATGAAAGAAGGAACATAACACTATCTAATTCAATATTAAATTTGGTAATCTACCAGCTACCTGTACTTAGCCCTTCTGAGAACAATTTACTAATGACAGGTTTACATTGTACTATGAGAGAGTGAGATAGCGCTATACAATGGAAAGAGACAAAACATCATGTGAGTATTAACACCACTTCTCTTATTTCCAGGTTGTTATATTCGTGGTGTGTGCGGTGCGCCGTCAGTTTTAGTCGCCGCTTACGCGTCTTAGCAGTACGTTGATTTTGCTCCTTGCAATTGCTTTGCGAAATTGTCGAGTCCAAGTACGCGTGTTGGCAGTACGTTGCCATTGTGTTTCGCGTTGTTTAGTGAAATTGCCGAATCGTTGGCATATTAAGCCCTTTAAAAGTGCTAGCGTAAACTTAAAGATAATGTGGCCACCTACTGCGCCCAAACTATATCATAGTTTATAGACATTTTGTGAAAGTGAAAGGTGCTTCTTTTAAATCATAATTAGTAATTAACGAACCGTTTTCAACCCAGAAATTGTGTATTTCATAGCGTTGTAAATAAAAATCGGAAATTGCGAACTTTTGTGCGTCTTTGCGTGGTATTTTGTGGAATAGTGGTTTTATTTGAGACTTTGTTGTAAGATATCTTCAATATCATGAAAATTAAATTTAAAGGGCGACATCACACATCGTCTAACGATTCTGATGAATCCGATGCTAATGCTAACAGAAGTTCTTCTGGCATCGATAGGGGCCATTCCTCACTATCAGGACACCATACAAAAAAAAGGAAACGTGCTGATTCTTTAGATTCGGATAGCGATTCCTACGAGCAAAAGCGATCGCAGAAACGTAAGCAAAAGAAGAAGAAGCACGGTAAGAAAAAGAGGCGTTCAGTTTCCGTGGCAGGAAGTGTCTCGGGTCCTGTGTCTACCACCAGTGAGGGTGACCTATCTTCGAAAACAAAGCGGCAGCGTAGTTCTTCAGTGAGGCCAAAAGGTGAAGAGCAAATTCAGCGTCGCCTCCACAGTGTCGACGTAAAACGTCTTGGATCCTGCAAAGAAGCAATTCAACCTATACGGATCAAATATAATCAGAAGAAGTGCCAAAGGTCAGTGTCGCCTAAGGAGTACAAAGAGCTCAGATCTCCAAAAAAAGAATATCATTGGAGACCAAGGGAACAAGAGGGGAAGTATCATCAAAGGGAAGACAAAAGAGGTTTCAACCACTACAATCAGCATGAAGAGCGTGGAGGTCGTAAAAGGCGAGAGTTTGAAGACAGGAGAGACTATCATGAAGCACGTGGTCTGCCTCACAACAACCGCTTGCGCGAGGGAGAGTTTCCCGACAGGAAGGAGAGGTATCATGGCGTCGCTTCTGACAGGCCACGCGAAGTTCATCGGCAGAAACTATACCATAGAGAGGAGCCAAGATCGAGATGTCAAGAAGAGCGGCATCGTCGTCCAACGGAGCGAGCAGGTAGAGAAGAGCAGTACGGAGTCAGGCGCGTTAACGAACGAATGGAGCGCTGCAGCAGACACCACGACCGCAATGTGAAGCAAGAGCGACCTCTTGTCAAGACAGAGCCTAGGTCACGTGATCGCAAGAGCGGACTTGCAGATCCTGACGAAAATAAAGAATATGACTGGGGAGATGTTAAGACGGAGGCTGGCAAGGATCCTGCTGAAAAAGTAAAGCCGAACTTCGGTCTGTCTGGTAAACTGACGGCTGACGCCAATACAGTCAACGGTGTTGTAATTAAGTACACTGAACCTGATGACGCTAAGCTGCCTAAAAGAAGATGGAGGTTGTATCCCTTCAAAGGTAATAAAGCACTTCCAATTTTTTTCATTCACCGTCAGTCGGCGTTCCTAATCGGTCGTGACAAGAAAGCTGTGGACATTGCGCTGGCACACCCGTCTATTAGCAAGCAGCATGCGGCACTGCAGTACCGAGCGATGCCCTTCACCAGACCTGATGGAACGCAGGGATGCAGAGTGCGGCCTTACGTTATTGATCTAGAATCGGCGAACGGTACTTTCGTTAACCATAAAAAGCTCGAGCCTCGTCGGTATGTCGAGCTTCTTGAGCAGGATGTGATCAAGTTCGGTTTCTCTCAGCGGGAGTACGTACTGTTGCACGAGAACAGCAAGGACGAAGAACAAGATGATGAGCACCAGGAGCCTGCCACTATCGGAGGAGTTGAGACATGAGAAACGCGTCAAGCAAGAGATTGCCGAAGACGGCGATTAGATTATATATTATAGGTATAGATATTGAACTAACTACAGAAGAACTGTTTTTCAGTTAAGCGCGTTACAACCTGTAGCGCGCACTTCCACAAAAAGGCCCTTTTCAGGGCCGCATATAATTCTTTATTTCTTACACAGTAGTGTTAAAAACGAACTTACTTATTTACTTACCACTGAGGTATATACTTGTACTTACCTACAGCGGCACAAGCGCGATCGACCGAACGCAAACCCAGCCGCTTGATCAATCGTGAACGTCTTTTATCGGTTTACAACTTGATTAAAAACTTTCTGATGCAATTATCGCAATCAGTACATTATTTATTGCTATTATACTCGACGAAAGATACTCTCATCTTCCATTTTATTGGCACTCGTGCCAAACACAGGTTATTTTCTAGATATTGAGGTTTAATATGCTTTATTTCTTATAAAATTTCAAAAAGGATTAAAAACTAATTCTGTAGTGTAACCTAATTCCCTGCCAATTCAAAAGATGTTTGATTCAATAAACCGTGTAAAGGTACTTTTGAATTGTCAAATAAAAGATGAATCTAGTTGCACACTCGCAAGCGTCAGTTGGAGAAGAATGTGCAAGAAACTCCACGGACACTCTTTTCAATCAGTTTTAATTAAAAGTATTCGTTTATATCATTCTTCTTGGAAAGATACTATATATATACTATACAATATAATGTATTCAAAACTTTTTCACAAAAAATAATCCGATTTCAAAAGCAAAACACTAAAAAGAGCAAAATAACTTTCGTTTTGGAAGTCGATGTCTTTGGTACCTCTTGTTTTTCAATTTTTCGACACGGACTACCGAAATGAAAGTTATTTTGCACTTTTAGTATTTTGCTTTTGAAGTCGGTTTATCTTTTGCTCGACTGCCGAAGGAGGGTAATGTGTTATCAGTCTATGTATGTATGTATTTAATGTATGTTTGTTCCTTTGTGGCGTTCCAGAGACCAGCCAGCTCGCGATTATGTATCCTCCGACTGCACAGCATGATTTTCCTCTTGTTTACGTCTTTTTGTTCGCGTCATACGCAGTCAGGTTTTTTGTTTTGTATATTATGTAGTTGTATGTATGTTTGTTCCTATGTGGCGTTCTATTCCTTTGTATTCACACGACTACTTATTTGGAGGCCAAATTCGAACTTTCTAGGTCATCTGAATTTGGGTTAGAGTTATGTATGTCAGTCAGTGATAAAAACTGGCCAAGTGCGAGTCGGACTCGCACACGAAGGGTTCCGTACCATTATCGCAGAAAACGGCACAAAAATCACGTTTGTTGTATGGGAGCCCCCCTTAAATATAAATTTTATTCTGTTTTTAGTATTTGTTGTTATAGCGGCAACAGAAATACATCATCTGTGAAAATTTCAACTGTCTAGCTATCACGGTTCATGAGATACAGCCTGGTGACAGACAGACAGACAGACGGACCGCGGAGTCTTAATAATTGGGTCCCGTTTTTACCCTTTGGGTACGGAACCCTAAAAATGACGATGCTTGGACGTTACTATCTAAAAAACCGTTTGAGCTATATCTATGAAACAATGGCTTATAGTTTATCTTTAGAATTTTAATAAATGCACCAAATTTTTTTTTACACAGCTGCTGCGTCTTAAGTTCCTTTTTTGCTTGAACGTGGCTTGACAAGCTGCCGCGTGTCCTGATGTGAGAAAGTAACAGGTTTTACGAGTAGTACCTGTTTGTAATCAAATTAATTTGGCAATACACAGTGTGTATTTCAAGCAGTCGTGAAATTGTCAATCAGTCATAATAAAGGTTGTAACAGAAAGGTTTTATCTTCTTCTGCTAATGTAAATGAATAACTTTTGTCTAGGAAGTCAAAGTCTATATTCAAAACAAAAAAAATGTATCACCCATACAAATTTTAGTTAGCTGATGATGACTTTGTATGGAAAATCCAAATTATTTTTCAGGGATTGCCTGTGACTTCCTTAGAGAAAGTTGTTCAGTTACATGGGCAGAAGCAGGTTTTAATATATGACTTCAGGTTTTCGTTACACCGTAAGATATGTTATAGGTGAGTTAGTAAATTTGATTAACCCTATGGTTAATAAACTATGTGTTCAATTGAATTATAAGCATATTTTGTTATTTTCCTTATAATTTCTTCTAAAATTTATAAGTTCATAAAGAACTAACTCACACATAAGCTTTATTGAAACAAGGAATCAGGCAGATTGTTTCAATAAAATACTTTTGCATTAAAATTGACTAAATTTTCTGTTCTAAGGCATAAACCGCAGTATCTTTTACAATATAGAAAAGTAGCCTTATCAAAATTAACAAACGTTAACTTTCTTTACATCGTTTATTTAAAAAGTATTTTTTCTCGAAACTGTCAATGTGTGGGTTAGTTCTAGAACAGAAACAGAAGAAGTAGTATAAGAAGAGGCCATTACCTTGCAGTAACAGTGACAGGCTGGTATTATTATTATTACCCTGCAATACAAAAATAAACATCTTTAAAGATTTAATTTACGCATCGATAATACTAAGTTTGTATAGTTTATTATCATTGATAGAACTTTTGTAACAGGATTAGCACTGCCAAAGATTTAAATGTATGACCTGTATGTTGCAGAGGTATTCAAATTTGGAAAAGTCGGTTGCCCGTGGTGTCACTGCTACCTGCTACTATTGTACTATTATTATGTATTTTTAAAGGAAGCAGAGTCAATTCAGTAGGCTTAGGCGAAGACTGGGTGCTTTTTTATGGGAATCAAAGGCTATGCGTGGGGAAGGTCTCTATGTCGAGAAGTGTTTTTTTTAATGAATTATGATGTGAACGATTTTCAATAGTTGGCAATGTAACATAACATACTTTACCCTATTCTAATATTATGTCTTTAAACAGATTATCAGCTGAATAAGTCATGAATCAATAGGGCTGACTGAACCGCGACCTGGTCGTAATAGTACCTCAGCAACTTCAGCAACAAGATCATTAGTCCACCTTATTTTGATCCAGATCGATTTATTAATTAGTTATAAAAATATCTATAATACATGCTCATTGTGGACTCAGTAAGTGGTTGCTAATTAGGCTCAAGATCAAAACATTGTTTGTAAAGACGAAGTTTGTAAAAACTGTGTAGTTACATGACGATCTGCGGCTTAGCTAACCCTGTGCTACGGCGTAGCACACAGGGCTATGGCGTAGCACACAGGGTTACGGCGTAGCACAAAGGGCTACGGCGTAGCACACAGCGCTACGGCGTAGCACACAGAGCTACGGCATAGCACACAGAGCTACGGCGTAGCACATAGAATTTCGCCGTAGCTGACTCGTATGTTGCGATACCAGTGGGGTGACCGTAAGCTCTTAAAGTAAGGTTTATTTGAGTTTGTATAAGGGACAGATGTATGACTTGTATAGCTTATGCTATGGCAGATGAGCTTATGGTCACCTCCTGTTACTGTCTTAAAGTTACAATTGAGCTTATAATATTTTAAAATTGTATATTTAATTATACGTTAAAGAATTTATTTGATACAAATAAAAGTCGTACTAATTACGAGTTATACATTTAAAAAGTTGTTAATGATACAGTAAGAGCGTTGTATCGTCTTTAACAATAGAGAGAGAGCTGGCAACAGAAAGTATATTCAGGTTGAAATGTTGCTAGCTGAGTAGGTGCAGCTTGCTGGTAAGAAAACACTATGTAAAAAGTTTCATATAGGAACCCAGCTATCTTAACTAATATTACTCGAATTTTGTGAGTCTGTTCAGACGTGTAGGATAATCTATGGAACCACCACAATTATTTGAAAAAATCATTCACCATTTAAAAGGTTTATTATTCCAGATGATCATGGACTATAAATTATTATGATCCAGGCAAAGCCAGGGGGGGGGGGGGCACTTGCATTCATTAAACGAACTCACGAAGAAATTATCGGACGAGTTTTCAAAAAATTTACAAGTATTACGCCGATCTACAGTCAAAAACAAGGTCCAAGCTTGCGGTTGTAAAATATTATGAGTGACTTCTTACCTGAACAGACAAAAGAGATTACGAGGGACAGAGAAAAACGATTTTTAACGAATATGAATTGTAACGCTTGGCGCTTACTGGAACGTTCAAAAACTATGTATTACAAAATCAAGATATTCACCTACCGCTAGCTCCGCAATGGATTCGGCATATCGCGGTTCAGTCCGAGACGGCGTAACTCGCGTATGACAGAGCGTGAGAGATATAGATTTACAGTAGTTAGAGCGGTATAGGTATGGCAATATTACTTGCAAGTTGCACAATAAAAATATGTCATTTCAAACCTATTCATCATATTTTATGAACTGTTTTAATGACATATTTTAGATCTTAAACTCATGTGATCAAAGTTTAGTTTAGATTACCTACTATTGATGCATTACAAATATTGTATTATTTAAAAGCCTCGTTAAGAAAATTTACCTTCATTATCATTTAAATAAGTGTTGTACATGAATTCTCATAACATAAGTATGAAATAAAAATTAAATAATAAGATATCGTATCAATCTCACCATGACCAAGAGCGAGACGGTAAATTATATAGGTAACATATCGTAACAATGTTGCATTAGTTGCACACCCTAAAAGATATTAGATATTTAGATAACATATTATTAGATTATTATACAAATCTACAATAGGTGCCGATTTTCATCGAATATCGTCGCATCCAAAAAACAGCGTACCGGATGAGGTTTTTAAAATAAATACGTGTACGCACAATATCTAGATATTGGTATATATAGTTTTAAAATCAGATATTGAAACTCGATATCCGATTCGGATACGGTTCTCAAAAAAGCGATACGACCCAGGCCTACTCAGCAGTAGCCTAAAGTCTTTATCTGAGCCCAACATCATCAACTGTGTTCCATGTATGTAGTATCTAATAACCGAAACCTAAACTAAATGAATTAATTATCAAGTCAACGTATATAGGGTGAAGAAAGAAATAAAGAAATAAGCATAAAATTAAACATTAATAAATACCCTGTGCCAGACCAAAAAGGCTCCTATCTCAGCATGTGCAGCGATATCCAAAGAGAAAATAACAATGCGCTGATATTCTGATAAGACCCACTGTTGATGACACGGGCACACTTATGGAAACGGAAAATACTTAATATAATAATAATAAAATAAAATAGAATATATGAATAACAAACAAAATAGATTAAATACAACAAGTGGGTCAAAATATGTATAATTATATTATTGTGTGTAACAGTATAAACAGTGTGTTTCATCATGACCATCATCATATCAGCCAAAAGACGTCCACTGCTGGACATAGGCTTCCCCCAGGCGTCACCACATTGACCGATCCCGTGCGTCTCGCATCCAGCGCCTTCCCGCAACCTTAACCAGGTCATCGGTCCACCTAGTGGGTGGCCTTCCAAGAGTGTGTTTGTTTGCACCGAATAGGCTCCAAAACTAATGAACCGATTAAAAAATATATCACGTATGAAAAGCTACATTATGCCTGAATAACATAAACTTTACTTTATTTTCAAAAATATTAGAGATCCTTATGAAAATTGCAATAATGTAATCCAAAGTAGCAAAATGGTTTCCTATAAAATTCATTATTTGGCGAGCGCTGAGAAAACTATTGATGACACATAAAAATTATGTACAACCTGATTAAAGTACTTATTCTTACCTACATAAAAACTGCAAGAGAATATTTGTCACTATTATAGTTAAGGCACAAAAACAGCTTTTGTGTTCTAACATTTAATTAGAAATAAAAGTTGGTTACATTCGTAGAATATTGTAGTATGGTATTAATTCTTATTCAAATAAATAGTTTGACACATTGGTATATAGGTAGCGTAGGTGGGTAGGTAGGTAGGGTTGGGTATGTAGGGTAGGGCAGGGTAGGGCAGGTAGGTTAATCGGTAGGGCAGGTGAGCAGGTTTGTAAAAAAAAAAAAAAAAAAAAAAAAAAAAAAAAAAAAAAAAAAAAAAAAAAAAAAAAAAAAAAAAAAAAAAAAAAAAAAGGTAGGTAAGGTAGGTGGGTAGGTAAGTGGCTAGTTTTGGTAAGGTAGATAGGTAGGTGGTAGGTAGGTAGATATCCAGCAGATGGGAACGAAGCCGCAGGGGTCAGGTAGTATAATACAAACATATAAATAAAACATATTAAATGTAGGTAGACCTATGTAGACTGTCATCCGCGATTCTTATTTTATTTTGTTCTCAAACGTTAAGGTTAGTATATTCTATTCTATTCCCCTAGTCAACGGCACGAACTATTTACCCGACTGCCGAAGGAGGGTAATGTGTTTAACAGTCTATGTATGTATGTATGTAAGTATGTATGTATGTTTGTTCCTATATGGCGTTCCAGAGACTAAAATCTAATTCTCAAGGCAAAACTCATGCTGTGCAGGCGGAGGATACACCAGATTTTGGTCAGCCAGCTCGCGAATATGTATCCTCCGACTGCACAGCATGATTTTTACCTTGTTTACGACTTTTTAGTTCGCTTTTGAAGCAGTCGGGTTTTTTGATTTTTTGAATTAAGTTTTTTTTTGTGCGCGAGGTTAAAATGCAAGCTGTTTATTTCGACAACACGTGCGAAAGAGATTGATGCTGTGATGAGCAATAAGAAGCTAGTTCTCGTACAAATTAGCACTTTTGTAAATTTGTAGCGAAATTGATGATGATTTAAGACGAAATCCAGCGCACGCGAAATTTTATGAACAGACCTTTGGGGGTCTAGATATCATGAAAAAACTACTAAATGTATATTTTCAAAATAAAATTATTTGCATTGTTGAATTACTAATCTATCCCTGTTTGGAGGCCGTTTTGCAATTTTCCTTCTTCTTATGGTGTTTGTTTCCGCCCAAAGATGCGTTAAAATAAGTGTTGAAATATGGAATTTTCGACGCTAATAACTTTCAAATATTGTATTTTTTTAATTCTCTGTTTCCATACAAGGCTAGATAATGATGAGAAAAATGATATCATTTTTATTTTGAACGTACATAATCAAACAGTGGAGCAATCGACAGGCTACATTTGTATGGAAGAATTTTCGACTAGTGTAACATGTAACACCCACTTATATCAAGGCCGGAGACTACACGCGAAGTTTTAGACGATTATGTCTATCTGGGACAAACGGCAACAAACGGCTCAGTTGGGTAGGTCTAAATTCGAGAAAGAGGTCAACCGTCTAATCAGTAACTAAAGACTCCGCCAGATAACAAAAAAATAAAAGTCATTGATCCGACTTGACCGAAAAGGATAATTACGTAACTAGAAAACACGTTTATTTGTTCATGGAGATATTTTGATAACTTTGAATTTGATTGTATGAAAATTATTTTGTTATAAGTTTTAAACTGTCATGGTCACTAACTCTAACATTAACATACAGTTAACATGGTAAATATCCCGTTTCGAATGTTAATGTTAGAATTATTTGTTGTTTATTTTATTTAGTAAAATAAAAATAGATATTTTAATTAAAAGTTTATTATTATATAAAATGCTTATTATTTTTATTTCATAAACAGGTGCACAAACATAACAAAAATTCGGCATGAACAGGTGTTAAAATAAAAACATTTTTCGAAAAAAATACAACCTACTTCCAAATAAAAACACTACAAATTGAAAAATAACTAATTATGGAAGTCGGTGTCAAAAAACGAAGGAACGAAAACAGGAACACCGTGTTCTGAAATTTAAGTTATTTTTCACTCGTTTCTGTTTTTATTTGGAATTCGGTTGTATTTTTTTGTTAAAAAGTTTTATTAAGTCAAGTAGGTATTTTTATGAAATCATGCATCAAATACTTTGGTAAGCTGATCAATCAGTCCTATAGTATTCAATTAATTTCGAATAATAGTGTGTCATAGATATTACACTTTTCAACATTTATTAGTCTCAGAAGGCTCTGCTTCTTTTAAATTAATACATATTAATAGGACAATAGTAGCAGGTAGCAGTACACCGCAATCAACCACCGTTTTCAAATAATAATACCTGCGCGACATACATAGGTCATCCATTGATTGTCTAGTGCAAATCTGTATCAGCGATAAGACCTCCATTGTGCACATTTCTATTGTGCCTGAAATACTTAGAAAGGGTACAATGGCAGTTGTAAATTAAATTATTAGTAAATTTATATTTTAACGTCTTTAACTTACAGTGTTCTCAAATATGTATTGTTAATCAAAAAACATTGTACCCTGTCTCACTCTCGCACCTTTGTGACAGAATGAAACAGGCTTATCTATCAGATATATATTAGAAAGAGACATAACTATAATTCTGGAATCTACCTATACTCAGCCCTTTAGAGAACAATTTACTAATGACAAGATGACATTGTTCTATGAAAGATCAAGACAGCACTAAACCCCCAAAGATCTATATCCCCAAAAAATTGCGAAGTTTTTTATTTTATTTGTAAGTTTCTTCATTCGCACCTGTGCAGTCGAATGAAGTGTTCGTGTATCCGATTTGTTTAACAAGTTCAATATGGTGTGGCCTGTGCTTGCCGAAATTGGAGGGTTACTCTTAGTATATTATTTTTTCTTAATTTTGATTTTAATCGATTTTGTTTATTTACTTAAATTAATTTCTTTCTTAGATTTCGGCAACCACATAATATTATTTGTTTTAAAATTTTAGTTTGAACTTATGTGTTATCCTGGAGAATACTTAATGTACATAATTTACGTTATTTTACAATTGTTTCAGAATTAAAATCTGCCGCGTGGATTACATTATTGACCAGTGCGTTTATTACATGCACTATGTTTCGTCCGGTGGAACGCTCACGGAGAGCATGATTCAAGAGTTCCTTATCCTTTCCTCGATATTACAACAGTATCGAGATGAAAATAATAATCCCATCGTGTAGCGACAACCCGCCAACAAAGCCTCCAGCCGAGCTCACCGCCGCGTTACACAACATGTAACGCGCACATCCAATAAAAAAGGCCCTTTTCAGGGCCACATATGATTATATATTAGTTAATAGTTTATTTTATGGAAACGTCTAAAAACGAACTTACTTACCCTGTGGTAGCCCAGTGGTACTGCTGTCGGCAAGTATATATCTCAGTAGATATATACTTACTTACAGCGGTACGTTGTACTCTCGCGACCGACCGAACGGAACGCAAACCAGGCCGCGCGATCAACCGTAAACGTCTTTTTTCGTCATTTAATATTAGTTAATAGCTGCCCCGCCTGCAATTAGTACTTTTCCCAATCCTGTTCCATCAAAATTTGTGTCATAACTTTTTTGTGAAAGAGTCACAAACATCCTTCCATCCGTTCTCACAAATTGCCGTGTTTATTATAAATGCTAGCTTCTGAAACGAAAATTATAACATTAGTTTTTGCCCCGAATAATTGAACTCTAAGCGTCAGTCGCTCCAGTAGTGGTGGAGCTCAAAGTTAGTCATGCCAAAAAAAAATACCAAAAAAAAAGTGATTTGAGTAATTTCATAGCGCACCAAATTTCGTAAGAAACTGCTTCAATTTATTTTGAACTAAATAAAGCTAGTCAGGTGCATTGAATTCCGGGGGTCTTTACGTCAGTCACTTATGTGAACATCGAACTTTATTATATAAAAGTAATTTCATACCGACTGAAAATAGTAGCATTTGTGATTTTCGTCGTTACAGCAAGTCCAAGTCACCCAAAAATTAAAGGTGCGATTGGGTCGATGGCACTAGTGTAGGAGATTTTTCAACTTTATCACATAAGCATTTGAGTTTAAGTCAAGATTCGTTTGACAAGTATAATAGAAATCTTTGCTGTAGTGTTAACTAAAACAAAATAGGTAAGTTAGCAAATTCTATAGTAAGGATTAAGGATTAAGGATTGATACATATATTCATATTTACTCTACGGAACTTATGGTGTCGTAGTAAAAGTCTAATCTAGTCCAAAGTTAGATACCTACATTGCTTTGGCTGATGACAACTTTGTATAGAAAATCCAAATTATTTTTCAGGGATTGCCGGGGACATCCTCAGATAAAGTTGTTCAGGTACATGGGCAGAAGCAGGTTTTAATATGTGACTTCAGCTTATCGTTACACTCTGTAAGGTATGTTCAAGGCGAGTTAGTTAATTTGATTAACCTTTATGGTTAATAAACTATGTTTTCAATAAAAACATTAAAAGAAATTCATATTTTGTTATTTTCCTTACAAATTCTTCTTAAATTTATAAGTTCCTAAAGAACCAAGCCACACAGATACACACAATAGCTTTATTGAAACAAGAAACCTGGGATATAGTTCCAAAAAAACTACTTTTGCATTTATATTAACTAGATTTTCTGTTCTAATGCATAAACCGCAGTATCTATTACTATACAGAAATGTAGCCTTATCAAAATTAACAAACGTTAACTTTCTTTACATCTTTTTATTAAAAAGTAAATTTTCTCGAAACTGTCAATGTGTGGGTTGGTTCTAGAACAGAAACAGAAGAAGTAGTATAAGACGCGGCCATTACCTTGCAGTAACAGTGACAGGCTGGTATTATTATTATAACTCTGCGACACAAAAATAAACATCTTTAAAGATTTAACCGTCGATAATAATAAGTTTGTATAGTTTATTATCATTGAAAGAACTTTTGTTACAGGATTAGCACTGCCAGAGATTCTCTTTAACAAACGATTACTTACTCAGATTCAGATTAGGCTCATCGGTGATGAGGCGCTGGTCAAGTCAAAGCTCCAGAGTCTTGAACATCGTCGCCGAGTTGCCAGCCTGTCGGTTTTGTATCGGTTACATTTCGGAGAGTGTGCGATGGAATTGCACGATATAATTCCACCTAGCCCGTTTCATAATCGGACTACCAGACGTACGGCGATGCGCCATCGATACATGGTAGCCATCCCACCCACACGCACAAAACGATTTGGGAACACTTTTATTATGCGTACAGCTCAAGAGTGGAATTCCCTGCCGGAGTCTGTGTTTCCCGATAGCTACAATCTAGGGGTCTTTAAGTCAAGAGTGAATAGGTTATTTCTAGGCAAGCGCGTTTCACCGTCGACCACATCATCGCTTACCATCAGGTGAGATTGTGGTCAAGCGCGAGCCTATAGATTACAAAAAAAAAACTATTTTGCATATTTTTGATATTTTTATTACACAAAATCTTACTTATATTTATATTTTATTGTTTTATTCTTATTAATATGTATACCTGGAAAGCTGTCGTCTCCCTTCTTGGAGGTGGGCTAATGCTAATGCTAATGGACGCGACACAGTACTCCATACTAATGCGGCTGTTAAAAAACTCAAACTTTTGTTAACCGTTTCTTGTTCCAATAAATATGTTTGTATTTGTATGTTGCGCAGGTATTCAAATTCTAAAAAGTCGGTTAACCGCGGTGTACTGCTGCTACTCGTAATGTGCTATTATTACGTATTTTTGTTTTTTTTTAATAACGAAAGCAGAGTCAATACAGAAGGCTTAGGCGAAGACTGGGTACGTTTTTATGTGAATCAAAGGCGATGCTTGGGGAAGGTCTCTATGTCGAGAAGTTGATGTTTTTTGCCTGAATTATGATGTGAATGACTTTGAATAGTTGGCAATGTAACATCTATACTTAACCCTACTATAACATTGTCTTTAAACGGATTATCAGCTGAATGGATCATGAATCAATAGGGCTGACTGAACCGCAACCTGGTCGTAATAGTACTTCAGCAACTTGAGCAATTTACTTTTTCTACTAATTAAAAAGATCATTAGTCTACCTTATTTTGATCCAGATCTATTTATTAGTTAGTTTTGAAAGTTATCTATGTCACATGCTCAATAAGGATTCTGTAAGTGGTTGGTAATAAGGCTCACGATCAAATCAATGTTTTTAGAGGCGTAGTTTGTATAAACTACGCGTTTGTAAAACTCGTGTAGTTACACGACGATCTGCTGCGTAGCTAACTCTGTGCCACGGCGTAGCACACGGAGCCACGCTGCCGTGGTATTACTAAAATGCCGTTATCTGACATCTGGTCGATTTTTTACTTTTGATGCTATATTAACGAGAAAAAAAAAATCTTTCGATCGATATATATTTCTGACAAATCGACCAGATCTCAGATAACGGCATTTTAGTTATACCTCGGCAGTACGGCGTGGCACACAGAGCTACGGCGTAGCACACGGAGCTACGGCGTAGCATATAGAGCTACGGCGTAGCACACAGAGCTACAGCAAAGCACACATAATTTCGCCGTAGCTAACTCATATGTTGTGATACCTGTTCCTGCCTTAAAGTTACTAATATCCCAATAATATTTTAAAATTTTAACTTTAATCATACGTGAAACCAATTATTTCTTTTCTTTCTTTCTTTTTTTAAAAAACGTTGCCCCACACCAGGCATTTCTTCCAGTATCGTGGGTGCGTTTACAAACATATAAACTCACATACACAACACCCAGATGAACATTAATGTCGTACAAATTAAGGGCTAATTTATTCATTTAAAATTTGATAATTATACATTAAGAGCGTTGTATTGTCTTAAGCAATAGAGGGAGAACTGGCAACAGAAAGTATATTCAGGTCGAAAAGTTGCTAGCTGAGTAGGCGCGGCATGCTTATAAAAACATTATATGAAAAGTTTTAAATAAGGAACCAAATATCTTAACAGAAATTAGAAATTAGTACAAAGCTCGTAGACTCTTCACGTGACCAGAGGGCTGGCCTTTTCTTCAGCCAGAGAATCAGCATTGCCATCTAACGTGGCAATGCTGCCAGCGTTCTGGGCACGTTTCCCATTGACATCGATGTTGACGAATTTTTAGATGCACAATGAGGTCTTTTCCGTATCCCTTTTGTATTTGTATATAGGTTTGTTTTTGTTTTTTGAATTTTCAATTGTTGTGTCAAAAAAAAAAAAATATCTTAACTAATATTATAAAGAGAGACTTTTAAGATTTTGTGAGTATGTTCAGACGTGTAGCTTGTGTGTAACCACTACACTTATTTAAAAAAATATTTAAAAAATTTAAAAGGTACATTATGCCAGATGGAGGGATAGAGAGATAACGATTTTAAAGTTTTCTATCAAATATTTAATTTGCCATAACCTACTCGTTTTGAACTCTTTCTCCAAAGAATTTGGTTTATTCGTTTCCGCGTGAAAGTTCATAATAAACCCGAAAAAAACAAACAAAGCAAACTACCGCAAAATAAAGCTTACCTAACTTTTTAATTGTTTTAAATTTTCGTAATGCATAATCAACAAAATTGTTAACCTACTTAAATTTAGTATCGTCTATAAAATTTTCCCATAGTTCTCTGCATTTTTTCTATCATTAAACATATAAGTAGTTTTGATAATATCGCTACTAGTGATAAATAGGAAATCAAATTTGGAATCACAAAGTACTGGAACGTTTTGTCTAAGTAAACTTTTGCGGCTATGGCTGATGAATTCAGAGATTTAGAAGTCTCTACGGGAATCTCAGCTTGGTAACTGTTACTTATTAATAATGAGCAAGTTCAAGTTTAGCAACTAGTTATTGTTAATTTCATTTAGTAGAATTTCCTAATTACACTAGCAACTTATACAATGATTATATTATTAGTTTTGTACCGCGTATTTTCAATGTTAAGCATGTGAATATTACCTACTAATCTACTGGCACCCAATAGTAATCAGGTACCAAATTCTTAGCTCCCAATTTTCTTAGTAAGGTCCTTACGTTAAATATTTAATTAATGACATGGTGAGTTTTAAATGACAAGTATTCAATAATGATGTATATAATTTTATTTGATTAACACATAATTATTTAAGTAGACCTTTCTTAAGAAAATGAATAAAACATTTGAATTATCATCGTGAGAGTTAGTTATTACTTAGTAGCAAAATATATCTAATCGATGTTTAGTGGCCATCGCATATGCGCCAAACTGTGCGCGAGTTCATGCATCTCAACATCCAGCAACATCAAAATGAAAATAAATAACTGTATTTCATATATCTAATACCTGAATCCAAAACTAAAAGACTTAATTATCAAGTTATAACTCTCAGTACGGATGGTGACAAGAAAAATCGGGTTATTGGACGATTCTCACGAATTTTATTCGCCCGAAATGTGCGAATCGACTCTTATAATAATATTACTTTTTCTGTGGCGATTCGCACGAAATTAATTTTTTGATGTGCGAATTGACCACTCCAAAATTATGTAGTTGGCAATTGGTACACACATTGTGTTTAATGCAATACCGTTAAGATAAAGTCCACTCAAGTTCAGAAGGCCTAATTGAATAAATATATTTGACTTTGACTTTGAAGTATTATTAGTTAAATATTAATTTGTGTCTTTTTTCATATCAATAACAATTGATATGAAATGAGACACAAATGAATCAAAAATGACTTTATTAAAATAACTACTATTTGATTTGAGGACCTATTGATGATGACTGCTATTATTTTAAACTAAAGTAGTGTGACTTGGCCGTGTAAGTTACTATTTTTTAATACCACAAATTAAATTCAGTCCGTGAAGTACCACTACTGTATGGTACCTTGTTGGCCATACATTACTTTTAGATGAATGGATGAAAGGAATAAAAGAATTTAAGTATTTAAACACTGATGTATTGTCTGAACGGTTTTAAGGATAAAATGAGCTTAATGAACTGATGTGTGAAGAATGAAGTGAGTGACGCGGCCTTTCTTGGCTGTTACGAGGACGCCTGTCTGTTTTGATAGCCCAACGCGAACTAACTAAGTAGTATGAGTTGAAATGAATGTGTAGCGTAAACTGCTGAATCGCAAAATGTGCGGTTTTACCACACAACTACCTACTTTTGTCATTGTGATACTAATGTATTAAACTACGGTGCTCCACTGGGTCAATATTCATAATTATAATTACTAGAGATTAATTCCTCATACTTGTATTTGTTTTATTTAATTTGATTCACGGAGGGAACAGTAAATGCAAAGTGAGTCTTCAAGTTCTTTTCAAATATGGGAAATAAACTGTATAGACTGATATTTAAAGTTTTATCGAAATTTAGACTTAAATGTTGAAATGATATAACTGATATTTATGCCTTGAGCGAGTTTGATTCTTGTTCAGTTGTGCCCAAAAAGTCTTACATAAGATTCACTCATTGTCATTCGTTTTCGGGATATGAGCTAAAATATTTTTATTTTGTTATTATTTTTTGTACTTAATTTGTGCGTATGGTTAGTCAAATTAGGTGTTCATGCGCAAGAGAGCCATTATTGACATTTATACTAACAACGCTTTGCATATCACCTTATTAGTCATAACTTTTATTTGCCATAAAATAAATTTCCATTATAACATGTGTTTTAATCATTAGTTTCTATTAGTAACACATTAAATAATCGACACTTGACATAAGCAACATTTAATTATAATTTTGCAACGTTTATTGTTTTAAGGCCAATCTACGAAATTTAATTCGTGTTGAGTATTTTCACCGGAATTATGTTTATTTTGCTAGTAGTTATATTATCTGAAAAGTCCATTACAATCGATTGAGAGTAAAAAACAATATTAACTCAATAAATCTTTATGAGAATAAGCAAATAACAGATTTTTGGGCCCTTTAATAGCCCATTTTGTTTGCCCTTTTTTGAATGTTATGGACATTCAGGCAACGTTACTGCTACTATATAATGAACCATAATGAACATTATTCCGGTTAAAGTACTTAACTAGAATATTTCATCAGATTTGCCTATAATTGCAGTTATTTTCCTGGACTATGGACAAATTTGTCAGACGGTTGAGAGCAGACAAACTCGACTGATACAAACAAGTGTGAGTCAGACTCGCGCAACGATGTTTCCGTACAAACAGCTGCATGCAACAACATAATTTTTCATAAATTAATTACTTTCCCAGTACAATGAAACTTTTAAGTAATCAATTTATATTGTGTAACAAAGCGGTATGAAAACGAGCATTCTTATTATAAGCCTGAAACATAGTGTTTTCACAACAAGTTTTTTTTGTAAAAGGTGCTAGGCCCTCAGTACTCCTGTAGGTAAGTACACATCCCAATGGTTAGTACGTAACCGTTTTTAGACAAATTCAGTAAAGAAACAGGTAACATAGAAAACATATGCGGCCCTGAAAAGGGCCTTTTTTAGAAGTAGTGATACCTCAACATATTATTTTTAATCGCCGTCCAAATACATTTCGCAACGCGATTTTTTTAATGTCGTCTAAAACTGCCGTCTTCAGTTTAACAGGACTGGGTCGGAGATCCTCGGCCTGTCGCTCACTAGAGAAGGTGGTGGCGAAGCCTGAGGAGGGCGGGGAGAGGCGGCGGTAGTGCGAGACGCACCGCTTCTTGTGCGGGGGCTCGTCAGGCCGCACCGTCACGCTGGCAGCCGCGGCGGTGCTCCTGCTGGGAGCCCCAACAGATTTGATCACGCGGATGCGTTTTCTCTGCCCCGCGGCGACAGTACTCGCTATGCGGTCCCTGGTGACCGCGTATGAGTCGTCATTCGCATGGACGCGAATTCTATGTGGTAGCGGCCTGCATGACTCCAAACGTCGAGCACCGCCACTAGTAACGCAAACGAAAGAACCCCGCGTTCCCTCCGTTTCTGCATTACTCCTAATGCTGAAGTGAAATATGGCTTCACCTGAAAGGCCACGGTCGTTGCCTCTGGCTATTGCTGGAATGGAGATTTTCCCTTCATTTCCGGGTAGAAACTGAACTTTAGGTTTTGCCGATCCGTCCTTTTTTTGCTCTTTAAGGAACTCCTCAATAGCTTTCAGCGCTGAATCCGTTAATTTCACAAACACTAGGTCTTTGTTGCCCTCATTATTGGGCTCCGATGATAACTCATACTGAACACCTGCTGGCAAGGCCGCCATTTGCACTTTTTCTCACAGAAATTAAAAATACTTATATTTAGGTCCACACACAAAATCAACAATCTTTGTAGGATTAGCGTAGTCACATTTGGTTACGCGCGGGAACACAGGGGAAGTCGACCTTACGCACGCGTGTGTCTGACCGAACTGATTGCACAAACACGAAAAAGGGACTGGCGCGGGCACAGCTTTGAGTTTCGCTTATCGCTTGTCGCGTAGCCAATCTGGGTACAGGAGTCTCCTGATTGGCCGGATTATTACAGCACCATTATTATTATTATTACAAGCCCTTTTTATCCCAATACAAAGGTTTTCCTTCCTTCTTTGAATTTTTCTCTATTTTTTGCTAAGATACAGAGGCCATAAGTTTGTTATTAATCCACCACTATGGAAGAAGCTTTGAATTTATTGTATTCTATATATTTTTAATTTTAATTCAAATTATGTAGCAACAAGCCTTTATTTCTGATAGGTATAAAATAGAATCAAAACCGACATTATTACTCCATTTAATATTTATTACATAATGAATGCAATAATTTAATGTCAATTTAGCAATCATATTTTTGTACATACGTAGCTTTAATAAGTTACTAATATCCCGAATGACTTTGGATTACCTTACAAAATACACAATTCATATACAATAACATTTAATATAAATGCGAAATTTTAATCTTTTGAGGAATGGAACTGGTATGTGTTCTCTACTAAGATGCTAGTTACGATACGGACTGTGACTTCGAAACCAAATTTAGTGTATAGTATTGTAAACATAAACGACCAGGGACGGTTCCAAATATTCGGTAGGTAGTAAGTTTGTCTCTTCGATCGCTCAAAACGCTTTTATAAGTAGAAAAAAGAAAAGTATAGTCGTTTCTAAGTCGGTATATTAGTACGCACGAAAATATTCATCGCCACTAGTTTTTTGTTAAAACTTGCAATAACTAGCAAAAAGGGGTAAAATACGCAAAAGCGTATGCAACTATGCAGCTTATAATTCGGTCTCTAATTACAACTTAGCAAGGGTGCTGGTTGCAACCTGCTTTTGTTGATTAAAGTGTATTCTACAAATGATTTTAGACAAATAATGTTTAAATCTAAAATAGATGACGCGGTTCTACGTATTGAGATGTAAAACTCTACTATAAAACTTGGCCGAGACAATACAAAAGTTTCGTTCCGTCGGTTAGTAGTTTTTTTAGGGTTCCGTAGCCAAATGGCAAAATACGGAACCCTTATAGATTCGTCATGTCTGTCTGTCTGTCTGTCTGTCCGTCCGTATGTCACAGCCACTTTATTCCGAACCTATAAGAACTATGCTGTTGAAACTTGGTAAGTAGATGGAGTCTGTGAACCACATTAAGATTTTTACACAAAAATAAAAATAAAACAATAAATTTTGGGGGTTCCCATACTTGAAACTAAAACTAAAAATATTTTTTTTCATCAGACCCATACGTGTGGGGTATCTATGGATAGGTCTTCAAAAATGATATTGAGGTTTCTAATATCATTTATTTCTAAACTGAATAGTTTGCGCGAGAGACTCTGCCAAAGTGGTAAAATGTGTCCCCCCCCCCTGTAACTTCTAAAATAATAGAATGATAAAACTAAAAAAAATATATGATGTACATTACTATGTAAACTACCAGCGAAAATTTTTTTGAACGAGATCTAGTAAGTAGTTTTTTTAATACGTCATAAATCGTAAACCGCAATTTACCAAGTACGGAACCCTTCGTGCGCGAGTCCGACTCGCACTTGGCCGGTTTTTTCTTAAATTGTGTGTGAAAAATTGGCAGGTTTGGTTTTCGTACAGATGAAGGGACTATGTAATCTAGTAAGATGTATGTCTGTGGATACACTCAAGTTTATAAAACTGCTACTACAAGTTATTTTATAACTTATCAAGGGTAACATATTTTTTTTTAATATGTGTTCTCCGATTAATCAAAGATGTCTGGACCGATTTAGAAAATTCTCGGAATACAAAAGACCCAAATAAAAGATAACAGCAATAGAGTGGTTAACAGAGAATGAATTTACTACTACTTTAATAATACTAATTGAATATTATTTTAAATGTGCATTCTAAAAAATGTTCTTTATATCACACCCCTTTAAAGCAGCCATGTTAGCCCTGTTTCATTTTGTCGGAATGGCGAGAGAGTGCGATTTTCCTATACGTCTTATCTCTTCTGGGAACCACTAATGAAAGGTATTCAATTTCTGTGTAAGCGTGAGATAGCGCTATGCGATAGAAAGAGACAACGGACCTTCACTTGACTTCTGTCTATTGTAAGGTGTTGAGTTCGGAGAAATGAAAGAAACGCGCGTGAGTATAAGGAGCTGGGTCGGTATGGTAGTTCGTTTTTAGACAAGCCCATTAAAGAAACATATTTAATTATATAGAATCATATGCGACCCTGAAAAGGGCCTTTTTTGGATAGGCGCATCTATATACTATAATAGATCAGCGCGGCAAAAGCTACGCAGAATGATTGATGCCGATGAACGCGGTGATGGGTTCATCAGTAGCCATCGGCGTCGGCTCCGGCTTCGCCTTCGGTTTTTTCTTTTTCTCCTCATAACACATTTTCTTAAGCGCTTTGGCCAATTTCTTAGCTTCACGTCGCTCCTTTTTCTAGTTTTTATAAAAATGTGGTTGAAAACAGTTCCGATTTTAATTGATTGACAATTTTAAATTAGTAATTCGCTAATTGCAATAACATAAATAACTGGGCATTTTCGTACTAATTAGTTAATGTCATACATACTATTGTCCATTGTCAATATACCGTTTAACCTCTACAGAAGTAATAAAAAATAATAACCATTTACTCTGTAGAACATTCTTTAATATGCGCCATTAACTAATGAGTGTAGAAACTCGCTAGATTGTACTAAATTGTGTTCAAACAAGTACCGTTGCTCTAATTTAGAATGAACATCTAAAGTGAAATTTAAAGCGCTTACTAAAAGGATTTATAAATACATAATAGCTGAAGATCTTAATAAAGACAGATTATTAACTGTTTTAAGAACGTAACTAAAAAAATAAAATTATAATTTTCAAATATTTGATTAGAGAAAGAAGTACTTACATTAGATTATTAAATTTTATATGTACTAGTATCTGTTAGAGCTCAAGAAATTACAGTACCACAATTTTTTTGTTATATTTTTCTTAAATCAGTTATTCTTCTTACCCACACTATGCTTCTTGTGTTTTCTATGTGTTAAAACTATCTCATTTTTTTTTTTTATTTTTTTTTTTATAAATTTAATTCTGCATCGCAAAGAACAGACGACGATTTTGAGTTAAGTTTTGTACCGGGCAATGAAGATGACAACGAGGATAGTTGAAATGTTTTTATTCAAATTTCATAAAGCTTAGGAAAAAACAACCTGATACGTTTCGGGAGAGGCCTTCGCTCAGCAGTGGGACAGTGTAGGCTTACATTAAAAAAACAAAGTAGAGCACCCAGATCTTGCTTTTCTGTTGCGTCTGTCTCGGATAAATGCTATTCTAATCTACTAATGTTTTGATTAAAGATTTTTTATAGTGTTTTTAAATCCTCGATATCGATAGCAAAGAGAAATTTAAGTAATAATATTTTAAATTATGTTTATGCCCATAGCGGTAATACTCATAGGTGTTATTAATTTAAATACGAAAAAAAGACTGGTATAAACAACGTTATGCCATTAAATGAAATGGCTATTTTTTACCTAGAGTAAATTCATAAAAAAATATTGTTTTTTTTTGCGAAATACAAAAATAAATATTATTTTTTCCTCTCCTTAAAAGTGACGAGTTTGAGTTTTCCCTTTTTTACTGCAGTCGCTGATATTAAAAACTTAAACAACCAAGGACTGTTCCATATTTTGTAGTGAAATTTGCATTACCAAGCCGGTGGAAAAAGCTTAACATGCAAATGCATATAAATCCAGTCTCTAGCAGTTACTAACAGTACATTGTGCAAGAAAATTAATTACTTAAAAAGCCTAGACTGTGTTTAAAAAACAAATAGAATATAACAACACTATATCGCTACAACAAAACCTACATACTATGTTTATGAAATTTGTAGACCTGTTTCATTAAAAAGTACAAATTAGTTACTTAATTATTTTTGAAACGATTATTTTCTGTCACGGAAGTAAATGTAAAAATAAAAAATGATCTTGATAATCCTGCATTTAATAGTAATAACATAACGTACCTTATCACATGTTAAAATAATATTAAGAATAGAAACCGATTAAATATTGTATTAAGTACAATTTGTATCTATAAAGATATCTACAGCTTCGTGTTTTATTTAAACCTGTCCGTATCCTGTGTGTGTGTGTGACTGCGTTCTGATTGGACCAATCAAAACGCACTTCCACGCCCCCTTGACTCCTTCCTCATACCTCAGCTAGTTGACAGAATGCGGGGTTTGAGTATTAGTTAGACCCAGCATTAGCCATCTATACTCTGGGCCGTGCGGTTTTTGTGACTAGTATAAAGTTATTCGTCGCGAAGTGTAAAATAAACGTCTGTTAAACTCTTTTATAAAAAGTCAAAATGCCTAAAATTCAAACAAGGAAACATGTGGCGATTGAAACTCGCTGGGACGACCATTGCTTACCTAAAGAAAATCATAGTATTGTTAAAGTTATGAGATATGAAGGCAATAACTTACATCAGGTAAGAATATCTAATTATTACGAATATGCATTTTCGATGACACTTATTTTTTACGAGAAATTTTATTTTAGAATAGTATTGATTTACATTTTATTGCTGTTCCACTTTCTTAGAGTCTAGAAATATAATAAAAACACTTAATTTATGAGTTTGAAATGTTAAACTTTTCTTTATATTTCTTGTTTCAGGTTATGACTCCAACAGGTAAAAAATACTTGGTGTCTATGCCAACAAAATTTATTAAATATACATGGGTGAAAAGAGGCACTTATGTGTTGGTAGAAGCAATACCTGAAGGAGTGAAAGTGAGAGGTGAAGTTGTGAAAGTCATGGACGAACACTCTATAAAATTTTATATGGATAATAATGTGTGGCCTAAAGAATTTGAGGTCAAAAACGTTATAAATGTGGCCGGTGATGATAAACTGTTAGTGAACATGAACAAGAGTCAACCTGTAATATCTGAAAATGTCCTTCATCTCCTTCGTGCTGTTGACACGAAGAAGAAGTTCTTTTGGAACGAAAACCAGAAGAACTTAAAGTAATGCATTACATGTGGATTAGGCCTACTGGGGATACCACGATAAAAAAAACGCGCCGCTTACTCTACCTCATGGTGGTGTGGAAATGAGTATATTAGTTTAGTCTATAGAATTTCGTTTGCCCAGCAATGGGGGAACACAAAAAAAAATGTAATTTGCATTGGTTAAAATTATCTGGATATACATATTATTCTGGACACTAGGTCTAAATAATACTTTAATTATGTTCGCATTTTATTTTCATTTGTTCATTACAATGCAATGTAAATTAAGCAATCTCTGATGTTTTTCTTTACATCATAACCGCCTATAATTTTCTAAGTATGTAATTTGTCTTGTTCTTGTTTTTGTTTTGTCTCTAGCAGATAAGAGTTCCTACATTTATAATCTAATGTTATGGTAATTCTTTCATAATTTATTTTTAATAATTGAGACTTAAAATTTGAATTTTCCAATCATGTTTTTACTTCTGAATCGGAAAGAACAGGGGGGTAACCACAAGCTCTTAGAGTAAGGTTTTTTTGAGATCGAGTAAGTGACAGATGTATACAAGCCAGATACATCTGTCCCTTGCTCGATCTCAAAATAACCTTACTCTAAGAGCTTTTGGTCACCCCCCAGAAGTCGATTCTAAGTTATATTATGTACTGGGCTATGAAGAGGAAGAGGACAACGAGAAAAGAGCACCTAGATTTTATTGGTTTGTTGCGTCTGTCTTGGATAAATGCTATTATATTCTACTAATGTATTGATTAAAGGTATTTCGATAGTTTTTTTAAATCCGTTATTCGATAAAAACTTCGTTAACAAGGGAAATATTTCAGAAATATTTATATATTACCAGTCCCTAAATATGACGGAGATGCGCATTCAATGAAATGGCTTATTCATAAAAAAAAATGATTATGTATGTTCGGTTTTCCCATCTAGAATTTCTCAATAGCAGCTTTGATTTGTGCCCAGTTGCAATAGGCAATAGGCTAGCCCCCAACTTTATAGGACTTTAACATTACATAAAGTATATATAAATAAATAAATAATTACAGGACAAGTGTGAGCGCACCTCTGTTTAACTGTTCGGGTAAAATATTATTATCTCAATTAATAATCTATTCAAGACTTTTGCGATACAAATAAAATACCAGCCAGGTGCGTTTTGGATTTTGGACATTTAGGGTTCCGTACCAAACCGCAAAATACAAGTTAAAATAAAAATGCCCTCATTTTTTCTATTACAACAATACAATAGGAAAAATAAAGGAATAAAAAAAAACTGATTTTTCAATATATCGGTACGTGTTAGTGAAACACACGTAATAATAAATGTTTATGATAAATTAAACAAAGAATTTTGTAGAAATAAGTAGGTTTAATAAAGACCTTACAATCTTTTTTTATAATTTTAAAACGAGCAACGTACAGAGTTGTATGAATGATATAGAACGAGTGAATAGGAATGAAGTACATCGAAGAATGAAACTTTAAGAATGAACAGCGAATGTGTCGTAGACATCCTCGGGGGCCTTGAAAGTTATAGATGAAGCTTTCAAGATCATTTATCTGTGCAGTTATCTGGAGAAGGCAGCAGACACAATCTGTTGATGGCTCTCCGTATGGTGCCTTGTGAGGTAGATACGTCAGCGACTCGTGGCACTCCATCAGTGCCGGGGAATATCTTCGAGACTCTTCCAAGGCGCCAGCATAGTGGAGGAGTCCTATCATCTTTGATTAGGACTAGGTCGTCTATCTTCAATTCTCGGCACCGCACCTTACACTTCGTGCGCTGCTGGAGCTCCGCGACGTACTCTGTCGACCACCGCTTCCAAAAGTGCTGACGAGCTTGCTCTAATCGCTGAAAACGATCAAGACGGTTTGTGCTATAGTCCAGCAGGTACGGCGATGGTAAAGATGTCAGCGGCCTACCAATTATAAAATGGCCCGGGGTGAGAGGAGATAGGTCTTGTGGTGAAGGACTTAACGGACATAAAGGTCGGCTATTAAGTATCGCCTCGATCTGAGCAAACAACGAAGTCAGCTCCTCGAATGTCAAGTGAATATTTTTTAGTACTCTGTATAGGTGGAACTTCGCGGACTTGACCCCGGCCTCCCATAGACCACCAAAGTGAGGAGCGTATGCTGGTGAGAAGCGGAATTCAATGTCTTCGCGAGATGCAGAGTCAATAATAGAGTCACTGTGAGACTTAAGAAATGCATTTACTTCTTTTGCTGCTGCAACAAAATTTCTACCATTGTCGCAGTAGATGACCTTTGGTTTACCCCTGCGGGCTATAAATCTTTTTAGTGTCAGCACAAATGCATCCATTGTCAAGTCGCTGACTAATTCTAAATGAACGCATTTGTACCGAAAGCAAACGAAAATACACAGGTAACTTTTAGTTATTTTACAGCCTCGTCCCTTGCGGTCCGTAATAAGAAATGGACCGGCAAAGTCGGTACCTATCGTGGAAAAAGGATAGTCAGCTTCAACGCGATCTGGAGGTAAGTTTCCCATAATGTTATCCATAGTACGAGCATTGAAACGACGACAAGTAACGCACTCGCGCGCTGCACGTCTAGCTAGAGCCCTGCCTCCTACAGGCTATTGGCCTTCCCTTATAGATGCCAGGAGATGCTGAGGACCAGCGTGCAACAAGCGTAGATGCTCCTGTTTGAATATTAACTTAGTTAAATAATTACTGGAATGTAACAAAATAGGATGACGTTTGTCATACAGGTAAGTAGATGAATCGATGCGCCCTCCGACTCTAAGAATCCCATTTTCATCAAAAAAAGGGTTAAGAGACGCGAGCGCGGCTTTGGAATTTAAAGATTTACCCTTTTGTAGTAGTCCTAATTCCATAGGAAAGGAATCTTTCTGGGCTAACTTTATAGAGACGTTGTGAGCGTTTTCTAACTCGGAAACTTGAAGTGGACCTTGTAATCTGTCCGATTTTTTGTGTGACCTACAATTGTTGGCGAACCTTAAAACTCTAGCTAGAACCCGAATAAGTGTAGTTAAATTGGAATATTTTGCTAAATAAACAGACAAGTCTGGCATGGAAGATGCCTCCTCCCCCTTCAAAGTATGGTGGGTTTTAAGTTCTGGCAATTCTATAGAGTCCGCAGTATAGGCGGGCCAGGAATCCTCGGCTTCTAAAAGAAACGATGGACCGTTCTACCATATAGAGAGATCTACCTGTTCAGGATCGACGCCACGCGAGACTAGATCAGCCGGGTTGATAGAAGTAGGAACGTAACGCCAGTCTGTGGGGTTTGTTAGCTCATTTATAGCAGCTACTCTGTGGGCAACAAACGGTTTAGTTTTACTAGAGTTGAGCCAACCTAACACAACCTTAGAGTCTGTCCAATACACCTGACGTTCAATAGAGCAACGTAATGCGGCTAAAACTGTAGCAGTTAGTTGAGCTCCTAACAGGGCAGCGCAGAGTTCGAGCCGTGGTATTGTCGTGAGTTTAATAGGTGCAACCCGTGATTTTGCACCGCCAGGCTGACTTGTATAGCGCCGCTATTAGAAACAGACCTCAAATAAATACAGCTGCCGTAGGCACGCTGCGAAGCATCACAAAAACAATGTATTTGTACAGAAGAGTTGCTGTCAATTAGAATGTATCTAGGAATCCTCAAAGAAGACAAACATGATGATTTAGTAGAAAACTGTAACCAGGAAGACCTTATTTCTGGAGGAACAGGTTCATCCCAATCAATTTTGTGACTCCATAGTTCTTGTAGCATAATTTTAGGTTTAATTGTGAAAATAGACAGAAGACCAAGAGGATCGAATATTTTAAATGTTGAGGAAAGTATAATTCTCTTTGTGACATTTTCAGAAGTCGACATATCATGCTGAAAGTGAAGTTCATCCGAAGACGGCGTCCAACCTACACCTAGCGTACTAGTTGCATTACTAATCATGAGATTACTACCTTCCAGGTTAACGGAGTCTGCGAGTAACTCAGGTAAGTTTGAACGGTATTTACGCAGATGAAAGCTTCCCTTTGCTAACTCAGAAGACACTGAAAGACGGATATGACGTAACTCCTCATCACTGCTTGCACCGGTAAGTAGATCATCACAATATAGATCATTTTGTATTATAGTTTTGATTTTCTGATCTGAACACTCTACACCTATCTGCCAAAGAGAACGAGTGGTAAGAAACGAGGCACTAGCGAACCCATAAGTAACCGTATTTAAACGAAGTGTCCTTAAAGGCTTATCTTCACTATCTCGCCATAGTATCAGTTGAAGATTGCGATCAGATTCTTTGAGGAGCACGCAGCGAAACATTTTCTCTATGTCTCCTGTTAAAACATACTTATGTTGTCTAAAACGAACTAATATATTAAACAATGGTTCTTGCACTACTGGTCCCACCATTTGTAAGTCGTTAACAGAAACACCAGAAGAAGTACGGGCCGAGGCGTCAAAAACAACGCGTAACTTAGTCGACTCGCTTTGTTCCCGTATCACTGGGTGGTGGGGCAAGAAATAGGCATTTAACGGTCTAGACTCCGGAGATTCAGATAGGTGACCTAATGCTTCGTATTCGTTTATGAATTGACAGTATTGTTGTTTTAATTCTGGTTGTTTTCGGAAACGAGCCTCTAAATTAAAAAACCTCTTTTTGGCTAGATTATAGGAATTGCCTAAACAATCTATGCTATCACGAAGTGGCAACCCTACGCAAAATTGGCCATTACTAGAGCGAGTAGTGTTTGCGAGATAATGTTGCTCGCACAATAATTCTTCACGACTCGGGGGTCTCTTTTGAGGAACATTCTCAAGTTCCCAGAATCTGGACAACTCGTCATGTATGTTATTAGAGGTGTCATCATTTGAGACAAAATTGCACATGACTGAATTAATTTTATTTTCATTGAAACAAGGCAATGATCCCGTAACGAGCCATCCTAACTTTGACGCCTGAAGCTTAGGATAGCCATGTCCTAACGAATGCTGCTGGGCACTAATAATATCCCAGAACAAGTCAGCACCGATCAAAATATTGATTGGGGATGGTTCATTTAGAGTGGGATCTGCTAACTGGAAACCATGAATATTTAATTGTTTTAAATCAAAGTATGATTTAGGTAAGTTGCCGGTAATTTGCGGCAAAACTAAACATGAAACCGTCACATTAAAGGAACACGTTTCAGAATGGATGCGTAGAATACAGCGTTCTGTGTTAATATTTAACTTAGTGTTACCAATGCCTACTATGGTAGTGTCTGATGGCTGAGGAATCAGGTTTAGGTGGCACTTTACGGCCTGTGTAATAATTGTCGACTGACTCCCGCTGTCGAGCAAAGCTCGCACTATCATAGTTTCGTTGGTGGCTGGATTGGTAACCTTTACTCGAGCAGTACACAAAAGTACTTCAGAAGAGCATGTTGAAGACATAGTGATGGAATTAACTGAATTGGAGTTTTCAGTTTCCTCTGATTTGTGAAGAAGAGAATTATGTCGTGATTTGCAATAACGACATGTAGCTGAAAGACGACAACGTTTAGCGATGTGACCTGATCTCAAACAGTTCTCACATAATTTATTAGTAGAAACAAAGGCTAACCTATCCTCTATTGAGCTCGACTTAAAAGACGGGCACTCATACATGCGATGATTATTTTTGCAGAACAAACATTCAGGTGTTTTAGGAGTAAAAGTGTTGTCTTCGTTTGGTATAGCCACTAAAGACTTGGAACTATTATGTTTGTTTTGGTTGCTTGAGAATTGCTTTGGTTTATTGTCTTGATTATCATGTTTATGACGATAAACGGTCTCCAATACATCAGCACGACCTTTAAGGAAACTGAAGAAATCATTAAGTGAAAGTATGTCACTCAAACTATTTCTATGTTCTTCCCACTTGAAATAAGTACTACTATTTAATTTACCTGCAATAATATATATAACTAAGACATCCCATTTGTCAGTAGGCAGTCCAAGCGAATGGAGCGCTCGTAAGTTTTTAGTGACGTGGTCAATAACATATCTTAAAGACTTGTCATTTTCTTGAACGGAATTAATGTTTAACAAAGACTTAAGATGGTTATTTATCAATTGACGCTTATTGTCGTAACGTTCGCATAAAAGTTTCCATGCTTCGGAATAATTACCATGAGAAACTTCCAAATTGGCGATCACCCGAGCGGCTTCTCCATCGAGATATGATTGTAAATAGTGATATTTATGAATATTTTCGATCTTATTATTGTTGTGAACTAGCGAAACAAATGTTTCCTTAAATTCCAACCACTTAAAATACGTACCGTCGAAGTTTGGAATTTTAATCACTGGTAACTTAAAACCTAAGTTACAACCGTGATCGTTATGATGACACGTAGCCATAGAAGATTTAATTTGAGAATTATTCTCATCTGGCTTAACTGTTGCATTTTGCTTGATCAAACTTTGAGCTAACGCAATACAATGGTAGAAGTCGTTTTCTATTAAATCTCTAGTAACTAACTCGCTACTTTGAATATCTGTGTTATTAATTTCTATCAGATTCTGCACCTCATCAAATTCAATGAACAATGCTTCAATTTTTGATAGCTTCAGTGCGAGTTTATTTATTTCTAGTTCTGAAATGGATTCTAATAAAGCTAAACTATCGAGACTTATCTTAAATTTCGTTACGCGTCCTCTAATAGAACCGCGTTTGCTTATTAGTTCCTTTAACTTTGATGGTTCAGACATTGTAATAAACTCGTAATAAGCTAACACAAACAGATGTTAATAGATAACGAAATAGGTATATAGCATACGATACGCTCCTCGCTTTGTTGATCAGCTGATGCCCGCGGCCCACGTAGACTGCATAGGTACAGCGGGTGAGCGGGGCGCCGGCGCCGGCAGTCAGGTTCAGGTTACAGCGATGCGCAAACGATGCCGTGTCACAAGTCACAACGCACGATCCCTGGAATAGATCAATTCCGCGTGCCTTAGTAATCTGATAACAACAACTAATTATTTGTATGACGAAACGACGACGGTTTGTAAGTTTATAGTTAAACTCTGAAGATATACACCTACTATGTATCTAAGTGATATCAAGATTGAATGGAGTTTTATAGGGATAAAAATGTATAATAGTAGAATAGTTTTATAAAATTGAGTAACGGTAAGAGAATTATTAAGTTGTATTGTAGTTAAATGTGCATTAATAATTTAAGATGGCGGTAGGTCGAAAAGTGAAATTAATTAGGCTGATTTGTGCTTTACCTATCCTATTTAGACCTCTTTCGATAGTAATTATGGTTAGGCACAATAGACACAAATAGAAATTAGGAACTTCACTTGACTTCGAGAAACTTAATCCGCTAAATACACAGACTGAAGGATAACACATTTGGTGGGTATGTTAGTAAGATGGAACGGGCTCACTTTAAATAGGCAGACAGCTAATCCCAGCAGTCCCTTTGTAGGCAGGAGCACGTAGATAGGTGGATTTTGATCCCTCTGACTCGTTCTAAGGACGGACTTGGCTTGATCGGGGTTCCGTAGTCCCAGCAGAGTTCCCAGAATGGCTTCTTGAAGGTGCTCGACCCGGGTAGAAGTATGATGCTAGTCCACAGGCTCGGCGAATTTGGGTTTTCAACACGGCCTTCCGTTGGTACTGGTAGATTTCGTCCGGTGTCGACGATTTACTTCGAGTGCCCTTGACACGGGAACAATCTGAGTGGATTTTTAGCTTCGATCCAAAGATTGTAGGTCCTGTCACGGTCGCCAATTTTGTTTATGATAAATTAAACAAAGAATTTTGTAGAAATAAGTAGGTTTAATAAAGACCTTACAATCTTTTTTTATAATTTTAAAACGAGCAACGTACAGAGTTGTATGAATGATATAGAACGAGTGAATAGGAATGAAGTACATCGAAGAATGAAACTTTAAGAATGAACAGCGAATGTGTCGTAGACAATAAACATTAATTCATACTTTGGGTCAACAAGGTGCTTAAACCGTGAAAATTTGAACACTGTAATATCAACCGTTTGGCTGTAATACCTGAGTGAAAGAAGACGGCGAGACAGACACGTGAGTGACAGCAATAGGGCTCCGTTAGGACCCTTCGAGTACAGATCCCTAAAAATGTACTGAATATAACCATAAAACATTTCATAAACCTGTCGGAATGTGGATTTTCTATCAGTGTGAGAACTATTGTTATAGGATTAATAGTTCCAGGGATCTTTATCTATTACAAATTACAAACAATGAATCCTTTACAATATTAGTTAAAGTGGTTTACGAACATTATACCCTTTCTAAGTATTTTAGGAACAATAACAATAGGTACAATACAGGTCTTATCGCTAGGCTACCTTCATAATTATAATTTGAAATAGGCGGTATTCGTCATCAATCAGACTACGTAGCCTTTTCCGCGCCAATCTATCATAGTATGTAGATGCGCCTATCCAGTAAAGGCCCTTTTCAGGACCGCATATGATTCTATATAATTAAATATGTTTCTTTAATGGGCTTGTCTAAAAACGAGCTGCCATACCGACCCAGCTCCTTATACTCACCACTGTGATAATGTATATACTTGGCTACCTACCGTTATTGGTTTCAGTTAACTACATACATGGTACTTGATAATTAAGTCGTTAAGTTTGAATTCGAATCAGTTTATGCAAAAATATAAAAAAGTAGACGTTTCTAAATTATATTACACATTACTTTAAGATTTTGAATATTATACTAATTGAATATTATTTTAAATGTGCATTCTATAAAATGTTCGCTATATCACACCCCTTTAAAGCAGCCATGTTAGCCCTGTTTCATTTTGTTGGAATGGCGAAAGTCTTATATCTTCTGGGAACCACTAATGACAGGTATTCAATTTCTGTGTAAGCGTGAGATAGCGCTATGCGATAGAAAGAGACAACGGACCTTCAATTGACTTCTGTCTGTAGTAAGGTGTTGAGTTCGGAGAAATGAAAGAAACGCGCGTGAGTAATAAGGAGCTGGTTTCGCAAGCGCTTAGCTTAAAGTTTCTTTCAATTCCTTGTCGCTCTTTAGCTGTTTTAACGTAAACTTCACGCCCACTGGGTGGACTTTGAAAGAGATAAATAGTTTTTTGACTTTGTCGTCTCAAACATTGTTTAAAAGAGTGACATTGATTGGTGAGTTCTAAACCTGCGACCTCTCGCGGTGGGGCAAATCCGACCCGTGCGCCTAGCCGCCGCGCCATCGAGCAAGTAGCAGCGAGCGGCGAAATACTGGTGTGCTACGCGAGGCTGACGTCATCCGGCCTTCTACGGTGGCGACTACGTGTGACCGGAGCTACGACTGCTACGAGCGTGCTTCGACTGCTACGAGCGTGCTACGAGTACTGGTGTGGTTTTGTATCGGCTACGACACCGATGCCGCGGATCGGGGCACTTTGCGCTTAACATACTTTGAAAGTAACTTCAAAATAAACCTACGGTAAACACTTGCTGCGATATGGCGGGCGTTCAGCGCAATCCCAGCCGCTTGATCAATCGTGAACGTATTTTATCGGTTAACACCTTGATTGACAACTTTCTGTTGCAATTATCGCAATCCGTACATTATTTATCACTATTATACTCGACGAAGGGTTCTCTCGTCTTCCATTTTATTGGCACTCATGCCAAAAATAGGTTTGTTTAAATAAGATATTGTGGATCAATATGTTTTTTTTTAAACAAAAAGGATTCGAAACTAATTCTGAAGGTTATATACGCATCATTCCAAATGTTAGCCCCTGCCAATTCAAAAGATGTTTTATTCAATAAATCGAATACAAGTACTTTTATAAATTGAAAATTGTTAAAAAAACATAACTCTATTAAATAGTCCAGTAGGGATGTAATTATTTTTTACATAACCTTTGATAATTCAAAAGTTTGTTATTTTCGCTGGGTTGATAATATATGTGAATTCATTGCTATGTACAAAAATGCTAACAGTTTAGAGTTATGCAATAGGTATGAAGTAGCTATTTCCTATTACTTCGTGTTATAACAATAATATAATATTTAAATAATTTACTGTTTCTTTTTTAGTACTATCTAAACTATATATTAGGTAGGTACTGTGAAACAATGGAAAACTGAAAATGGCTCGTAACTATGTCAATAAAACATTTAAGTTTTTCAAATCATTTTCTATATGCTTATAGGGATTAGTGATACCTAAGAATAAAACTTCTAACAACTAAGTATTATGCTGCACAGGTAATTGTATTTTTATAATATTGAATTTAAGTTTATAATTTTGTGCCTGTGTGCCTTATTCATAATAATAAACTCTGCCACCATACAAAAGCTTAAACATTTAAGTGCTATAATAGTCATGAATTTAGTTTAACGGTAACGTTATAACTCTTTCGGCAGTCGGGTAAAACATAAACCGACTTCAAAAGCAAAATACTAAAAGTGCAAAATAACTTTCGTTTCGGAAGTCCGTGTCGATAAATGATAAAAACAAGAGGTACCAAAGACACCAACTTCCAAAACGAAAGTTATTTTGCCCCTTTTAGTGTTTTGCTTTTGAATTTGGTTTTTTTGTGATAAGTTTTGAATTCTCACATATAATGTATTTTCCCAACAAGAATGATGTTACCGAATATTTTTAATTCAAACAGATTGACAGAGCAGTGGTGGATATAGATATTTAGATACTGAAGTTTATGCATTAGGCAAAAACTGCAGTATATATTACTATATAGACCAGGGTCGATAATTTTTAAAGACAAAAAAAATAATAGTAGGATGAAACCCATTAGAAAAGGAGGGAAATATTATAAAAATAAAAGGAAAAATAATTTACGGGCGATCTGAAGTCGGGAAGGGGATGGGGGTGAGTTTTAAAGGGTAAAAAACGGTTTTTCTCGATTTCCGGCAAAACTAAAAGTCCTATCGAAAAAACTCAAATGGCAAAGTTGTAGGTAATAAAAGGAGGCATTTTTTTTTAAATTATTATAAATAATTTCATCTAAAAAATGTGATTGCTGCAATTTGTTTCAATTAAAAAGTTGATTTATTTAATGCTAATTACATTTATGTCATAGAAAATCTCATTAAATATAAATATAAATGTAAATCGTACTATTAAATGTAGATGCTTTATTCTGATTACGTTATTCATTACAATATTTTTAAACACATTAATCTTATTATTCAAAATATATATGGAAATCGGCTAAAAGTTTGTTATTAAAAATATATTTACGATATATATTTTATAGATTTTTAATATATTTTTTATGTATTTTGAAATATATTTTTTTTTTTCATGGGATTAACTTAATTTGTTTGTGCAAAATTAAGGAGATTATTATTTTTTTATCTTGTACTAAAATATCATTTATTTTATTTATTTATTTATTTTATTTATTTATTTTATTGTAATAGAAAAACAAACAGTATTAACAACTAACAAATTTAACATCAGATTAACCAACTAGTAACCAATTACATGTTTTCGCATTTAATTTACTATAAAGAGCAAGCCTGTTAGAGAAAAAAAAAATGAATTACAATGATAATATGTACTTTAAGCTATAACATACAATCACAATAATACCTCGTCTTGAGGTGCAATAAAAAACAGTTATTGAACCAATTCAAACCAATGTTTAGTAAGTATTCGAATGAATACTTGCGGTTTAGTAGTGAATAAGTCAAATTCAGAAAAGTCAACCAATTTATTGTAAGATTTAGCGCATCTTATAAAGAACGAATTCTGTCTGTAATTTGTGCAGCAGCGGGGGACGTTAACAAAAAGAAAGGGCATTCTAGCAGATCTGGTAGGGGCGCGTAAATTAATCTTAGAGAGAAGTTGCGGGGCGTCGATTAAAGATTGCGCTAACTTAATAAGTAAGGAGATATCTGATATACTCCTTCTCTCCCTAAGTGGAAGTAAATGGTACCTTTTGCATCTCGACTCGTAATTATGATCGCGGGTGTTACACTTGTACTGCAGGTATCTTGTAAAGTTTCGCTGGACAGATTCCAATCTTGAGATATAAACATTTAATTTCAATCTTTAGGTTATGTTACGTTAAGCATACTATTTTTTAAAGAAAATATTACGATTTTTATGTTTGAGTTGATTGATACAGATAAAAATAGAAATAGTATTTACCTTCCTATGCAGAATCGAAAAGATTTTTTGTTTTTTTTAAGTTAACTTGTCACAATTATCTTCAAGAAACTCAGCGTGCACGTGTATTTTTATAAACAATGTTGTATACTGTACTGTATTTTGAATACTGGTTAGGCTAACGGTTGTAACAGCTGCTATGAAATATATAGTATATAATAGTAGGTATGTATGTAGTAAGACCCAGACCCGCCTAGCCCCTTCCCCACTTCTCCACGAAATACCTTTTGATGGGCTACAATTTTTCGTAGGTCACTCAGGTATATCTACTCAGGTATATATAATTTATCTTAAAATAGTTATAAATAGGCATCTACGCATATAATTTAAAGAAGATTCGACATCTTTCTCCAAATATTGTAGATGTCTTATTAAATATTAATTTTATTAACTTATTTGTTTGTTAATTATAGTAGTACATTTTTATTTGCAATTTTTTTGTTATCAATGTCACATGTAATCTAACGTTTTTCGAGTAATTAAAGTGTAAATTTTAATAAATAGCTCAAAATTATTTATAATAATTAAAAAAAAAAATTCGAATTCAAGTTTTTTTAAATTTTTGCATTTTCTGAGAAGATTTACTGTAGTAACATATTTTTTTTTTTCACCATCGGAAAGTAGAGATTTCAACGAACCGAAACCATACCACCTTTTTGAAAAAAGCTGATATTTTGACGGGTGAATTTTCGATTGAACATTAGGGTGTTTTTTCGATATTAATTCAAAATAAGGTGAAAAATAAATATTTGTAATAAAATAAATTGCAGCGTATTTGGGACATAAAAAGGTAAGTTTTCACCATATTTCGTTTAAAAAAAATAATTGTAAAAGATATAAATAAAAAACCAAAAACTTGTTTTTTTGGATTTTTCACATAAATTTTGAGGTTATGTGAAAAAAGTGTAAATACAAAAGTTTTAGATCTTTTTATTACCTACAACTTTGCCATTTAAGTTTTTTCGATAGGACTTTTAGTTTTGCCGGAAATCGAGAAAAACCGTTTTTTACCCTTAAAAACTCACCCCAATCCCCTTCCCGACCTCAGATCGCCCGTAAATTATTTTTCCTTTTATTTTTATAATATTTCCCTCCTTTTCCAATAGGTTTCATCCTACTACTATTTTTTTCACTTTTTATTATTTTTAAAGGCTTCTACCCTGGTCTAATATAGAAATGGAGCCTTATCAAACGTTAACTTTACATCGTTTTATTAAACTGTATGTTTTTTCGAAACTGAAATTGTCTGGGTTGGTTCTTGAACAGAAACAGAAGAAGTAGTATAAGAAGAGGCCATTACCTTGCAGTAACAGTGACAGGCTGGTATTATTATTATTACACTGCAATTCAAAATAAAAATCTTTAGAAATTTTATTTATCCTTCGATTATACTAATTGTGTATATTTTATTATCATTGAAAATCAAAATCGAAATCATTTTTTTTATTTCAGGCCTATGCCTACATGGGCACTTATTAAACGTCGACAAAAGGTGGACGGTTCGGGTTGGTCGTTTCCTATGGAGAAGAACCGGCAAGAAACTCCATGGTTACTCTTTTAAAAAAATGGTTTGGTTTTACAATATTTCCCTGTTACAGCATTAGTACTTAGATATGTGGGGACAACGTAGGCCCGACAGTAAGTCGTAAAAAAAACAAAAAAAAAAAGATTACAAATTATTTAAACAAAAGAAAATAAAACGAGTTAAAAAGTTAACAAATGTTAACAAGCATCTAGAAGGCCTACAATATGCACACATTTACAAAACAATCGGTAAAGGAATCTATACAAAAGTAAAATAAAAAAAGACTAAATCTAACATGTGGCACAAATATTGTTATCAGTGCTGTAACTATTCTTAGCAAAGGGCTATGAAGATGATTGAAAACCATTGTAAAAAGAATAATCAAAAGAAGGAAAAAAACAAAGAATTAATGAGATTGAGAATAGTTAGAGACAACCACATATTTGAAAGAACTTTTCTTACAGGATTAGCACTGCCAGAGAATCTTTCTAAAAAACGATTCTTTACAATATAATTTGAAAATTATTAATTATTTAATTTAAGACTGCCATTGTACCCTTTCTAAGTATTTCAGGAACAATAGCAATGTGCACAATGGAGGTCTTATCGCTGATATAGTTTTGCACTAGACAATCAATGGATGACCTGTATGTTGCGCAGGTATTATTAAAAAAGTCGGTTAACCGCGGTGTACTGCTGCTATTGTGCTATTATTATTTATTTATTTTTTAAATGAAGCCTAGTCAATTCAGTGGGCATAGGCGAAGACTTGGAGCTTTTTTATGGGAATCAATGGCGATGCGTGTGGAAGGTCTCCATGTCGAGAAGTGGTTAACGTGTTTTTTTTGCCTGAATAATGATGTTAACGATTTTCAATGTTTGGCAATTTAACATCTGTACTTAATCCTATTAAAATATTATGTCTTTAAACAGATTATCAGCTGAATGGATCAAAAGGGCTGACTGAACCGCGAACTGCTCGTATAGTACCGCTGCAACTTCAGCAATTTACTTTTTCTAGCAATTAACAAGATCCACCTTATTTTGATCCAGATCTATTTATTAGTTAGTTATAAAAGTTATCTATAATAACATGCTCTTTGTGGACTTTGTAAGTGGTTGGTAATTAGGCTCAAGATCAAATCAATGCTTGTAAAGACGTAGTGTGTAAAAACTGTGTAGTTACACGTCGATCTCCTGCGTAGCTAACTCTGTGCTACGGCGTAGCACACAGGGCTACGACGTAGACACGCGGGGCAGCGGTGTATTACAAAATCAAGATATTCACGTACCGCTTGCTCCGCATCTATGACTAGTATTGGTATGTATTGTACTAAATCGGTACGATATCTAAAAACCGCTTGGCGCTTATGGAACGTTCAAAAATTCAAATTCAAATTATTGCATCCATAATGTAAATACAGGTGGTAAATATAAGTTACAGAATCAATTATGGACCCTGTCGGGCACAGTAACATTCAAGGAGAGAGGAATTGCGCTTAATATTTTCCATAAATACATTCAGTTAACACACATTTAAGATGAATTTCCAATGTTTTTATTTACTTTAATGTACCTACTATTATGTCTATGTTTTTCTATTTTTATGTCATGTCATGCACTATTGTTATCTACTTATTAAGTAATGCAACTTATTTGAATTAAACTTATTATATTTGAAATGTATCATCATCATCATCATATTATATTTGAAATGTATGGTTTATATATTTTAACAAAATTATTATTAATGCTCATTATGTCCTTAATATGTTCTGAGTCAATTGATTAATGCCATTTTACTTATCAAATTATCTTTATTTTTTATTGAATTTATCCATCAAATGGGTTTTATAATTTGTTTTTATTTGGTTTAATGTACCAACTAATAAGTCTATGTTTTTGCTATTTTTATGCCATGCCATGTCATGTACTATTATTGCCTATTATTATCTTCTTATTATTTGATTCACCTAAATTGAATTAAAATTATTATATTAATTAAAATGCATAGTTTATATTTAATAAAATGATTAATACTTAATATGTCCCTAATATATTTTGAGTCAATTGATTAATGTCATTTTACTTATCGAGTTATCTTTATTTTTTATTGAATTTATTCCTCAAAAATGCTTCAATTGTGTTATAGCTTTTATCCATTAAGAATTATTTTAATTTATTTATAAGTATTGGTTTGTTTACTTATTTATATTTTACGGTAATTTATTACATATTTTTATCGACATAGCATACGGACTAGAAGAGTGCAATTTAAGGCGGGAGGAGGGTAGATCTAGTCAGTTTCTGTGGCGCAACGAATCATTTGTTTGCATGTCTTCCCGTGTGTTGTAAGACTCTGGGTATTTGCAGACAAGTTTACATTATTCTAAAATATAAATACTAGTTAAGGTAAGGATTTTGTGTTTCTGGAAGTAAGATTTGCAACTGTCCGTTTGTTCGATGTTTGTTATTATTGTTATCAGCTTTTTTGTAGGATAAATAGGGCGGGAGCGTCCGTGCTATTTCCCCGTAAGATAACGCCATAGCTAAACCAAGCGTGGGCATACGCGTATTATATCACTAATGCGGTTTGCAGGCTGGTAGTTTACAATCATCGCATCGGATTCGGCAGATCGCGGTTCGGTCCGAGACAGCGTAACCTGCGTGTGATAGAGCGCGAGAGATATTTGATTTACAGTAGTTAGAGCGGTATAGGTATGGCAATATTACTTGCAAGTTGCACAGTAAAAATATATGATTTTGAACCTATTCATCATATTTTAAGAACTCAAAGTCAAAGTCAAAAATATTTATTCAATTAGGCCAATAAACGGCACTTTTGAACGTCACATAAATTAAAAATTAAAAGTAATAAAACAAAAAATTAAAAGTAATAAAAAAAAAAAAAAAAAAAAAAAAAGGATTCTACCGTGCATTCGGAAAGTAGATTGTTATGGAGAAGAACGCACAAGAAACTCCATACTTACTCTTTTTTAAAAAAAAAATGGTGTTTTACAATTTTATCATACGTACATACATTAATATATGTGAGGACGATGCACCTAGAATAGCTCTACACACAGGTATAAAGTATTAAAAAGCATTAACAGGAAAATTTATTAATTTGATAAGTAGGAACATGGTTCTCACATACTTACAAATATTACAAACATAGGTAAAATACCTAACCTAACTGTTGTAGATCTTAAACTCATGTGATCAAAGTTTAGTTTAGATTACCTACTATTGATGCATTACAATTATTGTATTATTTAAAAGCCACGTAAAGAAAATTTTCCTTCATTATCATTTAAATAAGTGTTGTACATGAATTCTCATAACATAAATATGAAATAAAAATTAAATAATAATCTATCGTATCAATCTCACCATGACCAAGAGCGAGAGGGCAAATTATAAAGGTAACATATCGTAACAATGTTGCATTAGTTGCACACCCTAAAAGATATTAGATATTTAGATTATTATACAAATCTACAATAGGTGCCGATTTTCATCGAATATTGTCGCATCTAAAAAACAGCGTACCGGTTGAGGTTTTTAAAATATATACGTGTACGCACAATATCTAGATATTGGTATATATAGCTTTGAAATCAGATATTGAAACTCGATATCTGATTCGGATACGGTTCTCAAAAAAGCGATACGACCCAGGCCTACTCAGCAGTAGCCTTAAGACGGTACCCTGACCAAAAAATCGGCATGAGATATGAGCGTTCCTATTGGTCTAGCGGCACTGGTGGCGCATGAATTACAGTAGTGAATACGCCCAGATTTTAGAATAAATTCTTTATAAAATCGAATTTTGGTCTTTTGAAAAAAATAATTCTACAAAAATGTTCGTTATTAAATTGTCTATCCATTAGTGTTAGTACAAAAAATAATCAATGAACACTTTACGAGGAGATGCATAATATCAATAATTATTTCTCATTTTTATGTTTTTTTGGAAGTAGATTAGTGAAATATATACAACATTTAAAAAAAAACTAAATCTACTATTTTAGAATCAATATTATGTAGAAATTTAATGTATTTTTATTAATTGATATTTCTTTTTAAATAACGAGTAGATAGCTCCTAAAAACAGCACAAAAAACGGCTTGCGCGGCGTTTTGCTCGGGGTACCGCCTTAAGTCTTTATTTGAGCCCAACATCATCAACTGCGTTCCATGTTGTAGTATCTAGTAACCGAAACCTAAACTAAATGAATTAATTGTCAAGTACAACGTATATAGGGTGAAGAAAGAAAGAAAGAAAACATATTTATTTGTGACCCACACAGGAGTCACTAGAAATAAGCATAAAATTAAACAAAAATAAAAACCCTGTGCCAGACCAAAAAGGCTCCTATCTTAGCATGTGCAGCGATATCCAAAAAGAAAATAACAATGCGCTGATATTCTGATAAGACCCACTGTTGATGACACGGACACACTTATGGAAACGGAAAATACTTAATATAATAATAATAAAATAAAATAGAATAAACACAACAAGTGGGTCAAAATATGTATAATTATATTATTGTGTGTAAGTCTATACCAACAGTATAAAGAGTGTGTTTGTTTGCACCGAATAGGCTCCAAAACTTATAAACCGATTAAAAAATTATTTCACGTATGAAAAGCTACATTATGCCTGAATAACATAAACTTTACTTTATTTTCAAAAATATTAGAGATCCTTATGAAAATTGCAATAATGTAATCCAAAGTAGCAAAATGGTTTCCTATAAAATTCATTATTTGGCGAGCGCTGAGAAAACTATTGATGACACATAAAAATTATGTACAACATGTTTAAAGTACTTATTCTTACCTATATAAAAACTGCAAGAGAATATTTGTCACTATTATAGTTAAGGCACAATAACAGCTTTTGTGTTCTAAAATTTAATAAGCAATAAAAGTTGGTTACATTTGTAGAATATTGTAGTATGGTATTAATTCTTATTCAAATAAATAGTTTGACACATTGGTATATAGGTAGCGCAGGTGGGTATGTAGGTAGGGTTGGGTATGTAGGGTAGGGCAGGGTAGGGTAGGTAGGTTAATCGGTAGGGCAGGTGAGTAGGTTGGTAGGTAGGTAAGGTAGGTGGGTAGGTAAGTGGCTAGTTTTGGTAAGGTAGATAGGTAGGTGGTAGGTAGGTAGATAGCCAGTAGATGGGAACTAAGCCGCAGGGGTCAGGTAGTATAATACAAATATATAAATAAAACATATTAAATGTAGGTAGACCTATGTAGACCGTCATCCGCGATTCTTATTTTACTGTGCAGGCGGAGGATACACCAGATTTTGGTCAGCCAGCCCGCGAATATGTATCCTCCGACTGCACAGCATGATTTTTGCCTTGATTACGACTTTTTAGTTCGCTTTTGAAGCAGTCGGGTTTTTTGATTTTTTGAATTAAGTTTTTTTATTTATAACTTTTTTGTTAGTTTTTTTTCGAATTAGATTCATTTAAACATATAAGTGTTATATATTTTTGAAATCACCTCTCAAAACCCTTTATTTTTATACCCCACACGATGGGTTTGGAAGAAAAAAAAAATTTGGGCCCCCACAATTTGGCACCCTAAATTCGCCATTTTTCTATTGTCCAATTTTAATGTAGCCTATGACACTCGCAGGGTTAAGACGAATCGATTGACGTATGAATCATCAAAATCGGCCAACGCGTTTGGTCTCTGGAACGCCATATAGGAACAAACATACATACATACATACATACTTACATACATACATACATACATAGACTGTTAAACACATTACCCTCCTTTGGCAGTCAGGTAAATAGTTCGTGCCGTTGACTAGGGGAAGAGAATAGAATAGAATATACTAACCTTAACGTTTGAGAATAAAATAAAATAAGAATCGCGGATGCAGGTCTACATAGGTCTAACTAGATTTAATATGTTTTATTTGTATTATACTACCTGACCCCTGCGGCTTCGTTCCCATCCACTGGCTATCTACCTACCTACCACCTACCTATCTACCTTACCAAAACTAGCCACTTACCTACCCACCTACCAACCTACTCACCTGCCCTACCGATTAACCTACCTACCCTACCCTGCCCTACCCTACATACCCAACCCTACCTACCTACCCACCTACGCTACCTATATACCAATGTGTCAAACTATTTATTTGAATAAGAATTAATACCATACTACAATATTCTACGAATGTTACCAACTTTTATTGCTAATTAAATTTTAGAACACAAAAGCTGTTATTGTGCCTTAACTATAATAGTGACAAATATTCTCTTGCAGTTTTTATGTAGGTAAGAATAAGTACTTTAATAATGTTGTACATAATTTTTATGTGTCATCAATAGTTTTCTCAGCGCTCGCCAAATTATGAATTTTATAGGAAACCATTTTGCTACTTTGGATTACATTATTGCAATTTTCATAAGGATCTCTAATATTTTTGAAAATAAAGTAAAGTTTATGTTATTCAGGCATAATGTAGCTTTTCATACGTGAAATAATTTTTTAATCGGTTTATAAGTTTTGGAGCCTATTCGGTGCAAACAAACACACTCTTTATGCTGTTGGTATAGACTTACACACAATAATATAATTATACATATTTTGACCGACTTGTTGTGTTTATTCTATTTTGTTTGTTATTTATATATTCTATTTTATTATTATTATATTAAGTATTTTCCGTTTCCATAAGTGTGTCCGATCAACAGTGGGTCTTATCAGAATATCAGCGCATTGTTATTTTATTTTTGGATATCGCTGCACATGCTGAGATAGGAGCCTTTTTGGTCTGGCACAGGGTTTTTATTTTTATTATTGTTTAATTTTATGCTTATTTCTAGTGTCTCCTGTGCGGGTCACAAATAAATATGTTTTCTTTCTTTCTTTCTTCACCCTATATACGTTGTACTTAATAATTCATTCATTTAGTTTAGGTTATTAGATACTACATACATGGAACACAGTTGATGATGTTGGGCTCAAATAAAGACTTTAGGCTACTGCTGAGTAGGCCTGGGTCGTATTGCTTTTTTGAGAACCGGATCCGAATCAGATATCGAGTTTCAATATTTGATTTCAAAACTATATATACCAATATCTAGATATTGTGCGTACACGTATATATTTTAAAAACCTCATCCGGTACGCTGTTTTTTGGATGCGACGATATTCGATGAAAATCGGCACCTATTGTAGATTTGTATAATAAATATGTAATCTAAATATCTAATATCTTTTAGGGTGTGCAACTAATGCAACATTGTTACGATATGTTACCTATATAATTTGCCCTCTCGCTCTTGGTCATGGTGAGATTGATACGATAGCTTATTATTTAATTTTTATTTCATATTTATGTTATGAGAATTCATGTACAACATTTGATAATGAAGGAAAATTTTCTTTACGTGGCTTTTAAATAATACAATAATTGTAATGCATCAATAGTAGGTAATCTAAACTTAACTTTGATCACATGAGTTTAAGGTCTAAAATATGTTATTAAAACAGTTCTTAAAATATGATGAATAGGTTACCTGTACCGCTCTAACTACTTTACATCAAATATCTCTCGCACTCTATCTCACGCAAGTTACGCTGTCTCGGACCGAACCAATTTTGAGGAATAAATTCAATAAAAAATAAAGATAACTGGATAAGTAAAATGACATTAATCAATTGACTCAAAATATATTAGGGACATATTAAGTATTAATCATTTTATTAAATATAAACTATGCATTTTAATAAATATACTAATTTTAATTCAATTTAGGTGAATTAAATAATAAGTAGATAATAATAGTATATGACATGGCATGGCATAAAAATAGCAAAAACATAGACTTATTAGTTGGTACATTAAACCAAATAAAAACAAATTATAAAACCCATTTGACGGATGAATTCAATAAAAAATAAAGATAACTTGATAAGTAAAATGGCATTAATCAATTGACTCAGAATATATTAAGGACATAATGAGCATTAATAATAATTTTGTTAAAATATATAAACCATACATTTCAAATATAATATAATATGATGATGATACATTTCAAATATACTAAGTTTTATTCAATTAAGGTGAATAACCTAATAAGTAGATATTAATAGTGCATGACATGACATAAAAATAGAAAAACATGGACATAATAGTAGGTACATTAAACTAAATAAAAACATTGGAAATTCAACTTAAATGTGTGTTAACTGAATGTATCACGCCTGGACAGCTTTTAACCCTATACAAAGCGCAAGTCCGATCCTGCATGGAGTATTGCAGCCACCTTTGGGATGGCTCAGCAAAGTATCAGCTTGCCGCGCTTGACTCGGTGGAACGCAGAGCCAAGAGGCTCATCGGCGACGTTGAACTGGTGGATGCCAAGCTTAATAGCTTGGCTCATCGCCGCAAGGTTGCCTGCTTGTCGGTCTTCTACAGACTGTACTTCGGTGAGTGTGCTCAAGAGCTCCACGACCTCATCCCACCAGCCCCCTTCTACCATCGGGCATCTAGACGCACTGCAAGTTACCATCCTTACCTTGTTGCCATTCCACCAATTTGCACCAAGCGCTTCCAAACATCCTTCATAATGCGCACAGCGAATGAATGGAACTCACTACCTGCGTCTGTTTTTCCGAACGCATTCAACCCGAATCTCTTCAAAGTTAGAGTGAACAGGCTTCTTCTGGGTAAGCTCACTCCATCGTAGACTCTGTCTTTGTCACCTCTGACCTAGACTAGAGTCAAGAGCAAAACCATAGTAAATAAAAAAAAACAAAAAAAGTATTTATGGAAAATATTAAGCGCAATTCCTCTCTCCTAGATACTGACTGTATCTTGAATGTTACTGTGCCCGACAGGGTCCATAATTAATTCTGTAACTTATATTTACCACCTGTATTTACATTATGGATGCAATAATTTGAATTTGAATTTTTGAACGTTCCATAAGCACCAAGCGGTTTTTAGTTATCGTACCGATTTAGTATAATACATACCAATACTAGTCATAGATGCGGAGCAAGCTGTACGTGAATATCTTGATTCTGTAATACACCGCTGCCCCGCGCGTCTACGCCGTAGCCCTGTGAGCTACGCCGTAGCACAGAGTAAGCTACGCAGGAGATCAACGTGTAACTACACAGTTTTTACTTACTACGTCTTTACAGACATTGATTTGATCATGAGCCTAATTACCAACCACTTACAAAGTCCACAAAGAGCATGTTATTATAGATAACTTTTATAACTAACTAATAAATAGATCTGGATCAAAATAAGGTGGTCTAATGATCTTGTTAATTACTAGAAAAAGTAAATTGCTGAAGTTGCAGCGGTACTATACGAGCAGGTCGCGGTTCAGTCAGCCCTTTTGATCCATTCAGCTGATAATCTGTTTAAAGACATAATATTATAATAGGATTAAGTACAGATGTTAAATTGCCAAATATTGAAAATCGTTAACATCATTATTCAGGCAAAAAAAAAACACGTTAACCACTTCTCGACATAGAGACCTTCCACACGCATCGCCATTGATTCCCATAAAAAAGCTTCAAGTCTTCGCCTGAGCCCACTGAATTGACTAGGCTTCATTTAAAAAAATAAAATAGCACAATAGCAGCAGTACACCGCGGTTAACCGACTTTTTTAATAATACCTGCGCAACATACAGGTCATCCATTGATTGTCTAGTGCAAAACTGTATCAGCGATAAGACCTCCATTGTGCACATTGCTATTGTTCCTGAAATACTTAGAAAGGGTACAATGGCAGTCGTAAATTAAATTATTAGTAAATTTCAAATTAAACGTCTTAAACTAAAATTGTAAAGAATCGTTTGTTAGAAAGATTCTCTGGCAGTGCTAATCCTGTAACAAAAGTTCTTTCAATGATAATAAAATATACACAATTAGTATTATCGAAGGATAAATAAAATTTCTAAAGATTTTTATTTTTGCATTGCAGAGTAATAATAATACCAGCACGTCATTGTTACTGCAAGGTAATGGCCTCTTCTTATACTACTTCTTCTGTATCTGTTCAAGAACCAACCCAGACAATGTCAGTTTCGAAATAACATACTGTTTAACAAAACGATGTAAAGAAAGTTAACGTTTGATAAGGCTCCATTTCTATAGAGTAATATATACTGCAGTTTTTGCCTAATGCATAAACTTCAGAATCTGAATATCTATATCCAACAATGCTCTGTCAATCAGTTTGAATTACAAATATTCGGTAACATCATTCTTATTGGAAAAATACATTATATGTGAGAATTCAAAACTTATCACAAAAAAAAAACAAATTCAAAACACTAAATAGGGCAAAATAACTTTCGTTTTGGAAGTTGGTGTCTTTGGTACCTCTTGTTTTTATAATTTATCGACACGGACTTCCGAAACGAAAGTTATTTTGCACTTTTAGTATTTTGCTTTTGAAGACGGTTTATGTTTTACCCGACTGCCGAAGGAGTTATAACGTTACCGTTAAACTAAATTCATGACTATCATAGTACTTAAATGTTTAAGCTTTTGTATGGTGGCAGAGTTTATTATTATGAATAAGGCACACAGGCAAAAAATTATAACCTTAAATTCAATATTTCACATATCGCAAAGTAAAAATACAATTACCTGTGCAGCATAATACTTAGTTGTTAGAACTTTTATTCTTAGGTATAACCAATCCCTATAAACATATAGAAAATTATTTGAAAAACTTAAATGTTTTATTGACATAGTTACGAGCCATTTTCAGTTTTCCATTGTTTCACAGTACCTACCTAATATATAGTTTAGATAGTACTAATAAAGAAACAGTAAATTATTTAAATTTAAATATTAAATTATTGTTATAACACGAAATAATAGGAAATTTCTACTTCATACCTATTGCACAACTCTAAACTGTTAGCATTTTTGTACATAGCAATGAATTCACATATATTATCGACCCAGCGAAAATAACAAACTTTTGAATTATCAAAGGTTATGTAAAAATTAATTACATCCCTACTGGACTATTTAATAGTGTTATGTTTTTTTAACAATTCAAAAGTACCTGTATACGATTTATTGAATAAAACATATTTGGAATTGGCCGGGGCTGACATTTGGAATGATGCGTATATAACCTTCAGAATTAGTTTCGAATCCTATTTGTTTAAAAAAAAACATTTTAATCCACAATATCTTATTTAAAAAAACCTATTTTCGGCATGAGTGCCAATAAAATGGAAGACGAGAGTACCCTTTGTCGAGTATAATAGTAATAAATAATGTACGAATTGCGATAATTGCAACAGAAAGTTGTCAATCAAGGTGTTAACCGATAAAAGACGTTCACGATTGATCAAGCGGCTGGGTTTACGTTCGGTCGGTCGCGTTTGTGCCGCTGTAGGTAAGTACAAGTATATACCTCAGTGGTAAGTAATTAAGTAAGTTCGTTTTTGACACTACTGTGAAAGAAATATAGAATTATATGCGGCCCTGAAAAGGGCCTTTTTGTGGATGTACGCGCTACAGGTAATGCGCTTAACTGAATAACAGTTCTTCTGTAGTTAGTTCAATATCTATACCTATAATATATAATCTAATCGCCGTCTTCGGCAATATCTTGCTTGACGCGTTTCTCATGTCTCAACTCCTCCGATAGTGGCAGGCTAATGGTGCTCATCATCTTGTTCTTCGTCCTTGCTGTTCTCGTGCAACAGTACGTACTCCCGCTGAGAGAAACCGAACTTGATCACATCCTGCTCAAGAAGCTCGACAAACCGACGAGGCTCGAGCTTTTTATGGTTAACGAAAGTACCGTTCGCCGATTCTAGATCAATAACGTAAGGCCGCACTCTGCATCCCTGCGTTCCATCAGGTCTGGTGAAGGGCATCGCTCGGTACTGCAGTGCCGCATGCTGCTTGCTAATAGACGGGTTTTCCAGGGCAATGTCTACCACTTTCTTGTCACGACCGATTAGGAACGCCGACTGACGGTGAATGAATAAAATAGGAAGTGCTTTATTGCCTTTGAAGGGATACAACCTCCATCTTCTTTTAGGCAGCTTAGCGTCATCAGGTTCAGTGTATTTAATCACAACACTGTTGATCGTATTGGCGTCAGCCGTCAGTTTACCAGACAGACCGAAGTTCGGCTTTACTTTTTCAGCAGAATTCTTGCCAGCCTCCATCTTAACATCTCCCCAGTCATATTCTTTATTCTCGTCAGGATCTGAAAACCTGCTCTTGCGATCACGCGACCAAGGCTCTGTCTTGACCAGAGGTCGTTCTTGCTTCACATTGCGCTCGTCATGTCTGCCGCAGCGCTCCATTCGTTCGTTAACGCACCTGACTCCGTACTGCTCTTCTCTACCTGCTCGCCCCTCTGCACGACGATGCCGCTCTTTTTGACATCTCGATGTGGGTCGCTCTCCATTGTGAAGCTTCTCCCGATGAACTTCGCGTGGCCTTCCAGAAGCGAAGCCTTCTACATGATTCCTCTCCTTCCTGTCGGGAAACTCTCTCTCGCGCAAGCGGCAGTTGTCAGGCGGACCACGTGATTCACGATAGTCTCTCCTGCCTTCAAACTCGCGCCTTTTTCGACCTCCACGCTCTTCATGCTGATTGTAGTAGTTGAAACCTCTTGTGTCTTCCCTTTGATGATACTTCTCCTCTTGTTCCCTTGGTCTCCGTTGATATTCTTCTTTTGGAGATCTGAGCTCTTTGTACTCCTCAGGCGACACTGACGTTTGGTACTCCTTCTGATTATAATAGATCCGTATAGTTTGAATTGCTTCTTTGCAGGATCCACGACGTTTTACGACGACACTGTGAAGGCGATGCTGAATTTGCTTTTCATCTTTTGCGCTCACTGAAGAACTACGCTGCCGCTTTGTATTCGATGATATTTCACCCTCACTGGTGGTAGACACAGGACCCGAGACATTTCCTGCCACGGCAACTGAACACCTCTTTTTCATCCCGTGCATCTTCTTCTTTTGCTTACGTTTCTGCGACCGATTTTGCGCGTCTGAATCGCTATCCGAATCTGAAGAATTAGCACGTTTTCTTTTTTTTGTATGTTGTTCAGATGTTAAGGAGTGGCCACTGTCGATGCCAGAAGAACTACCGTTAGCATTCGCGTCGGATTCATCAGAATCGTCAGACGAATTGCGATGGCGCCCTTTAGATTTCATTTTAATGATATTGAAGATATCCTACAACAAAGCCTCAAAGAAAACCACTATTCACAAAAGACCACGCACTGACGCACAAAAGTATACAAGTCCTAATTTTTATTTCCACTGCTATGACATACACAATTTATGTGTTAAAAACGGTTCGTTAATTACCATTTGTGATTTAAAAGAAGCACCTTTCACTTTCACAAAACGTCTTCTTCATAACGAGTCTATAAACTATTATATAGTTCGGGCGCAGTAGGCGGCCACGTTTACACTAGCACTTTTATAGGGCTTAATTTGCCAACGATTCGGCAATTTCACTAAACAAACGCGAAACACAACAACTCAACGTACTGCTAACACGCGTACTCGGACTCGAGAATTTCGCAAAGCAATCGCAAGGCGCAAAACCAACGTACTGCTAAGACGCGTAAGCGGCGACTAAATCCGACGGCGCGCCGCACACCCCACGAATATAACAACCTGGAAGTATAATATTGCACATGATATTTTGTCTCTTTCCGTTGTATAGCGCTATACCACTCTCTCATAGTACGTAATAATATACTTGATATTTTTCTCTTTCTATTGTATAGCACTCTCTCATAGTACATTATAAACCTATCATTAGTAAATTGTTCTCAGAAGGGCTAAGTACAGGTAGATTACCAAATTGTATATTGATTTTAAAAGTGTTATGTTTCTTTTTTTTACATTTTATTATTCTTTTGACATTCCAAATCTAAATTATTTTTATTTATTAACTTATGCTATTTATTTTCAATTGTATGTATATCGGTATTGTCATATGTTACTCACAATGGTTATAAGTTGCTTCAACTTACGAAAAACGGACCATGTTGTTTGAATGTTTAAAATAAATTGAATTAAATTAATTACTGTTTCTTAGCCCTGTCATAGTCTCTCACAATGGTAAGAGAGTAGGAAGTAGGTAGTGCTATGTTAAAACAATGTTTTTTGAGTATTGTCGCTAAGTAACCAATAAGTACTCTTACTAAACGCACTGCATCGTCGTCATTTTTATTTTACGTGGAAAAAGAAAAAATACATGTCCATTATTTAAGCCATTTTAGGTACCTAATCTGACTGACGGACTAAATAGATTTTTCTGGTTATTGGACGATTCGCACGACTTTAACTCGCCCAAAATGACAAATGATGACGATGCAAATCGACCCTTTTTATAATATTATTTTGTCTGTGGCGATTCGCACGAAATTAATTTATTGGATTGCGAATCGACCACTCCAAAATTATGTAGTAGGCAATTGCCACAAATTTTATTTTAGAGAACAAAAAATAAAAAAATGTACCTATAAATCTGCTCAACTGTCTCAGCAATAATAAGAAGAATTAATCGAAGGTAATAGATATCTTACTAAAATCTAGGAAAACAATGTATGTAATAAGGAATTACCACAAAAAACGTAGAGATAGGTATGCAAGTTAGATATGATTGACAGGCGACAAAACAATAAGAGGGAGACAGCAATAATCGCTATAAAAAAAAAAGTTCTATACGCTATCATCTCATTCAACTACAGGTAAAAACTAACTTAAGTACCAGGAGATTACAATCATGAGACAGCTAGGCTGGAATCATGAGCGGTAAAAAGAGTTCCGGGCGATTTTCGATTCTGAAGACCTAGTACTCCGTCTCTACCGCTTATGAGTAGTAATTATTATATAGTAGTAATTATTATATAGTAGTAATTATTATATAGTAGTAATTATTATATAGTAGTAATTATTATATAGTAGTAATTATTATATAGTAGTAATTATTATATAGTAGTAATTATTCTTTACCGGTAATGATTCCAACCCCACAACTACTAAGACTTCTTCATGATTCTGGTCTCCTGGTAGATTGGGTATTAATGCTTAAAATGTCAACATCTACTTAAAAAAGAAAAGAGGAAGTTATATTTTCATCATGTTATTAAACTCTCTACTGAATTTTATCGAATCTTTGGTTTTGACTACATAAAAACTTAAAAAAATAAATGTCCCAACACTAGTAAGTATCTACTGATCCGTAGGTGCCATTTATTTTTCTGGAATGAAATAGCGAAAAATATCGAAAGGTGTCGTATGTGGCATACCTTAGGTGCCATTCAATCAGTTTTCGTCTAAGTGAGTGCCCAATGAGGTATAGGTCTTCAAATCACATAGTAGTTATTTTAATAAAGTCATTTTTGATTCATTTGTGTCTCATTTCATATCAATAACAATATTTAACCAATAATACTTCTGAATTTGAGTGAACTTTATCTTAACGGTATTGCATAAAACACAATACGTGTGCCAATTGCCTACTACATAATTTTTGAGTGGTCGATTCGCACACCAAAAAATTAATTTCGTGCGAATCGCCACAGAAAAAATAATATTATTATAAGGGTCGATTCGCACATTTCGGGCGTGTCAAATTAGTGGCAATCGTCCAATAACCCGATTTTTCTTGTCACCATCCGTAATAAGAGTTATAACTTGGCAATAGGATGTGTCTATTAGTCCACATTTCATAACCAAACCGAATCAATAACAAAAACAACATGCTTTCAGTATTTTATGAGATGCGTTTATTTGCCCTCTTTGCTAATTGCATATTCAAAGTCAACCGTAATTAAGGAGTCCAGTCGAACGTAGGGTCAGTTTTTTTAAATCCGTTATACGTATATATTTTTGTAAAATCATATAAGATATCTTGTGTCCTAGATATTACAATTTTTCAACATTCACCAGTCTCTGAGGGATTGAATTCCTTTAAAAATACCTAATCATAGCACAATAGTAGCAGGTAGCAGTACACCGCGGTCAACCGACTTTTTCAAATTGTATTATCTGAGCGGCATACATAAGTCATCCATTTACTGGCTAATGCAAATCCGTGTCAGCGATAAGACCTCCATTGTGCACATTGCTATTGTTCCTAAAATACTTAGAAAGGGTACAATGGCAGTCGTAAATTAAATTATTTGTAAAGTTCAACTTTGTTTTTACGACAATTTATTTAAATCTTGAGATCTACATTTTTGTACTGCAGAGTAATTATAATAATACCAGCTTTTACCTGTCACTGCAAAGCAAAGGTCTATTCACATAATACAATTGTAATTTGTTAATAATAATTTAAATCAACCGATTTTTTTTATTCAACTAAACCATTTATAGGAACTTTTGAATTGACAAATTAAAACCAAATCTAGTAGCACATTAGCAAGCTTCAGTAGGTCTCTATGTAGAAGAATGAGCAACAAACTCCACTGACACTCTTTTCCATCAATTTTAATTGCAAGTTTTCGATTACATAATTCTTGCTGGAAAAATACATATATGTGAGAACGATGTAAAAAGTCGTGAATGTAAAAGCGTCTAGAGTAAAATAAACAATCCAAAAATACAATAAGTGGGTAATTAAAAGGCTATTAATCAAGGTTTTTAATAATATGGTAAATGGAATGAGATCAAGATTAGAAATTATAGATAATAAAGGTTACCCTCTCCGTTATAAGTATAGCTTTGACCCCCCAAGTTACAGTCTAGTTTTTTATAGTTTAATGTTTTTGTAAACAGTTTTGAAAAATCTCAAGCGGTGTAAATTGTTCTTCTGTTTATTTCAAACGTGAGTAATATGTTGGTTCTCTTTTGAAATCTTCAAAACTCAATTATCAGTTTTTTCAGTAAATAAATAACGTAAACAATTATTTTACAATTGGTATCTTTATCGCTTACTAGTGGAATTGATGTCAATAACTACAGAAAACTAACTTCATTGATGTCTCAGAGCTGGCGCGCACGCGGCGGGCGCACGTAAAGATCGTAGTATGTTCTCCTATCCATAGATGTAGCTTTGTATACATTTCTAGGGGGTGAGGTATCTCTGAGGCTGTATGTACTTGATAATTAATTCCTTTAGTTTTGGATTCAGCTATTAGATAGTATATATATGAAACACATTTATTTATTTTCATTTTGATGATGCTGGATGTTGAGATGCATGAACTCGCGCACAGTTTGGCGGATATGCGATGGCCAATAAACATCCACTAAATATACTTTTTACTCAATTCGCTACTAAGGTATAACTACCTCTCACGACGACGATTCAACTGATTTATTCACTGGCTTAAGAAGGGTTTAATTAAATAATTACGTGTTAATCAAATAAAAATATCTTCATCATTATTAAATACTTGTCATTTAAAACTCACCATGTCATTAATTAAATACTGAACGAAAGGATCTTACTAAATAAATTGAGAGCTAATAATTTGATACCGTCGAAATAGTCGGTTATCTTTTTATGAAAATGTTTTAAATTGTTTGTATTACTCTAGACGCTTTTCGTCCAACTATTTTCATAGTTCTCACATACATGTATTTTTCCAACAAGAATGATCTAACCGAATACTTGTAATTAAAACTGATGGAAAAGAGTATCCGTGGAGTTTCTTGCGTGGAGATCTCAATGTACCATATACTGAAAAATAAATATTCACATATTTACTTACTTGCACATTCTTCTCCAAAGAGACCTGACGCTTGCGAATGTGCAACTAGATTCATCTTTTGTTTGACAATTCAAAAGTACCTATTTACGGTTTAATTGAATAAAAAATATTTTGATTTGTTTTATTTTAATGTAGATATATTAATATTTTAACGTATTTTGTGCTGGCAGGGGCCAAAATTTGGAATATTGCATACATAACCTACAGACTGAATCAAATTTATAATACTTTTTGAATTTTAAAAGAAATAAAGTACATTAAACCTCAATATATTATTTACAAATTACCTCAGTATATAATTATTTTTTTGGGCATGACTGCCAATAAAATGGAAAACGAGAGTACCCTTCGATGAGTAGAATAGTAATAAATAATAAAAGATTGCGATAATTGCATCAGAAACTTGTTAATCAAGATGTAAAGCGATAAAAGACGTTCGCGGTTGATCAAGCGGGCAGGTTTGCGTTCGGTTGGTCGCGCTAGTGCCGCTGTAGTACAAGTATAAATCTCGGTGGTAATTAAATAAGTAGGTATTGGTCTACCAGAATCTCATGGCAAATGTGGAAATAAAAATTTGTTGTGTGCAATACTGGGGAAATTGGATTAAACGATCTTGATACTGTTCAATTTTTATTTATGTGTTTAGTATTAATGAACATGAGGTACCTGTATTATAGTAGTCACAGCGGATCTTTGTGTCTTTGAACTTGGTCCTGCCAACCATTGCGTAAGAAACAGTTTGTCATCGAGTATACTGCATAGAGTAAGCGAGATAGGACGATGTGACATACATAAGCGAGTGAAAGAGACAGTTATACAATGCTATCTTCACCTTCAACATTGACACAAAAATAGCTACTGCGCGGGGTCTTGCAACCAATTCAGAGACACAAAGATCCACTGTGAGTATTATAGGTATGTGTATAAATAATGTTGTTATACATCGGGTTCTTAACATAGGAAAAAAAAATCAATTGAATATTAATTTATGTACTAATTTATTATATATCATTTAAATCATACTAATAACTTAAAACCTCATTCAGAACTAGAAAACTAGAATACGATTCCATGAACTCCAGTGGCATTTCAAAAACTTGTATCTTTGTAGTTTTATGTCATCTCTCTCCATCAAAATGGTTCTTTTTCATTGGCATTTAACATATTCAAAACCAATCTCTTTATGTATAAAGTCTGTAAAAAATAATAAAATGTATCATGTTATTTATAGTCATTCATCATCATCAGTATATACTTTTTTTATGTAAGTTTTATGGCCTGGTTGCTAGGACCTTTTAGCCACGTCTTTGGAAAGAGTTTTGGATCTTATATTTATTCTTTAGTATGCATTAGAATGCGGATGTAACAGATTCTAATGTTTTTTGGAGTATTTGGCAGCAAATTGTATCGAGTCAGTCTTCCCAGTAAGCTTTGCAGAGGCAGTTAATACTACAATAAAATACTCCGCTCCACTATCCCGCGATCGCTTCTGTCAATGATTTTATTAATTGTCCAGTTGCGTAGACAGTTGAGACCCAAAACTACACCAATAATATATCACAATATCCACATTATCCAATAGGAATCAATTTGCAAATAATATTAACAGCCACTGAACTTCACTCGACAAAATCCGATTTCGTCGAAGAATTAGTAACAGTTACATTACTGTTGCCATTTCCTTCCGGCCGTCATTCGATGTGCCCTGACCTACGATTTACCATATAATAGTAATGGAAAGAAATAAAAATTAAGTAAGAAAAATATAAAATAAACTAAAAGTATCAAAACAAGTCAGTCCAACATACCGGTCCACTCTACAACGCACTTTAAAATCAAAGATTGAGTTTGATTTACGCCTTCTTCTTCCCTTATTTTATGATACACATTGAAAACAATATGTCTCGCTTGAGATCGAAGTGGGTTTTTCGACATATTCACAAAAATAACAAATTTTCAAGATAATATCAAAAAATTTCAGCAGCGGTTGACACATCAAGTACTTTGATTTGATAGGTGACAATTGACATTGCCATATGAAAATCACAATTTAAAAAAAATAAAAAATGCCATGAGATTCTGGTAGACCTATAAGTAAGTTCATTTTTGACACTACCGGCAAAAAAATATGGAATTATATGCGGCCGTGCAAAGGGCCTTTTTTCGATGTGCGCGCTACAGGTTGTAACGCGCTTTACCGAATAACAGTTGTTTGTTTAAATTGTTAACCTACTTAGATTTAGTAAGTCTATACAATTTTCCCATTGTTCTGCATTCTTATTGTTCTGCAACCATTTAGAATATTCAAAAAGCGACTAACTGACTTATTGTTACAAAAATGTTACTATTCTATATCCGATTTTTTGAATGATGACTTGTGATAGTATATAGGAACATATTTTCGTTTTTTTCTACGCTGATAACCTGCTATGTCATATGTATGTACCGGTGTCTACCCATAAATGTTTGCATGCCGAAAGGCAGGATGTACAAGGATTCTTGAACTTTTGTTAACATCTTATTGTAATACCTACATTCTATACAAATAAAAACTTCTTATTCTTATTCTTTATAACATTTAATGTATAAGAAGTTTTAATAATATACGTAGTAATCAGTTATCAAATTGTTAGCTCCCAGTTTTCTTAGTAAGGTCCTTACGTTAAATACTTAATTAATAACATGGTGAGTTTTAAATGACAAGTATTTAATAATGATGTAGATAGTTTTATTTCATTAACACGTAATTATTTAATGTGACCCTTCTTAAGCCAATGAATAAATCATTTGAATCGTCGTCTATTTAGTCGATGTTTATTGACCATCGCTTATCCGCTAAACTGTACGCGAGTTCATGCATCTCAACATCCAGCAACATCAAAATGAGAATTATGATGAAAATGAAAATGAATAACTGTGTTTCGTGTATGGTTTCTAATACCTGAATCCAAATTTAACGGACTTAATTATTAAGGACATACAGCCTCAGAGAAACCTCACCCACTAGAAATGTATAAAAAGCTACATCTATGGATTGGAGATAGGGTTAGGAATACGCCGCGTGCGCGCTATCTCTGAGACATCAATGAAGTTAGTTTTCTGTAGTTATTGGCATCAATTCCACTAGTAAGCGAGCAGGATACCCATTGGATTTCGTTTGCCTAGCAATGGGGAAACACAAGTAAAACGAAAAATAATGTAATGTGCATTAGTTAAAGGCGTAAGGTAATAATTATCTGGATGTACATTAGGGTGAAACACTTTTGAGAGCTATAAATTTTATTTTTGAGTTTCACTTTAAATTAGAGCAACAGTACATGTTAGAAAACAATTTAGTACAATTTCGGGAATTTCTGTACTCATTAGTTATGATGCATATTCAAAAATGTTCTACAAAGTAATTCTTTTTAATTTCTTCTGATAGGTAAAACGATACCTAATTGACAACGGAAAATAGTTAATGTTTTAATTTAATAATTAGTACAGAAATTCCCAGGTATATTTTTTCCATTATATTAAAACCCAGCTGATAACTGATTCAAAATCTTTGAAAATTAGTTTAAACTGCTAGCTACATAGCTTGAATTGGGTACGGTACGGTAAAAAAAACTTAGGTGCATACAAGCCTTGCCGAATGTCAAAAGTATTGAATGTGACACAGTTTTTTAAGATATTTACGGATAAATAAAATAAATCATTAAAAAAAATTAGGGTAAAATACCCTAATTTTATTTTAATGATTTTATGCAACTTTCTGGCTTTGTTCTATAATCCGATCTATAGTTATTGCCCACCAAAACCAAAATTTAAATTCAGGAACAATAGATCCCAAACTGTTTTGTTCAAGGGCTTGAGATTCTTAGTATTGTTTTATTTCAGTTAAACCACTTACGCATTTGTCAAATGTTCACAATAGGCTCGAAACCCTATTGTATATTTAAGTGAATTACACATTAAACTGATAACGATTCCATGTTTTGACCCTATTATTTCGTTTGAACTATTAAAGTAACTTACATACTTTAATGGTACATGAATATGGCATCTTCAAGTGGAACATATACATAAACCTTGTTAAAACATTGCTTGCGAGGTAGGAGCTTGTAAATTAGTGTTATTAAGTGATTATGTCAGTCATAAGTATACCAGGTGAAAATCTTTTGAAAACACGCTTTTAATGAGCTCCTAAATGTAATATCACTTGTTTAATGAGTACAAACACATGGTGCTAACTTGTTTAGTTGATGAGTTCCTATGACCACCTTCCGGTTGCATCATTAGACCAGCTCCTTAATATCATATTTATTATCAGTATATATAAATTTTAAAAAATAACAGGAGAAATGTTGGTGCCCTCTGTCTAACCCTTTGAGTAAAATATTATAATTCCAATTACTATTCTATTCAAGACATTTATTATGACATTTGCAATACAAAAAGATGAACAGAACCGAATATAAAATATTTCTCAAACCTGTCGGAATATGTATTTTCTATCAGTGCCAGAACAATTGTCATAGAATTAATAGTTCCAGACATCATTATCTGTTACAAACAATACATTTTATGCAATATTAGTTAATGAGGTGTAGACTCGTTTACGACCATTTTAACCCTCTCTAAGTAATTTAGGTACAATAACAATAGGTACAATAGAGATCTTATCGCTAGGCTACCTGCCTGATTATAATTTAAAAAGGCAGTTGACTGCGGTAGGTAGACACGTGCTACTATTATCCTAATATTTTTTATTATGAATTTCTGAGTTTTTCAAAGAAAGTAGAATAAATTCAGCAGACCTAGGCTAAGATTGGATGGCTTGTTTATGGTATCTAAGGGGTACGCAGATCTCTCATTTTACCGGTTATGTTTAAGTTTCATGTTATTCGGGTAATCTATTCTGGCGTTATAGATACCCTACTAAACATTTTGCCTATTTAAGGTAGGTACAACTAAAAAGGGAAAAATTAAAACTTTTTGCAAAAAGTTTCTACCGACTTCCAAATAAAAAAACTACAAAGTGAAAGATAACTTTTTTTTTGGAAGTCGGTGTCTTAGGTAAATACCAATTATTTAAAAAAAAACGGTCATGATTCTGTTATATACCTATCAGAAATAAAGGCATGTTTCTACATAATTTGAATTAAAATTTTAAAAAAAATATAGAAAACTAATAATTTCTAAACAAAGTACTCAAGAAAACTTCTTCCATAATGATGGATTTATTACAAATTTATGGTCTCTGTATCTGAGCAAAAGATAGAGAAAAAATTAAGAAGGAAGGAAAACCTTTGTACTGCGGTGGGCGAAATAGACTTATAATAATAATAATAATAAAGAAGCGAGAGCACTTTCTCTTCTAAGTCTCTTCTAAGCAAGACACTTAGAAGAGATACATAAAAAATGGAGACAGAAAGAACTACACGGAAGACATCCTAACGATCTAAACCAAACACACATTGATAGGGAAGCTTCCAACAAATGGCTTGAATTAAGTGGGCTGTTTTCAGAAACAGAAGGATTTATGCTAGCTATTCAAGACAAAGTCATTAATACCAAAAATTATAGAAAATATATTATAAAAGATAGTACAGTTAGTGTAGAAACGATTTATGCAGAAAATGTCACAGCAAACCTGAAACAATACAACATATTACAGGAGCTTGTATGACATTGACTCAGAACGACTATACTCACCGGCATAACCAACTTGTTAATATTATACACCAAAAACTTGCAATCAATCTTAAACTCATGCAGGATCCGTACACACCATATTACAAATATTCACCTAGAGCTGTTTTAGAAAATCAATTATACAAAATATATTATGACCGCACAATAATTACAGATCACACTATTTATAACAATAGACCAGATATAACACTTGTTGATAAAGAAAACAAACACACATACATAATAGATATAGCAGTCCCAAACACTAATAATATACAAAAAACTATCACAGAAAAAATTAGGAAGTACACAGAGTTACAAGAAGAAATTACCAGAGTTTGGAAAATGAATAGAGTTACAATAGTCCCTATAGTCATATCAACAACAGGTGTTATTCCGAAACAAATATACAATAGTTTTAATGTTCTCAATCTATCAAAATACACATACCTAACACTACAAAAAGCTGCAATATTAAACACTTGCCGAATAGTAAGAAAATTTTTACAGTTAGATTTAGATTACAATTTGAGTGCAGTACAAAATAATTTACCAGGTCAAATAGCAAATTAGGATTTCACCTTGGTTTACACCCGTGAGATTCTATAAAAATACCAGGTTCTTACCTGAGAAACTGAAGTTAAAAAACCATAATAATAATAATAATGGGTTTTGCAATAATCCGGCCAATCAGGAGACTCCTGCACCCAGATTGGCCACGCGACAAGCGACAAACGAAACACAAAGCCGCGCCCGCGTCAGTTCCATTTTCGTTTTTGTGCAATCAGTTCGGTCAGACACACGCGTGTGAAAAGTTGTCTTCCCGTGTGTTCTCGCGCGCAACCAAATGTGACTACGCTAATTCTACAAAAAACGTTAAAGGTGGTTGATGTTGATTGTGTGTGTGGACCTAAATGTAAGTATTTTTAATTTCGTCCATATCTATACTTCGATATCTATACTAATAGATGGTAGATTAAATTTTTATTCCTTGTAAATTTTAATGTAACGTATTTTTGTATGTAACGAATAAACTTAAAAACTACTGCACCGATTTTAAAAATTCTTTCTTCGTTGGGAAGCTACATTATCCCCGGGTGACATAGTAACTGTTTATTCCTGTATTCTTACGGGAACGGGAACTACGCGGAAGAAAACGCGAGACCTCCGTTAGTTGAGTAATAATAATAATGGCGGCCTTGCCAACAGGTGTTCAGTATGAGTTATCATCGGAGTCCAATTATGTAGGTAACAAGGAATTAGTTTTTGTGAAATTAACGGATTCAGCGCTGAAAGCTATTGAGGCGTTCCTTAAAAAACAAAACAAGGACGGATTGGCAAAACCTAAAATACAGTTCCTACCCGGAAATGTTGGGAAAATCTCCATTCCGGCAATAGCCAGAGGCAATGAGCATGGCCTATCAGGTGAAGCCACATTTCACTTCAGCATTAATAGTAATGCAGAAATGGAGGGTGCACGGGGTTCTTTCGAGTGCGTTTCTAGTGGCGGTGCTCGACAGTTGGAGTCATGCGGGCAGCTGCCACGCAGAATGCGTGTCCACGCTAATGACGACTCATACGTAGCCACCAGGGACCGCATGTCGAGTACTATCGCCGCGGAACAGAGAAAACGCGTCCGAATGATCAAACCTGATCAAACGGACATCGGACATCGCGTCAATGTGCGTCCTTACTCAGTTGCGGTAGCTACTCAGTTAGTCAGGCGGACTGAGAGACCAGACCAACCCGAACGGCGTGAAGCGGCCAAGCGGCAAGGTAGGCCGGAACAAGTGGATCATCCCAAGCGAACGGAGCGGCCCGTACCGCCAGTGATGTGCCCGCAACCCCCGCCAGCGGCCCCGTCGCATCAACCGCTCAATCCGCACCAGCCGCAGCGGCTAACCACTAAACCTTGTCTTACTAGGCGGACCCTCAAAGAAAAACTAATGCAATTATTAGCTTTGAAAGCCTTTAAGAAGCTCGAAATATACTCAAAGCTTTCTAGTCTGGGTATTAAAGATAAAGAGCGTAGTTTGGTGAAACATATTTTACCGGTTATCAGTACATTCAGTGACAACTGTTACCACTTAAAAAGAAATATTTGGAATGACGTCCGTGAAGACTGGCCTTTTTATAGTGAGGCGGATAAACGAACAGTCAAGAGTCGGAAACGTCTAATCCTATCCCCACCGCTAAGCAGCGTTTCGGCAAAGTCTCTCCCATCGGGCGCGTTGGCCAGTGCCGGCAAGCAAACAAGCTCCACAGCCGAGTTAGTTAGCCTGCCCACTGGGGACCCCAGCAGGGACAACGCCGTGCTGCCCGACGAGCCCCCGCACAAGAAGCAGCGCATCTCGTACTACTGCCGTCCCTCCCTGCCCTCCTCAGGATACGCCACCACCTCCTCTAGCGAGCGACAGGCCGAGGATATCCAACCCAGTCCTGTCAATCTGAAGACGGTAGACATAGACATCATCAAAAAAATCGCGTTGCGAAAAGTGTTTGGACGGCGATTAAAAATTAATTGAACTATTACTACTTAGGCCGCATATGTTTCAATATTAATATTATTTATTTAGTGGAATTGTCTAAAAACTACCTTTCTTTTTAACGACCGCACACTGAGAGTTCCCCTCAGTGTGCGAGTCCGACTCCCACTTGTTTTTATCAGTCGAGCTTGTCTGGACCGTCTAACAAATCTATCCATAATTAAGGAATTTCATGAATGTTCGTTCATTAAGGTAACAGTAACGTTGCCTGAAATGTCCATAAAAATCAAAGAGGGGAAAAAAAATGGGCTATCAACTTTCCCGAAAATCAGTTTTTTGCTTAATTCTCCTGAAGATTTTTGTGTAAATATTTTTTCTTACTCTCAATCGATTTTAATAGACTTTTTAGACAATATTAATACATACTGGCAAAATAAACAGAATCCCGGTGAAAATACTGAACTAGGAATTCAATTACGCATATTGGCCTTCAATTACGATATACTTTCATATTATTATTTCTCACATGTCTCGATATGTTCAAAAATGTTTCATTCCTTTACTACTGTCGATGAAAACCACTGCAATGAGGTATATTTTAGTACCGTTAACTTTCTCTAATTCGGTATTTAAAATACTCAAAGTACCCTTTTGTTGCGTACCATACCAGAAAAAACGTAATTTTGAAAGTTAAATGGCTCTCTTGCACATAAAAACATAATTTGACTATTAACCAATAGTTGACTAACCAGTTAACGCACAGATTAAGTGCAGTTTATTAAGCTAGGCCACCAAAATATAATAGCATAATAATGTGATATTACTTCATAAAATCTCCGACAGGTAACAAAAAAAAAAAAAGTCGTTAACACCTGCCTACCAATGTATTCCAATATTTCAAAACGATACGAAAAAAATGTAATGTCAGTGTCGCTAACACGATCAAAACAAACGTATCTCAATAAGGGGCGCCTTCACTTGGGATTAAATTATTTTCAGTATTGAGTTAATATCTCCTAAACGCGTGGGCCGATTTACATGATTTACCTTTAATTTGGGATCAAAATTATCAATATATCTCCATAACACGAAGGGTTCCGTACCATTATCACAAAAACGGCAAAAAAACACGTTCGTTGTATGGGGGGGCTACTTTAATATTTATTTTATTATATTTTTAGTATTTGTTGTTATAGCGGCAACGGAAATACATCATCTGTGAAAATTTCAACTGTCTAACTGTCGCGGTTAGTGAGATACAGCCTGGTGACAGATAGACGGACCGTGGAGTCTTAGTAATAGGGTCCCGTTTTTACCCTTTGGGTACGGAACCCTAAAAAAATGTTTTAAATCAGATCAATGACTTTTGTTTTTTTTGATTTCCCGCGGAATCTTTAGTTACACAAGGAAATTATGTATGGCCCAAAGAATTTGAGGTCTTAAAGAAATAATTGTGGTCAATGATGACAAAATATTAGTAAAAAATAACAAAAAACAACCCGTAATATCTGATCATTTAATTCTTCTTCTTCGTACTGTTGACACGAAGAAAAAGTTATTTTGGAACTAATACCAGAAGAACTTTAAGAAGTGCATTACATGTGGATTAGGCCTACTGGGGATACCACAACTAAAAAAAACGCGCCGCTTACTCTACCTCATGGTGGTGTGGAAATGAGTATTAATTCGTTTAGTCTATAGAATTTCGTTTGCACAGCAATGGGGCAACACATGTAGGTAAAACCAAAAACAATGTAATTTGCATTGATTAAAGGCGTAAGGTAATACATATATGGATGTACATATTATTGTGGACATTAGGTCTTAATTATACTTTAATTGTGTTTCACTTTTTCTATTGTTCATTACAATGCAATGTAAATTTAGCAATATTCTTAAAAACGAAATGCTTTTACCTCACTACATTATTGCCTCTTTATATCATAACTACCAATAATTTTCTTAGTATGTAATTTTTCTTGTTCTTGTCTGTTTTGTCTCTAGCAGATACAAGTACCTTCATTTATAATTTTATAATCTAATGTTATAGTACTTATTTCATATTGTTATTTAAATATTTCACAATTTAAATTTAAATTTTCCAGTCAAGTGCTTAAAACAGTTAATTTTATATATACTTCAATATCATCAGCTATTTTATATTCATAAATCTTTTTGATAATTGCTATAAATGTTACTTTGGAGCTTCACTTTAAATTAGAGCAACAGTACATGTTTGAAAACAATTCAGTAAAGTTCATTTCTGTACTCGTTAGTTAATGATGCATCACAAAAAATGTTTTACAGAGTAATTGCAAATTCTTTTAAATTACTTCGGTTAAAGAAATTTATTTCTCATAAGAACTTACAGTCCTGTTACAATGAGATACAGAGTAACAATTATAATAATACAGTACAATACAATTTCCTCCAGAGCCTTAGAATTTATAATGTACGTACATGTTTCTTAAGCTTATTTTTAAATGTATTTACTTCTGAAGGGTTCAACGAGACCTAATTGACAACCGACAGTTGTAAATGTTTGTCATTTACTAATTAGTTCAGCAATGCCTATGAATATTTTTCCATTTATGTTAAATCCCAGCCAATTACTGATTCAAAACCTTTGACAATTAGTTTAAATTTCTAGTTACATAGCTTGATTTGGGCAGGATTCGCATTTCGCGGTTCGGTTGCATAAAAGCCTTACCGAATTTCAAAAGTATTGATTGTGACAACAATTTTGTAAGATGTATACGGATAAATAAAATAAATCAATAAAATTAGTTTATTTTTAATGCAAATTTCTGGCTTTGGTCTATAATCCGGTCTCTAGATATTGACCACGAAAAAGTAAATGTCTCTATTCGCCTAAACTCACATGAAGTCTTCGCTGGTTGGAGTCGTAATCTAGAATAAGAAATGGGCTGGATAGTCTTGCATATTGAAGACACAACAAATTTATATTGACTAGCAATTTGTGATTTCATTTATCCTATAAATTACTATTTTATGTGCTCACTTATTACGCTTAAGAAAGTCATTTAATAAGGCGACCAAAATTAAGCTATTATTAAATCAATAAAATGGGCTATCGTTGATATACGTTGTTTATTAGTTTGGGACGATTCGTAATTTAATTTTAAGAATAATAAATACTAAATAAGACTCTTCAAAAACACTTTATTCCCCTTAAATCATCTTTTGGGGGTAGTTTCAAAAACTAATTATGACAACCTTTATTGAATACTTTTGTTGGTATTTATGTCAAGTTTCAAGTTTATTAACTCAAGAAATAAGATTTTTCAAACAAACTTTAAAACCCTTTTAACCGTCTTTTGGGGGCAGTTTTAAAAAACCGGCCAAGTGCGAGTCGGACTCGCGCACGAAGGGTTCCGTACCATTATCGTAAAAAATGGCACAAAAACACGTTTGTTGTATGGGAGTCCCACTTAAATATTTATTTTATTCTGTTTTTAGTATTTGTTGTTATAGCGGCAACAGTAATACATCTTCTGTGAAAATTTCAACTTTCTAACTTTCACGGTTCATGAGATACAGCCTGGTGACAGACAGACAGACAGACAGACAGACGGACCGCGGAGTCTTAGTAATAGGGTCCCGTTTTTACCCTTTGGGTACGGAACCCTAAAAACTAATAATGACAACCTTTATTGTTTACATATAGTCAAAAACTATTGTGATATTTTTTTCATGCCACAAAAAGCTAAACGTGTGGAACCGGCAATACACTTTTTCCTTGAATTCGACATAGAGAAAATAAAACTACGTTATAAGAGACGGAACTTAGAACATTCGATTTTGAGAAATTGTTAACCTTCTTTAACCAACCGTATGAAAAAAAAAACATATTTACCAACATGAAAATTCGAAGAAACACTGACAACCATGACTGACAATGACAATCTTGACATTGACGGGAAGAACTGTCATTGATAGGGATGGGCAATGTATAGAAATCAATAAAGTTATCGATATGTTTTTAAATTCATCGATATCGATGAAATGCATTCTATGCAGATAATAATGAGGATCTAAAACCAATTATTTTGAGAAATGGATAAAATAAAACACTGCTTTATATTATTTCAGCATTTATTAATTTATATAAATTACTAACGACCTTAATCATCTTTATTAATCATCTAACTTAAATTAGGATAAGGGTAGAATAGAAGTAATAATTACAAAAGTTATTATGCTCTTCTTGTGTTTAAAAAGTATTCACGTTTTCCCTGTCATTGTCACGGTAGTTTTAGATGCACCAGTTCTTCATTACCAACGGCTTTTAGAACACTCTCGACAGCTGGAAGATAAAAAAATATAAATGGTTACTTTTAATCGAATGAGTCTCCGGACACAACAAGCATTTTATTTGAAGGTAAAACACTGCTATTTATTTCATATTCTCAGTATTTACATAGTGGTGTCACAGGTATATAATATAATGTCTTAGACTTTCTGAACTTAGAACTTTATGTACGTATGTGAAATACATTTATTTAGCAGTCAACCTACATACTAAATTATATTGTAGGCACAAATTTTTTAATACATTTCTTCATCAAAGTTTCAGCTTATCTTGATTGATGGCCCGAGGGTCGTATTAAAAAAATTGCAATAATTAGCAATATGGCAATAGGTATCGGTACTCACCGGTTTGGATCCAATGGAAACTTGGAAAAAAGCAACTTATTTCCGGTATGCCAGGCCTCCTTGATACCGCAAACTTCGCATCTTCAGTCCCTTACCCATGATGGTTCACAAACTTAAGAGTCACAGTCTCGCTATTAAATATTTATAACAATGTAGGTATGTCTCGCACGAGTCACTTACATTAAAATAGTCAATATCTCGATAAAACTATGTGAGGGTCGAGCAGATTCTCGACTCATCGTTACACATTCAATCACATTTAATATTCTGTTATGATATATTCCGAAATCTAGAAAAAACAAACAGAAAAAAATCACAACACGAACAAGAAAGACGCGAAGGCAGACATGTTTGTTTGTGACTTGTGTGCACAGATCAAAGATTAATATTATATGGCACAGATACAACTACGTTTTAATAGCCTAATGTTGGTAATACTGTGATTCTGATGTGTGTTTCTGAATGTTGGCTAGAAAAATATTTTGTTCGGAGTTTCACAGGACTGGAATTCGTGGGTATGTTATCATATTTTTTTTATTTATGACGGTATTTGTAATAAAGTTTTTTTTTTTTGAACGCCGTTTTGTCACCCTTCCATTTGCGCCAAATCAGCAGAACGAACACTACTTGTATTTCGTTAAAATAGTTTAATTCTGGTGGAGTATCGATGAAAAGTGTAATAACTAGGCAATATTGAACTCGTTATAGGTAAGTCACTAATTAAAATTACGATTATTGTTGGAAATATGAAACGTGTTCTATGATGACATCATTTTTACCCGACTGCCTAAGAAGAGTAATGTGTTTATCAGTCTATGTATGTATGTTTGTTACTATGTGGCGTTCTAGAGACAAAACCAGTTTGCCGATTTTGTTGATTCTTACGTCAATCGATTCGTCTTAATCTTGTGACTGTCATTAAAATCGATTTGATCGATTGATTAAAATCACGGTTGAAATGTAATAGGCCTCTTAACAATATTTGATACGTGACGGTATTATAAACTATTCTACATTTTTGAACTACTGTGCGCGAGCGACCAGGACTTGGGATAAAATAAAACAGGTGAAATATGGATTACTGTGAATAGCGGTGTATTGGGAACAATGACACAAAAGCTACTGGCTATTACATACAAAAAACTTAAAAACTATGAACGGACGCAGCGTCGCAACTAGCTGCTACGACGTGTAGATTAGGCATTCCAACATGCCCCCGGACGTTGAAAGATTCTCTTTCAACAAGAATCAGCAGAAACGGGTAATGGGCAAATTCTGTTGAAGGCTCTTCTTATGACTCCAGCAGTAGTCCTGATGTCAGCCACACGAACGATGCCGTCAGATCCTGGATGGACGGCGACAATTCTACCTAACTTCCACTTAAGGGGTGGTAGGTTATCCTCCTTTATCACTACCAAGGAATCCAGCTTCAATGCATCTTTGCAGGAACGCCACTTGGTTCTCTGCTGCAACTCGGATACGAACTCCTTACTCCACCGAACCCAAAAATGTTGACGGAGTTGCTCGATTCTTTGGAACCGAGTCAAATGATGGATGGAGTGTTCCTGAAGATCTCGCTGTGGCAGTGAAGTAAGCGGTCGACCGACAAGGAAGTGTCCTGGAGTCAGAGGTGTAAGGTCAGCGGGATCGGCGGACAGCGGCGTTAATGGACGAGAGTTCAAAATTGCCTCAATTTGGAACAGCGTGGTGTTAAGTTCTTCAAACGTGAGGTTACAATTGCCCAACAGTCGTTTTAAATGGTATTTTGTCGACTTAACACCCGCCTCCCAGAGTCCGCCAAAGTGAGGAGTATATGCGGGAATAAAGTGCATCTTAACTCCATCATTAGCCAAACTGGCACCTAAGGAATCGCAATTTGATTTTAAAAATTTCGACAAGTCGTTGTACGCGCCAACGAACGAGGTACCGTTGTCGGAATAAATGTTAACGGGTTTTCCCCTTCGCGAAATAAACCTATACAAAGCCAGTAAATATTTATTATTAGTTAGGTCACCGACTAGCTCCAAGTGAATAGCCTTGGTGGTGAAGCAAATAAATATCGCTATGTACACCTTTACTAGCCTACAACCGCGGCCTTGCCGACTGGCGCACATGATAGGGCCGGCATAATCTACGCCAACACTTTCGAAAGGGTAACCTCCCGGATGGAGACGCTGCTGCGGCAGATTCCCCATTAAAGGCGTAACTGCGTTACCCTTCATCCGACAACAGCGCACACAGTTACGATAGCAAGCCTTAGCTAAATTTCGGCCACCTATAGGCCAATACGATTCCCTAATTGACGCTAATAATAACTGTGGGCCTGCATGCATCAATCTCTTGTGCTCAAAATTAAACAATAGCCTTGTAAATAAATGAGTGGACTGTAAAATAATAGGGTGTTTTTTATCATAATTAAAATCAGAATTCTCTAAGCGTACTCCGACACGCATTATTTTATTGCTGTCTAAATAAATATTAATTTTGAGCAGGGCGCTTTTTGAAGGTAAACTTTGTTTGTTTGCAAGTAATTTATACTCTGGAAACGAATCGATTTGACATTTCAAGATAATAACATTTAATGCTTCCTGTAATTCTTCCTCTGATAGAAACTTACTAATTACAGGAAGTTTCCTGCACATACGAACAAATCTCAACACATATGCTATGGAACGAACAAGTCTTAAATAATTTGAGAAACGTTTAAAATCTATAAATAAAACGCAAGAACTATTTTCTACAATAGCGCTTAATGATACTTGAGGTCGCGTTTCGGGTAATGTCTGTAATACTAAACTTTTAGGTTGAGATGGCCAATTAGACTGATCTTCCTTTAAGAAATCGGGACCACACCACCACATATGTAACCCTTGCAGAGCATCAATATCCACGCCACGAGATATTAAGTCTGCTGGGTTCTTGTTGGTTGGGACATGACGCCAAGTACAATTTCCTACCTTATCTAGAATTTCAGCAACGCGATTGCGTACAAATGGCTGAAGTTTAGAAGGCAACATATGTAACCATCCCAATACAATGGTTGAGTCTGTCCAAAAATAAACCCGATCAAACTTTGATCGAAGTGATTTGACCACCTTCTCATACACGCGACTTCCCACTACGGCACCACACAGTTCCAACCTCGGAATCGTGGTAGGTTTAATCGGTGCCACACGACTTTTGCTAATCAATAAGCGGACTTCATCAATCATTCACCATTACTGCTAACACTACGTACATAGGCACACGCACCGTACGCGCGCTCAGATGCATCCGTAAATACATGTAATTCTAAAGTCTGATACGAATCGGACATAACAAAGCGTGGGATACGCAAATTATTTAGAAGAGGGAGATTTTTAACAATAGCGTTCCAAGTTGTGTTGAGTTCCAAAGACAATGGTTCATCCCATGAAAGATTGTCTAACCACAATTTTTGCAACAACATTTTCATGGTCACTACAAAAGGAGATATAAGACCCAAGGGGTCAAAAATGCGTGCAATTGCTGAAAGCATATCACGCTTAGTGCTGCCATTAGAAGGCAGTTTAGCTTTAATTAAAAACCATAGTTCGTCAGAGTCAGCAAACCAGTCAAGCCCTAATAGTTTATTGGGCTCATTAGATCCCATACTTAAATCTAATGATGACTGAGAAGTTCCTGAGACTAAAATAGGTTCGTTCGACTTCCACTTGCGAAGTGGCATGCAAGCTGATGCCAGTGCATTGGTGACCTCATTACGAATGAACATCACTTCATTTAAATCATTACCACCCGTGAGCAAATCATCAACGTAAAAATCATGTGTGATTATGGTGGCAATCTTATCATTAATGCACTCAATGCCTAGCTGCTTAAGGCAGCGCGTCGCAAGAAATGGCGCACTCGCCGTACCGTATGTGACGGTGTTTAGTTTAAATATCTTGACAGGACTGCAAGTGTCCTCTCGCCAAACTACCTGTTGCAAGTGCCTATCAGATGGATGTACTACTACCTGTCTATACATCTTTTCAACATCGGCTGACAAGACATACTTATGCTGTCGAAACCTAAGAAGTATAGACAGGAGGTCGTCCTGAACCGTAGGACCCACCATCTGTAAATCATTCAAGGATACTCCTGATGAAGTAGGGCAACTAGCATTGAATACTACACGTAGTTTGGTTGTGGTACTACATTCGCGTAATACGCCGTGATGAGGTATGAAATATGCATTTAAATGTAGTTCCTTGTTTACGGTCATATGACCTAATGACTCATATTCTGCCATGAACTCGTGATATAATTTGCTAAAATCAGGTTTAGCCTTAAGTCTGCGTTCCAAGGAATATAAACATTTGGAAGCCTTATGAAATGAGTCACCTAGCACAGAAGGGTTTTGCTTCATTGGTATACGGACACAGAAACGGCCGTTTTCTAAACGAGTCGTATTTTTAATAAAATGCTCCTCGCACAATTTTTCCTCTGGCAAATAATTAGAATTCTGTGAAGTAACCTCTTCAAGGTTCCAAAACCGCGTCAAGTTATCACGAATTAATCCTAAGTCATCATTATTATAGGAACTAATGGTTTTAGTAAAATTACAACTCATAATATTACATAATAAACTATTCTTATATAAAATGGATCCAGAGACGATCCAGCCTAACCTGGTTTCAAATAGTACTGGCTTCCCGACCCCTAGCTTGACTCTTCGCGTACCTAACAGGTCCCAGAATAGATCAGCACCTATTAAAAGATCTACCTCGGAAGGCTTGTAAAAAGTAGGGTCTGCAAAACAAATATCAGTAGGAATATTCAGGTTAGACAAATCTAATTCACGACAAGGCATCTCGTTAGTTATTAATGGCAAAACAAAACAAAACAACTTCGCATTATAACTGTTGTTGAGTGACGTCATTTTTACCCGACAAGTATTGCCTACGCGAGAGGTCGCGTTATTTATGCCATAGATTGAGCCATCTATCGGATTTGTTTTTAATTTAAGTAGCTTACATAGTCGTTCCGTCATGAAACATGATGTACTCCCGCTGTCGAGTGTCGCTCGCACTATATGTTCATAATCATTATGATCATATAATTTAACTAAAGCTGTTGATAATAACACGCCGCGCTCCTTCGTACTGTCGCCATAAGAAGGTGAAATGTTCGCAGATAAGGACACATTATTGGCGTCAGTGTGAGCGGAGTGCGCGAGCGAGACAGACGGTGGTGACGGAGACGAAGTTGTGTTATCAGACATCTTATCATTACGGTTACCGTTAGTGTCCGAAGTATGAATTAAAGTGTTATGCCTGCGCTTACATAACTTACAACCCGGTTTTTTACAATTGTTAGAAAAATGACCCGAACGAAAACAGTTGTAACACAATTTAAAACTAGGCACTAATTTACGACGAGCCTCATTAGTTAAAGCAAGGAACTGTGAACAACTACTTAAACTATGGTCACCTTTGCAATTGGGACATAGCTTCGTGACGGATTCAGTGCTTACATTATTAGAATGTTGTGTCGTCACCATTGATTTAATTTTACTCGAGGCACCTGATTTAGCGAAACCTGACACGTTGTGTCTTGATAGTTCTAAAGTTTCGACTAAATCAGCGCGTGTGCGAATGAAGTGGAGGAATGCATCAAAGGTGATCTTGCTGTCCTTGTCAGTATGACCTTTAAATTCTTCCCATTCACGATAAGACTTCTGATCCAACTTACAAGTCACTAAATATATCAACAAAGTATCCCATTGTTTGACTGGTTCACCTAACGCTTCTAACGAACGCAAGTTTTTATTTAATTGATCTATTAAACCTTTCAAAGCGGCTGAGGACTCCTTTGTGATGGGATCTATATTAAATAAGGCTGACACGTGATTCTGTACCAATAATCTTTTATTGTCAAATCGATCGCATATTAAATTCCAAGCTACATCGTAATTACTAGCGGAAAACTCAATCGAATGAATAACCACAGCAGCAGATCCATCCAGAGAAGCACGCAAATAATGAAATTTGTTGATTTCATCAATCTCGTCATTATGATGGATGAGACTAGTAAAGGTGTCACGAAACTCTAACCAATTGCTATATAATCCGTTAAATTTCGGCAGTTGTATGGTAGGCAACTTAACAGGTTTATAAACACTACCACGACTACTATTCCTACAAACCAAATCATCATCTTTATTACATTCCTTCATTAACTGTTGAGCCCTCGACAGTGCTTTATAGTACAACGTCTCGAACTCAGAACGTTCAGACAACTGGGCCTTCACATCATCAACCATACATTCTAACCTCAACTGTACCTCATCGTATTGCTCGTACAACGACTCAATTTTGCCCATACGCAGTTGTAATTCCGTGATATCACAACTGCTTAGTTTCTTGTCACTGATTGCGTCCAGGTAACTAATGAATGTAGTTAAGCGACCCTTAAAACTACCTCGCTTCTTTACTAATTCCTTCTTCTCGGACATACTGGGAAGTGAGTGTTGTCGACCTGAAATGTATACAATAGCAAATAAGTTTATATACTTAAACAGGAGTTATTTAGGTACTAAGTTATACGATTGTTTTTACTATGATATAACAATGTAAATGTAATTAGGTAAACTTTAACGTAAATAAGATGTATTATATAAACGTGTTATATAAACAATAAATCTGATATCTAATGGAAAGTTGTAAACTTTTATTTATAAATGCCTCAATAATAATCTGAAAGTTATATACTTAAATTAGAATACCAGTAAACAACAAAATATAATGTACATTACGGGTACTACAATAACTACAATAGTCAATAATTTGAAATAATATCTAACACTGACAAGAATAAACTATGGCTGACGAATACCTACACATCAACTTACCTACACATAAATAACTGAATGGTTATCGCTCTAATGCAACAATTGATACAAATTATATAAATGTAGTAATAATTCCTACTATACTTAAAGTATTATATAATAACAATTGTCGCTAATTGTATGCGTAACATACGAAAATAACGAAACCATTCAAAATGCAAAACGGTACTCAATGAACATAATTTATATTAAATACAAGTTTAAAACTGCACTAACCTTTCATAACTTATAATTAAAGTTGTTACAACCTGTACGAGTGTTGGGTGACGATATTATCCATAAAACTTAACACCGTGAAGAAAATATGTACCCAATCCATATAACACGCTGCCGGCATACATAACCTCTCAAGTCCTTGTAAATTATGTATTTCCGTGCGTCGTTAATATCGCTGATTTCGTCAATCTTCGAGGTTATATACCACAATACCACAATCCGGCTCGATATGGACCATGTGCGCGAGCGACCAGGACTTGGGATAAAATAAAACAGGTGAAATATGGATTACTGTGAATAGCGGTGTATTGGGAACAATGACACAAAAGCTACTGGCTATTACATACAAAAAACTTAAAAACTATGAACGGACGCAGCGTCGCAACTAGCTGCTACGACGTGTAGATTAGGCGTTCCAACAACTACTTAAAGTGGTTAACTACTTAAAGTCGTGTATCTAAGTATGTAGGTATGCACAATAATGCCGTTTGTCACGCATAGTCTGACCTCATAATAAGAATTCACATATGAATCATGGTTATAGATATGGTGATATTAAAGAAAAAACAAAACCCACAGAAATAAATAAATAACTGATTTTGAAACCAGACTGCAAATCATGCTGTGCAGTCGGAGGATGCATATTCAAGAGCTGGCCGACCAAAACCAGATGTATCCTCTGACTGCACAGCATGATTTTCTTCTTGTTTACCTCTTTTTAGTTCACTTCTTAAGCAGTCGGGTTTTCTGATATTTTTATTTATCTTTTTTATTTATATTTTATTAGATAACACTTTTTTGTCAAATTAGGTTCATTTAAACATATAAGTGTGTTATATATATTTTTGAAATCACTTCTTAAAACCCTTTATTTTTATTACCCACACGAAGGATACGGAAGAAAAAAATTTTATGTAGACAGTGACACTCACAAGATTAAGACGAATCGATTGACGTAAGAATCAACAAAATCGGCAAACTGGTAATGGTACGGAACCCTTCGTGCGCGAGTCCGACTCGCACTTGGCCGGTTTTTTAAAACTGCCCCCAAAAGACGGTTAAAAGGGTTTTAAAGTTTGTTTGAAAAATCTTATTTCTTGAGTTAATAAACTTGAAACTTGACATAAATACCAACAAAAGTATTCAATAAAGGTTGTCATAATTAGTTTTTGAAACTACCCCCAAAAGATGATTTAAGGGGAATAAAGTGTTTTTGAAGAGTCTTATTTAGTATTTATGACGACCGGTGTGACACAGACTATAATAGTTAGTAGAGGGGCGTTAGACTAATATGTACATAACTGTGTAAAATAAGATATATTTATTTTGTAAATCATGAGAACAGTATGAAGGTCTTTTAATTAATATGAGGTGGCTAAATGTTTTGCTATTATGGCGTACAAAATTAGTGGAACTAGAAAAACAATACAAAAAAACACAATACCAAAATTTTAAATTACAACGTCATAAATTAAATTCAATTTAAAATCACAATGTCAAAATTTAAATTTAATTTGATAAGACAACAGAAAAAAAAACATGTTCAAAATTCTATACAAGCAAATTATTGTAAACAAAATAATATACGCTGTAATATCTCTTCTTTAGTAATAATCAGGTATTTTATTATAAATATCTGGAGCAATACCAAAGTATTTTTCTATAGTTAAATATAGTTTTACACTTGTATTGACATAACAAATTCTCATATTGGGCACGAATTGGGGTTCACTTAATTGCTGATTTTTTAAAATAATTTTTGATTAGCTTTTACAAATAATGCAGATTCTACTTTTCCATCTTTGTATGTAACAAAGATGGAAAAGTCAGTTTTTTTTTTTTTAAAGTAAGTGACGCAACTATCCGTTATTCTTAGACACACATTGATCGTATTTACATATTTTTTGCATCCTGAATTTAAGTTTTCTATAAGTTGACTGTCCCAAAAAAACAACACTTTATTTCAAAATAAAACCGACCAGTCCATGCTAGGCTGTTAATAGTGTTTCAGTATTTTCTTTCTTAGATAATTGGAATAATAGATATATATGCAGATTTACTCAGTCGCTTGCAGTATTCCTCTAAGTAAGATTAGTTTATTATCTATAGGTTATACCTAACAATTGCGCATTTATATCTTCTTCTATTATACAATTATTATAGGCAATATTAACTAGTGGATTCTAACGGCGCTGATGGAAATAAATTACTTTTGTTTTATTTAAATTAATTACAAGATTATTTTTGTCAAGCTAGTTTATAAGGTCACTCAGAGAATTATTGATGTATTTTGGTAAGTATAAGGATAAGTATATTCCATAATAGTCATGCAGCCGTCTGCAAATAGTGCCATTTTATGATCTATCGTTTTTGGGAGATCAATAATATAAATTAAGAAAAGGGGTGGTCCCAGTACACCACCTTGAGGTACACCATATTTTATATGCCTTGGTTTAGATGCGTATTTTATCACCAATTTAGTAGCAGGACAAATTCTAGTGATTTCTGTACATTGAGTTCGATCACTCAAATATGATTCTAGGAGTTTTAAGGTGTTGCCTCTTATACCATACCCATGTAATTTTAGCAGCAAAATCTTATGATCCACAAAATCAACGCTTTTGTCATATCAGTTAGTATAGTATACACAAAATTACCTTTATCTACAGATGTCATTACACTATTCTCTATTTCGTTCTGAAACCTTTTTGTTCACTGCAAAAACGTTAGAATTTTTCGAAATAAGAATATTTAAAATTATAAATTACCTTCTCAATTGTTATTGAGAACACTGATATTTTTGAAATAGATCTATAATTTCGAAGATCACTTTTATATTATTTTTTATATAGCGATTTAATGATGACTTATTTTAGGCTTTTTTGGGATTAAACCATCAGAAATGCAAAGATTTTGGTAAAATATATTCTAGTCTCTCGTAAAAATTTTGTAAAAATATTTAGGTATTCTATAAACACATAATGATAATACTAATAGATATCAATTCCTTACCACATTCAAAAACGCCTGTTACTGATTGTTTAGCAACATCCAATTATTCTCAGTAATGCAGTCCTGTGGGGGCCTACCATAAACTTGGAAAAATCTTGCCAAGTGCAGGGCAGTTCAACTTAGCATTTTAACTTGACAGGTTTTGTGTTTGTATCATGAGCATTTCCCGCTGACGTGCATCATGTCAACTTTTGACCTGCTAAATTGTCTCTGGTCAGTAAGCTGGCAGCACAGATTAAATAAAATGATTAAAAACTAACGTTCTTAAATATTTTAGTGGTTTTATGGGTTATTCACACATATCAGGGCCTGGCCCAGCCATTGGAAACTTTGACACTGGCCCGTGCCAATTTTTTGAGACCCTGACGGGGCACGGTCCTTCCACGTCCCGGGCACTGCCCTGATATGTGTGGATAAAGCTTTACCGACTTTATCCAAATGCAATAAATGTTTTTATGATAAGTTTAAATTTAAAAAAATTAAGGCAATATTGTTTCGTGGCAAAAAAGGAATTTGAAATTTTTATGAAAGCGGTCTATACACTTCAAAAATTTGAAACAATTTTTTCTCAAATTTAACAAATCACGTTAATTTTCGAATGCACTACGTACATGTCAAAAGGTAAAACGTATAATTTACGAGGTCATTTTGATATTCAAGTGGATTAGTTTTTGTAAAATTTAAAGATTGGTCTTAGAGTATTAACTGAAAGTAGAACTTTGTTTCAAGGCCGTGTTTGTGAGTTATAGGCAAGTGCAATTAATAAAGTGTGATTTTTGTGCCTATCGCTTCAAGACAAGTTTCTGACGAACAATTGGAAACCTTGTGGATTTTTTGAATACACTACACACAGATATCGCTTTGAGCTACATGTGCGATTGAAGTTGATAATGTTTGCTGTCCAACAGAATGTGCAGCGATATCACTCATTAGTCTTTGATAAGAACAGTTCGCGTAAAACGATAACTATTAAAACCTGAAGTCAAGTAGGTAAGCACAGCATCAAGTATAATATTACGTTGATTACCCAGAAAAGTACCTATAAATTAGTACCTCCTAACTTCACCACAATCGTCTAATCTGTGGATTTCGTAGGGCGTGGCATGAAAGCTCGTAGCTCATCCATCACAGAGCTCAATTGCAATCTCTTTAGTGAGCCTATAGCGTTTAACAAAAGCAAGTCAAATGGTTAATAAGAGTTTCCTAGAATATTTCTAAGAATTTTTGCATTTTGTTTAAATCGAGCACTCAAAAATTTCGTCTTCGTCACACATCTAAAATAAACGCTAAGCCCAGAGCTTAGAGAGGGTTTTCTAAGTTTTACAACACTTTCAAATAACGTCCTAAAACAATTTTATGCACATTTTAACAATAACTTATGTTTTTGTATTTAAATTTAATTAAAACAGGTCCATAAAAGTTACTTTCACAAGGCTGCAAATTATAACGGAAGGGCAGATTAATTGTTGAATTTATATATCTCAAAAAATACTTGATGGTAAGGATAAGTTGCAGGTCAGCCTGTTGAAATACTGTGACGTAGTCACTTACCGGTTTTGATCACGTGATCACTGGCTGGCCTGCTACTTGGTGCGCTCATGGTACAAATTAGCATGACAGGTCATTTTCCGTCTAAAAGTGACCTGCTATAAGAATTAATGGTAGGCCCATTCTGACAAAAATTAAAGTGGCACCGCGTTTAACATTTCTAGTGAAGAAAGCTGCTGGGCAGAAATTAGGTATAGGAATTAGGTAATATATTCTCGTAGCCTGGAGTAATGTAAGTGTATTGTAAACCTCTGCTTAACCCTATTGGGAAAACCAGGCGTGATATTTTTTATGTGACAGACTTTTTGGTGTAAATAAATAATATATTATGTTTTTTTTTTTGTTTTTTTAATTAACGTACATGGGCATCTCTATTTAAACTAGGAGCTCGTCCATGAAAGCTATCCAGGCAGTTTTTTTGCTTATATATTTGGTAAAACTTATTCCAATGCAAAAAAATCCAGTTTCCAATCAAAATTAAGTTTAGCTGACAAAGCGGAAGGGCAAATATTGCAGGTATAGATGAGTTATAGATGGCCGTGGGCAATGTATGTTTTAACTAAATGCACCGCTGCTATAGATAGTTCAACTCCAATGTGAGCGCGGCGCCATGTGTGCGTGCGCTTGTAATTATATAGCTACACATGTGTTGCTCGGACGACGACTGCCGCGTCACTGCTACACAAATTAAAGCTGTATGACTACAGCGCACGCACACATGGCGCCGCGCGCATAGGTGAGTTGAACTATCTATAGCAGCGGTGCATTTAGTTAAAACATACATTGCCCACGGCCATCTATAACTCATGCTATCATCTATGTAGCATGTTCGGATATATGTCCAGTGCCCAGAATTCGTACGTATTAGCGCCTAATAGCAGGACATACAATAGAGTATATAGTAGCGTCCTAACTTGACTTAAAGTCCTACCTCCTCTGGATGGGGCAATAGGCGTCCACAGTAGCCCCAGTAGTATCGCGGTCGGTCTTGAGCTTCACCTCGCTCCACGTCATACCGATGCTCGTCGCTTCCGCCAACACGGTGCGACGCCAGGTTTGACGGGGACGGCCACGCTGATTTTGCCTTGGATCGCAATCCATCACTTGCTTCGGTATATGATCAGAATCCCTTCGCAGCGGGTGGCCAATCCAACTCCATTTGCGACGCTTGATCTGGCGGTCGATCGGGCTCTCGTGGCATTGCTCCAACAGCTCTTCGTTAGTGATGGTCTCGGGCCAGTAAATGCCGAGTATGCGACGAAGACAGCGGTTGACTATAAGTTGGATCTGTCGTAAGATGTATTTGTGACCTTCCACGTTTCGCACCCGTAAAGCAGCACGGATTTGACATTTACCCAAGAATTTTGAGTTTAATCCTTCCTTCTTTTTTGTATTTACTTGCAAGATCGCCAAAATGCCAGGACATATTTAAAAGTCATAACTGTTATGCAGCATATCAATAATGGAAACATACATAATTTATGATTTACACGATTTTTATTGAATACCTGAATACACTGCCATGAATGTCGCAAACTGACAAACTGGCTAACTGACAAAGTCATGCCTACTATTCACTAAGCCACTAAGCCGTTCCGCGAACATTTCAGTATCTACTATATTTGAAGTTACGTGACCTTATCTTATACTCGAACAAAAACTATAGATGATTTTAACAGCGTTCCCGTCATCGATATTTTTACAGAAAAATCATCACTCAGCGCATCACTAGTATCCATCCACCAATAGAAAAAAGGATTTATTGACTAATTTTGAAGATTAACTAGCTTTGCCCGCGGCTTCGCTCCCGTCAACTGCCTATGCCTACCCTTCCCTACTTACCTACATCTACTTACATACCCTAACTACCAATTGTATCTAGGTTCATTATTCCGCGGTGAATCTTAAAACTGCCATTCAGAAAGTGACGCCAAATGCACAACGCCATCTATCAAATTAATATGGAGTTGGACTGTCCGAGTATCTGAATTGTTGTGTTGTGATAATATTTTACTCCTTGAACACTTTAAATTCATCTAACTTTTGATAGAGTGAACCGATTGCGATGAAACTAAAACTAAGTAATACTTTAAGTTACGCAGTTTTTATGCTTGAAAAATTTGCACAATTAAAAAGATAAACAGACGCGTGCACAACTAAAAAGGTAAACAGACAAACATACAAGCAGGAAAACAGGCAACAGACAGACAGAGATTCCAAAAATGCTAGAAATATGTTTCGTCAGTTATCCTGTAACACACTGGTTATTTTTTACCTGACTGCCGAAGGAGGGTAATGTGTTTATTTGGGCATATTTTCGATATAAGAAAACTACTTTTTTACAGATTTATTATATGTATTGTTTTGCCCACTGAATTCTCAATTGTGAACCATTTCTGTTGCAATTAAGTAAACTAATTATGGACTTAACTGTAGATATAATTTAATATAGAGTGGGATTGGGATCTTCAAATCGCGGCAAAGCAGAACTCTGTTAATTCCTTTAGTAACTGTTTAACCTCTATTGACAAACATCTTGTTTTTAGGGTTCCGTACCCAAAGGGTAAAAACGGGACCCTATTACTAAGACTCCGCGGTCCGTCTGTCTGTCTGTCACCAGGCTGTATCTCATGAACCGTGATAGCTAGACAGTTGAAATTTTCACAGATGATGTATTTCTGTTTCCGCTATAACAACAAATACTAAAAACAGAATAAAATTAATATTTAAGGGGGGCTCCCATACAACAAACGTGATTTTTTTGCCATTTTTTGCGATAATGGTACGGAACCCTTCGTGCGCGAGTCCGACTCCGCACTTAGCCGGTTTTACGTTAATTTTTCCTGTACCTTTAAAATATAGACAACCAGAATTGATTGACAAATACTACATAATAACGCGAGCGAAGCTGCGAGAAAAAGGTAGTATTTATTACCCATAAAGATGTTTTAAAATTTACAGATCCAAAACGTCTAACGTACAGTGCAACATAAAAGAGTAGAAGTTAAATATTTGGGAACTAAAAGTTTTCATTTTCTGGCAACATCTAAAATGAGTACTTGAGCTGTCAATTCATCTCGATCGGCTTCGATTTTCGTAGAAAATTTTGGTTTTTGGGTGATATTTCTGTGTGTGGATAGAAAAACAGTGGAAAAACATGAATAAATTAATTCGTGGACGTGCCCGTGATATAGTTTACAAAGTTTATATGCAGTGTATAGCCGAATTCCAAGCTGGGAAGCTTCTATCCAACATAAAAGATGTTTACCATCGTACAACAGATTTTACTGGTAAGTAACTATTGAAAGTTGCACTAAACGTTAATTACAAACGATTAATACATTCAGGGAGCAAAATTTTCGAACCAAATATCATTTACAATTTATTTGTTTACCATTTTTGAGGTTATGCTAAGATAAACAAATAGCGTTGTAGTTATAGCGCGACTTAACAACGTTGATAGTAAGGCAACAAAAATTAATGTAGTTTATTGCGGATACGAAATATTTTTTTTTGCTATACCATATTTGTTGATGCAAGCGACTAAATGGAAAGAAACAATTTTAAAATATATTCACGTTTATTTACCGCGGAACTTCGTTCGTCGGTCTGACGGTGATTCTTTTCTTTGCTTGTTTTAGGTGTTTCTGTAAGCACAGTGCGCAGAATCGTGCAACACGGCATTGAAAACGGTGGGAAATTCTCAACACCAGCTAAACACAGTAAGGGTCGTCCCCCAAAGGTATTGGACGACTTTATATTGAATGCAATTGATTATTAAAAATACTTATTTTTTGTGAAGTTGTTGTTTTATTACTACTTAATATCAAATATTTAATAAACATACTTATTTAATTTATTACTATTTTTACTTATTTACTCATTATTTAAACCCAATAAATAAATAATACTATTCAAGTATCAGGATCAGCTGGGTCGTACTAACTGGGTTGCTATCTGAGCGATTGTGGCGCCCTCATTTATTTTCTACACTTTTATGTCGCACTGTAAATAGTGGGTTTTTTTTAAATCCCAAGGTAACCTTTTATCGCGACAAAAATTATGTTATGCCCTAATATCCTTGCCAAATTTCATTGTATTTGTTTTATTTCCTGATTTGGGGCAAATTTTCGTAAACATATTTCCCAAAAACTATTGTGATATTTTCTTCATGCTACAAAAAGCCAAACGTGTGGAACCAGCATTACACTTTTTCCTTGAATTCGTGGGTAGGTTTTCATTTTTTTATTATTTTTGGCGGTATTTGTTATAAAGTTTATTTTTATTCAACGCTTTGTTGTCATCATTCCATTTGCGACCAATCAGCAGAATGAACACTACTTGTATTTCGTTAAAATAGTTTAATTATGGTGGAATATCGTTACTCGTAATTGTATCGTTATCGTACTCGTTATGGGTAAGTCACTAATTAAAATGTTAATTAAAATTAAGATTATTGTTGGAAATATGAAACGTGTTCTATGGTGACGTCATTTTTACCCGAATGCCGAAAAAGGGTAATGTGTTTATCAGTCTATGTATGTATGTTTGTTCCTATTTGGCCTTCTAGAGACCAAACGCGTTGGGAGATTTTAATGATTCTTACGTCCATCGATTCGTCTTAATCTTGCAAGTGTCACTGGCTATATTAAAATTGTAAAATAGAAAAATGGCGGATTTTAGGTGCCATATTGTTGGGCCCTATTTTTTTTTCTTCCGTATACCTATCGTGGGGGTATCAAAATAAAGGGTTCTTTCCTCCTTTTTGGGAAGTCGGTTAAAAATAGTATTCACGAACCAAGTATATAAATTTTGATTTAGTAAGGTGATTTCAAAAATATAACACCTATACGTTTAAATGTATCTACTTAAAAACAAATTGACTAAAAATATATAAATATAAAATGTTAATTAAAAAATCAAAAATCCCGACTGCTTAAGAAGCGAACTAAAAAGACGTCAACAAGAAGAAAACCATGCTGTGCAGTCGGAGGATACATCTGGTTTTGATTTGCCAGCTCGCAAATATCCATCCGCCTACTGCACAGCACGATTTGCAGTGTTTCAAAATCAGTTATTTATTTATATCTGTGGGTTTTGTTTTCATCATTTGTATCACCATATCTATATTCATGATTCATATGTTAATTTTTATTATGAGGTCCGACTATGCGTGACAAACGGCATTATTTTGCATACATACATACTTAGAATCACGACTTTATCCACTTTAAGTAGTTCAAAATGTATATTAGTTTATAATACTGTCACATAACAAAGATTGTTAAGAGGCCTATTACATTTCTACCGTGACTTTTGCAATAAACGATCAGCTTTGGCGTTCTTATACAGAGAAACTAAAAGACCTCGACAACTTTGACTTATTGAAGCAAGCTAAGCCCATAACCTAAAGTAAACGTATCGGTTATTCAGTGCAGAATGTATTTATTCTTCTACCTTCACTCATAGTGACTGAATTTATGCTTCTACCTTCATGGTATAAGTTATGGCTGTAATTTGGCCCAACACCTTGAAAAACTTTACTAAGTTAATTGCTAACACGAAGTTAAATTAATATATGTCATAAATAACACGGGGTTAGCTACTAACTAGGAGTTAGTTCGATAACCCAGTGTTGTGCAAGCGGGCCTTAGTATATTAGTTAATAACGGACATAGCTTTTGATTTTATATATGCACTTTACGATATGACAGAAGATAAAGTATTTTTTTTGGTTATTTTTACTCGAGTTTGTTAAAAAGTCCTTTTTATGAATTTATTTGAAGCTACTGTGAATAAAATATGTCAATAAGTTACTTTTCATTTCATATTTCAGGCGGACTGAGAGACCGGACTGACCCGACTGGCGTGAAGGGGCCAAGCGGCCTGAGAGAACCAAGCGGCAAGGTAGGCCGGCACGGGTGGAAAAGCTCAAGCGAACAGAGCGGCCCGAGTAGTGTATTATTGGGCATTCTATGCCACTGTCGGCAAGTAGCTCGGCCAGTGCGCCTCGCTACGCGACAGTGGCATAGAATACCCAATAATAAACGATCGACTCGACTGTGTAGTATATTAGTGTACTCACCTGAAGATCTTGTAAGAAATACCACTGGCTACCAGTAGCTAGGCGAGTACGCATTACTACATAAAGTAACGCTGAATAATGTAAGTACGATCGCTTCTCAAACGATCACTCTATCGCGAAAAAGGTTGCACTACTATTTCAATTTATAAATATTAATGTATCAGATACATTTTACTCATTACCAATCAGATTGTTTCCAAGTGTAATCATGAAGTTTGTAAAGCAGCCACAATCACTGCATGTTACAACAATCTGCGAGGATGTTAGTAAGACTAGTTTTCGTCACGGAGAATTGTTACCTGACTCAGTTCGATGTATCATATGCGGACCGTCTAACTGTGGAAAAACCAATTTATTGATTGGTCTTCTCATACACGAAAATGGATTAAGATTTAAAAATGTTTATGTTTATTCGAAAACTCTGTATCAACCCAAATACATGTTTTTAGAAAAAGTTTTACAACGAGTGCCAGGTACTTTACTCCAGAAATATAATGGAAATGAGGAAGTGATAAGAGTTCAAGACGCAAAACCTAACTCTGTGATAATATTTGATGATGTGGCTTGCGAAAATCAAGATAGCATGCGTGATTATTTTGCAATGGGAAGACACAAGTTCATCGATTGTTTTTATCTAAATCAAACTTATAGTAAAATCCCTAAGCAGTTAGTAAGAGACAACGCGAACTTAATCATACTTTTCAAACAAGATGACATTAATTTGCGTCATATTTATGAAGAACATGTCAACACTGATATGACATGGAATGAATTTCGTGAAATGTGTTCAAAAATATGGAACGAGCCCTTCAGTTATGTAGTAATTAATAAAGATTGTTTAAAAAATAAAGGATGTTACAGAAACAAATTTGACACCTTTGTAGTCTTTGATTAAGAATAGGGTTATTTAAGTCCGTTACCTTCGTGATATTATTATTATTCTTCAGACATCGTTTCATCAATCACTATCAGCTCATTTTTTTTCGCAATGGAAAAATCTTTAAAAAGACAAATAGTAGTTGCAGCTGAAGCTGTTAAGAAAAAAGTAAGAAAAATGAGAGATGTCGAGAATAACAATCAGCAAACACTGGAATCAGTTTTCAAGCCTGTAACAGAACCACTCAACCAGATTGCTAATGCCAGTAAGCAGACTTCTTACCTGTGTCCTACAAAAAAAGAAGAACTTCCGTTTATTGATAAAGCTTTGCAGAACGAAGAAGTCAATGTTAGAAAAGAAAATTCAAATGAATATGAATCTGATATCGAAAGTGACTCTTCATATAAATCATTAGTTGAAAACAACCCCGCTCGTGACACGTCATCCTGGTCAGTATCCTCAGAAGCTCTTTCAGATGTTCCATTCGGTGTCAGAGTAGAAAATGGGAGATTGATGTTAGGTTCTGCTCGTATAACGATCGGCGATGAATTTATCACAGTAGCTGGACACAATTATAGAAATACGTCTGGTTTGAAACAGTTGTTACTGAAAAAGAACGTAGATTTAAACATGGTTACAGAAAGTGATATGCAGCATTATAAGTCAATGCTACTTGATACAAACGCACATCGACGAGACTATGAGCCGGATAAACCAATAAAAAGCAATAAAGGTCAAAAGTATATGCAAGTTATCAAGCCTATTTTCAAAATACAAAACACTGTTCAGACTCCTCAATCGAAGGGAAAAGGACTACCCTTAACCAAAATGTGGAAGAAAAAGGTTGATTTTGTATATTGGAATGATCCAAATGAACTGGTGGATAGGTTAAAATTATTAATCGCATCTCGAGATGCTGGTAACACAGGATTAGATAATGAAATTATATCTATCATTGAAGAATTACGTGAAAGTAAAATTATAAATAAATAATACATCTACGTTTTCTAAAAGGTGTGTTCATTTTATTATAAACCTCACAACACAATACACCTTAAACATGAACGTAGATAAATTCGGACATCATATTCATAAAAGAATGCGATTATCAGAGTTATTTGAGATTAATGAAAATACATTATTAAAATCAAAAAACGGAGATTTTGATTTAAAAACATCAAGACTGAGAGGAATCAAAAATCCAGTAGAAGCTGACGATGCAGTGAACAAGGATTATGTAGATCGAATGACTGCTAATATGATAAAAGAATTTAATACACTTATAGGGACATTGCGTTCACAAAGTATTATAGACGCACGGGAAACATTTCAGGTTTCTTTAAAAGCCGAGATGCCTGCAATTGTAAGTCATTTGCAAGATAAGTTTTATACTAAAGAAGAGGTTGATAAATTAATTCAAAAAATCAGTAATGGCAAAACAACAAATTGTTAATGAAATACACAGTGCAGCACGAAGAAATTTCCTTAGACGTCATGTCATTCTAAAGGGAATCGATGACTTGTGGCAAGCTGATCTGATGGATATGCAAAATCTAAGGAAATATAACAAAGGCTACAATTACATTTTAATAGTGATCGATTGCTTCTCAAAATATGCTTGGACGCAGCCGTTAAAATCAAAAAATAAACTTGATGTCACTCATGCATTTGAACGAATATTACTTGACAGTAATCGAAAACCTGATAATTTACAAACGGATATGGGAACAGAGTTTTATAATAACACATTTCAAGCGCTTATGAAAACATACAAAATTAACCATTACTCATCGTTTTCTACCAAAAAAGCATCAATTGTTGAACGACTAATAAAAACCATAAAAAATAAATTGTACAAATATTTTAGCCTTAATGGAAACTATAAGTGGCTAGGTAAACCATTAGAAGTTACACTGGAATCGTATAACAACACAAAACATCGAACTATTAAATTAAAACCAATCGATGTAAACAAATCTAATGAGCAAGTAATAAAAGAAAGTATTTTAAAAGTACATAAACCTGTATCTATTCCATATAAACCTAAGTTTCAAATTGGCGATAATGTTCGTATCAGTAAATACAAACACAATTTTGAGAAAGGTTATACTCCAAATTGGTCAACAGAAATTTTTACTGTAAAGAAGATTAATAATACAATACCAGTGACATACCATGTACAAGATCAACGAAAACAAACTATATTAGGAACCTTTTATGAACAAGAACTTCAAAAATCAAACTATCCTGGTGTTTATTTGATAGAGAAAGTTTTAAAAAAGAAAGGAACTAAAATTTACGTGAAATGGTTGGGTCTTAGTAATAACGAAAATAGTTGGATTGACAAAGCTGCATTAGTGGATTGAGTTAATAAGTATATAGTCATTTTTTTTTTAAATATTTTTCCATTGCGCTTTGTACAATGCAAGGTGGTGGACTAGTTAATAGTATAATAGAAAATCTACCATTCGAGCTTCATTTGCCTGGATATAATTATTGCGGACCAGGAACAAAACTCCAGAAACGTTTATTACGTGGTGACCGAGGTATTAATAAGTTGGATGAAGCTTGTATGCACCACGACATTGCATACGCTAACCACACAGACTTATCACATCGTCACAAAGCTGATTTACAATTAATGAATATGGCAAAACAAAGACTTAAATCAAAAGATGCTGCTAAAGGTGAAAAATTTAGCTCATGGCTAGTGAGCAAAGTTATGAAAGCCAAATTAAAGTCTGGTGCCGGAATTAAAACGTTTCAAAATTTTGTATCAAAGATAAAATCAAAAATTAAGAAAATTAAACATAAAGATAGTAAAGCTTTAATTAATGCTGCTTACTTAGCAGCAAAAAAGATATTTCCAAAAATTCAGAAAATTCGGGTACCTCGAATCATACCAATACCAAAGACTGGAGGTATTTTGCCTTTAATTCCAATTTTTGCTGGCTTATCAGCTTTAGGCACTTTGGCTGGTGGTGCAGCGGGTATTGCAAAAACCGTTAATGATTACAAATCAGCTCAACAAAATTTGCGAGAAACAGAACGTCATAATAAGACTATGGAGGCTTTAGCGTTGGGTAAGGGTTTATACATTAAACCGCATAAAAATGGTAAAGGGTTATTTATTGAACATCCAAAAAACTGATGAAGAAGCTACCTAATCGCCCACTGACTAATATCGACATCCAAGAACATGCACGAGACATCCCACACTTTCGAGGAGTGTACATGAAGGATCTATTACCAAGAAAGCCAAAACAGATTGAATGTGGTATTGTTAACTTGGACGAATCTAAAAATGAAGGAACGCATTGGGTAGCTTATGTTAAAGTAGCCGACTATTGTGAATACTTTGATAGTTATGGAGACTTGAAACCTCCAATGGAATTAATGCGATATTTTAAGAATTGTACTGTTTATTACAACTACACAAGATATCAAAAGTTTAACACAGTAAATTGTGGTCACCTATGTTTAGAATATCTGTGGCAATTTTGGAATAAAGATGTATAAAATTAATGTGTGTCTTTCATTTCAATCATTTGCAAAATGTCACTCACTTTATCGATAACCGGAAACTCGTCTACCTTATCCACGTACTATCCTAAAACGTTACAACTAAATGGACAGTATGAGTGTGCATTATTGCATTTCTCAACATTTAATTCTATTCCAAACATTGATGAAACGAATAACAAGTTTTACTATGGTTCCGAAATCATTGAAATACCGGATGGAACCTATGAATTGCAAGATATCAGTGATTATTTAAAATCGGAGATAAAAGGAGCATCAATAAAACTAGGTTGCAATAACAATACTTTAAAAACTACTATACACTGTACGAAAGACATCAATTTTGAAAAAGAAAACACCTTTAGACGTCTGCTAGGGTTTGATAAGCAGATATTAAAAGGTAATAAATGGCATGTATCACAGTTTCCCGTCAACATTTTACCTACGACCGTGATCAGGATTGAATGTGATATTATAAGCGGATCCTACATAAACGGAGATCCGAGTCACATTATCCACGAATTTGCACTCAATGTGCCGCCTGGATATAGGATCATAGAAATCCCGAAGAACGCAATATACTTTCCAATCAATCAAAACAACATAAGCTGTATACATATCAGACTGTTAGATATTAACAATCGTCTAATAAATTTACGTGGTGAAGAAGTACAACTATATTTACATCTCAGACGAAAAAATGATTGACTATAATAAATATGAGCAGCCCCAGGTCAAAAATATCAGTGCTAATTTAGCAACCAAGAAAATAAGAGCGCGCTCTAATAAAAAAATAAAATTAACCAATAATAATAAGGCATTCCTGAAAGCTATCGGTTTGTTAAAATGAATATTTTAGACGTTTTATCCGCTCCGACTTACGACAATACAGTTGAAGGAATCGAATTTCATTCCTACAAGCCCTACGTTACAAGTTTTAATAGAAATGATGAAATTCGCATACCCATCAACCAACAGGACCTATATGTACTACCATCAGCTAGCACTCTTTATTTGGAAGGAACTGTAATTGTTAGCAAAAAGGACTCAAAAGACAAGGCTTCTAGCGTTCATTTTACGAATAATGCTCTCCTTTACTTGTTCCAAGATATAAGGTATGAGTTGAATGGAGTAGAGATTGATAAAATAAAAAATGCTGGCGTTACTACCACCATGAAATCTTTAATATCAATGAATGAGAACGAATCAAAGACATCGAATTCATGGGGCTGGAATATCGATGGCACAAAAAACATTCACGGAGGTAATTTTTCTGCTTCTATACCCCTCTGTAATATCATTGGTTTCGCAGAGGATTTCAAGAAAGTCGTGATAAATTGTAAGCATGAATTGATATTGCTACGAAGTAACACTAACCTGAATGCTGTAAAACTAAACACCGGTGAAATTGCGGAAGACGTTCAGATAAATAAAATCATTTGGCGCGTACCGCACGTTAAAGTGTCTGACAAAGAGAAAATAAGTTTATTGAAACTATTAGAAAAAGATCGACCACTGCAGATGGTATTCAGAAATTGGGATCTGTACGAATATCCGGCTTTACCTAAAACTACAAAACATACCTGGTCAATCAAAACATCCTCGCAAATAGAGAAACCAAGATACATTATTATGGGACTACAGACAAATAGAAAAAACAATGCCAGTTCTGATATGTCTCAGTTCGATCATTGTCATGTTCGTGATGTAAAAGTGTACCTCAACTCTACTTATTTCCCGTATGAAAACCTAAATGTGAGTTTCGCGAATAACAGAATCGCTTTATTATATGAGCAATACGTTAGATTTCAGCAGTCTTATTACGGGCGTCGACCGCAGCCCTTACTAAGCGAAAAACAATTTAAAGATTTAGCGCCACTATTTGTTATCGATTGCTCTAGGCAAGCTGACAATTTAAAGACTGGGCCCGTTGTAGACGTAAGACTGGAAATTGAGAGTGATACGGAAATACCAGATCAAACTTCTGCGTATTGTCTTATATTGAACGATTGTATTATTGAATATAAACCTTTAAGTAATACAGTCAGGAAAATATCATGAATCCTAATATTGTTATATTAGATGTTCAAGGGTTTAAAGACCTGTACAATAATTTTATAATAAAAGAGTTGGCTTTTGCTACCCGTGATTATACGCAAACATTTTTGATAAAACCACCATACTTGTTTAAATACTTAACAAGTGAAGAAAAGAGGCAAGTTAAGTGGCTGGAAAGAAACAGAGGTATTTATTGGAATGAAGGGTATATCGACTATAAAGAATTTCGTCGTATAATTGTTCCCTATCTAGAAAATAAGGAAATCGTTGTTAATGGTTTGGAGAAAGTAAAGTGGATAAAGGAACTTTGTGAGAATTGTAAAGTATCAGACCTTGGTACTGAAGGATGTCCTAATTTCTTAATTTTACATAAAAAATACTGTGAAGGAAGAACTAATTTAAATTGTGTAAAACATTTAAAACATTGTGCTCTTAAAAATGTGTTATGTATTAGAAAGTATTTAGAGTTATAAATGTGTACCTGGTTAAAGTTTATTGGTTTCATAAATAAAAAACTATATGTATTGTAAAACTGCTTTTATTTCAAACACCTAAACTTCTACAAATAAAACAATCTTCTTTAAAATTAAACAAAACAACACAAATAAGTACTCAACTTCTTAGACAAACAAGTACTAAAAATCACTATCTATCAAAGATTTAGATATTTTTTTAACTAAAGATTCAGTTTCGTCCATAACATTGTCGATAGCGTCTTTAACGATATATTGAGCACTTATAATAACGTTTTCACTGTCACTGTCACTTTCACTGGTTTGCGGATTGTTATTGCATAGATCTAGGACCGATATTTTAATTAATTTGATGCCTCGTCGCTGTAATCGGCTCATCACAAAGGATTTAGTTGGATTGTGCTTCTTCGACTTTTCCCTGCTTCGTTGTTTTGATTTTTTTTCTTTCGTCACTTGTTTGCTGGGCCCGGGTTCGTCATGAAGCATTTCGGAGAATCCTTCATAAGGATTTTGAGCGTACTGGCTAAACATAACCTCTGATTCCGTAATCTGGAACAAAAATAGACACCTATGAAATTTAAACTAAAAAGAAAACTTTGAAAACTTTTTTTTACAAAAAAAATACAACCGACTTCACCAAAAAGTGCAAAATAACTTTAATTTCGGCAGTCGGTGTTTCTATTAAAGTTTTTTTTTTCTCTTCGTTATTTAACACAAACATCCGAATTGAGAACCTCCTCCTTTTTGTAAAGTCGGTTAAAAATAGTGATGCATACACGAATTGTCAGCAGATTACACTATTCACACTACATAAATCGCTAGTTTATAAATAATATAAAAAAAAATTGAGAAACTTACCGATGACATGATCGCAAGACACTGTGTGCGTGATACAAGTACTCAAGACGAATTTTATTTCGTAAATTGAAAAAACCGGCCAAGTGCGAGTCTGACTCGCGCACGAAGGGTTCCGTACCATTATCATAAAAAACGGCAAAAAAATCACGTTTGTTGTATGAGAGCCACACTCAAATATTTATTTTATTCTGTTTTTAGTATTTGTTGTTATAGCGGCAACAGAAATACATCTTCTGTGAAAATTTCAACTGTCTAGCTATCACGGTTCATGAGATACAGCCTGGTGACAGACAGACAGACAGACAGACAGACAGACAGACAGACAGACAGACGGACCGCGGAGTCTCAGCAATAGGGTCCCGTTTTTATCCTTTGGGTACGGAACCCTAAAAATTATATATATTGCGATGGCGAAACATGTTCCAATTTAGATTAAAATGCTAACTAAGCTTTTATGAGGGTAATGCACTGCTATGTCTTTGTAATAGTTATTTTGCATGATCAGCGTTATGCAATTGATGCAACTATTCATTATTTGAAATTTGTATAATCAGTCTTATTGTATAGCGTACAAAATACATTTTACGTAAAATGAACGATTCATGTTTCAACATGCATATCATGTTGCAAATTAGGAGCGCTACACATGGCTACGATACTATAATATTTTATCTTAAGATACAATGTTGCTCGCCATACAATTCACCTATTAACGAAAATATTAAATAAATATCTTCGTCGTGTGTAATGGTGCATTGAATTGTATGACGAGTGATATTGTATCTTAAGACATTTTTTTATAAACCAGTGCTTGACTGCGATTCCACCTCATGTTAAGCAGTAATGCAATCGTTGAAGATGAGGCGCACTAGTTTATTAAAAAATCAAATAAAATAATAATTATAGTACCTTAGTCGTGTGTGGCACCCTTAAATCTTGGTCGGGTTTCATTTTATTTAACCAACTACAAAAAAGGAGGATGATGTCTTAAAATATAAATTAAACAAGTAGTCATAATCATTCACATTTTATTAAATTAATATCTTTACATAAACTTAGCTTTTTAAAACTATGAATTATATTTATCATACATTAAAGATCAAGAACTATGTTACATAGGTTACATAAATCATATTCTAACTCTATTACTAATTACATTCAAATTAATTTTAGCGTTTTAAAATAAGCGAGTGACCCCAGGCTCGCGTTGATATTCGATCTACAGATATTAAGCGTTTATCGTCATTTCGAGATAAGGCAATTTTGTTGACACTCTTAGTAAATATTTCGTGCTTTATAGATTGAAACATAATATTTTTTCCACGAATAATTCCCCCATTTAATAAAATATTTTCGTAATCTGTTATATTTAAGTCTTTTATTACACTTGATTTTACTCCTTTTGCTTTTTTAATGACTTTATCGACTGTTTTTATTGAGTAAAGTTTCGATCTCAAACCAACAAAATCTGATATATATTTTCCTCCCATTTCGTCTTTGAACAAACCTGGAACTTTTTTGTTAATAATTGGTATTTTAAAATTATTTTTGTCATCATAGTTACTGGTGTCGAAATATTGTAAAAAATTATACTTTAAGTCACTATAAAAATCAAACGTGAATATTTTATAGACAAACGAATCGGTATCTGTATAACACAGCTGCACTCGATCTTCATAAAAAGGTTTTACAATGTTATAATGAAAGTCATACATATGTGTCTTAGAAAGTTCTAATACAGTGAATCCAATATAAATAGGCTTATCTAAAATAATTTGGTCAGGTTTCATTTGTATAGCAACTAAATTTTCAGTTAGAATTGAAGCGCTATGGAAATAGGGGTTGGCTACAAGTCTCTCGGAGGATATAAATTTCTTAGTTCGATTAGATTGATCACACCATTGATTAACTAAGTGTACGGTTACTCTATTTTCAGTATTTTCCAATGTCTTGCCAAAAACACTGTTGTTTAACAATTTAAAAAAGTCTTGTTCGAAAGAACTTTTTGCCTTTTGTCTTAACCGAGTGTTTAATTCTATGTACTGTTTTAAATAAGGACTTTGTCTAAAAGTAATAGCTTTATGAACTTTACGTAATGTTAAGCCATGTTCTAAACACTTTTTTAAATGAATATAATGTATTACGTAGTTGTACTTATTATGTAAATTTGCAACTAGTTTCTTTGTTTTACCTCCTGGAGGTATACATTTTTCGGGACAAAATGGTAAATCATTATGGCATTTGTGTAAATGTTCAGGATAAAAAAGATCGACTTCTAATATAAATCCCCACTCAGAGTTATCCTCGACATTTTCTACACAAAAATTAGTTAATTCACTTTCATCAAGGAATCTAAAATTAGAATAAGGTAAATACTGACACATGCTAAAACCGTACAAATTATTACAATCTAGATATACTATGAAACTCTGAGGCTGTGATGCATCATATTCTGGCATGTATTTGTGATTTGCTTTTGCATACCGATGGGAACACATGCACAAGCCGCCTCGTATACCGCTTTGAATCATTCTGATGATAGCTAAATCCGAAATCAGTTCTAACTGAACACCTGTTTTTAGCAACATTGCATCGAACGATAAACTAGGTGCAGTTATGTAAAAGGCGGGATCGAGTTTGTAATAATGTTTACATGTTTTCCGAAAATTTTGAAATATGTCTGTCAACAAAAGCACGTCTGTTTTTAAGTATAGATCTGTATATTCGCCCAGATCAGTAATACTGAATTCAGCCCAAACATTTTGTGCATGACTATAATCTTCATCGCTAATACCTTCGTTAGTCAAAGAATTATGGAAATAATATTTAGAAGGTAACGACTTTTGTTCGTAACATTTCCAATCTTTAATATAGTCATACGGGTACACACCTTTACGAATCAGCAAACTAAATTGTGTTTCATCAGAAAAATTTGATTTAAGATTAACAAAATCATCTGTTTGCAATGTTTTAGCAAGTTTGTCTAAACTAGTTCCTAGAAAGTTGAAGGAATCTAAAAACCTTATTTGTATAAACTCGTTATCAGCAATAGGAATAAACTTTGTAAATGATATATATTTTTCTTTAGTCTTGGGTATTATTTTAATTTGTCCAGGTATTTCGCCTAACTTTTTAATAAATAAATGACAATCGTATCCGGATAAGTTATGAAAAAATATTGGGATGAATTTTGGTACTTTGAGTTGTAGGTTGCAGTGTCGATGTGCTGCACCCCGGTACCGGCCTGTCATATGACAGTGATCCCTAACTCTATCTTTCAACAGTAAATTTTCACAAACGTAGCACTTAACAGCGCGTTTGAAATCAAGAGCATCTATATCTGTGAATATCATAGGCTCGTTTTGAGTGAGAATTCTGTGTATTGCTTTAGCATCTTCAGTCAGTAAATGTATAAATTTTGAAACGCAATCTTTTCCGCGATAACTTCTATAGTCACCAACCGTATCGTTAAATGATGACACTATATTATAGGCGAACGCAGTCGGCACGTGTCGGTGAGAATATGACGTGTTAGCGGTGTTGAAATCTTCGCCGGAAATCGGTTCAAGTATCGTTTCGAAATCAGCATATATGACGTAAGGAACATTTTGTTTTCTATCGTAATTTTTGAACTTTAAAAATGTTCCTTTTTCTGGTAATACCGTGGCAATCCCTCCACATAGGTGTGAATCAATTTGGGTGCGCGTTGGAAAAAACAATAAGCACGTTTCGCAGAAGTACAGTTTACCATGGTGTTTGGTTATCTGATTTCTGACTAGACGAGGTAAATCAATGATAAGACAATAATGAGTATTAGTATTATTTTCCAAGAACAATAGATGGATGCTCTTAGATTTATGATTCGATGTAGAATACAAAGGTCCAACGATAGTTTTATTATTTTTTAAACCATACACGTAAATATTCAAAAACGGATTATTTTTCTCAAAGACAGCTATGTCTGAAAATGTTATCGGAAATGTCAAACCATCAACGTTCAAAACATCCTGAAAGTAAGGATAAGATGAAACTCTGTCGGGATGTTGGCTAGTAGGGTACAGAGCCGCTACTACGCACCATAAAAAGCAATACTCATCATTGTTACGAATATTCAAGCAAGCTTTTTTATTTTTTATACATTTCGGTAAAGTTATAAATTTAGATCCGCCGAGAGGTTGATATTTATTAATATTTATTTCTACATGGGAATTGCTTAAAAATGTCCAACCGCTATCTCTCTCCTGAAACTCTTCAATTTTCTTTAACAATAAATCAATCACTGCTTTATAAATCGAATCAAAGTCGTAATTAAAATTAACAATAATGTTTTTTGTGGCGAATGATTTTATTTCTTTTTGATCATTTTTAAACATTAGAAAAAAAGAAAAAAGTTCAAAATTTATTTTCAGAGCTGTATGTTTCAATAATGATTGATTTATTAAAGTTTTAACTTGTCTACTAATATTAATGAGAAACATTTCAGGAAAATTATTTATTTGTTCGCCAGTTGCGGTGATCTTGTAACTAACGATTCGTTTTTTAAATGCAGAATTAATAATTGCGACATTGTCAAAAACAGTGGTCGCACTATTGGTTTTATGATTATTACTACGTAAATGACCAGACCATCGACTATTATCTACCAATATATTACAAACTGAACAATGGGGCATTATTGATTAATTTAATATAACTTAACGTTACTATAACGTACTTAACGTTTGACTAAAAGATTAGAGTTTCTAAGTATAATATGTATAACAAGAATAATACTAAGAACTAAAATTAGTGATCTTGTGAAAGTAATCAAACAAAAAAAGTAGAAAAAAAAAAAACTACAGAAATAAAGAGAAAAAGTAAAAGTATACAGTAACTGAAGAAAGTATTAGGAGGATTACCTAATTATTGACATCCAAATAAAAATAAGTTCTGAAAAGAGAAAAGCATAATATTAATTAGGCGCACAGTTCAAATAATTGTTCAATTGGCTGGCCTGTTGGTCTAGTGATTAGTGACGGAGGTCGTGGGTTCGATTCCCACCCAGGACAAATGTTTGTGTGATGAGCACGATCATTTGTTCTGTGTCTAGGTGTAATTTATCTATAATATGTATGTATTTAGAAATATATAAGTATGTTTATTAGTTGTCTAGTACCCATAACACAAGCTCTGCTAGTTTAGGACTAGAAAGCGTTGTGTGAAAGTTTTGGAATGTTATTATTATTATTAATTATAGTAAATATAGTATACAAAATTACCTTCAATAAAATGGATAGTCAAGTCATCCAGATTAGAAAGTTTGCTGTTAGTCCTCTAGTTTAATAATCTCTTCTTTATAAAATATTCGAGAAGCTTGTCAAATTAATTGTTTCTGGAAAGAGAAATGCACAATAATTATAATTTGCCCCTCAGATTTAAGAATTAAAAAAAAAATACAAAAAAGTGCATAAAATTATCTGCAAAATATAAATATTTATACCTAGGCATGATCCAGAGGTCAATAATTTGCTGTAGTTATTTATTTAGCGAGATTCGAGTCGCTTGACAAAATAGTCCTGAAAAGAGAAAAGCATATTATTAATTAGGCGCCCAGTTCAAATAATTATAGTAAATATAGTATACAAAATTACCTTCAATAAAATGGATAGTCTAGTCATCCAGATTAGAAAGTTTGCTGCTAGTCCTCTAGTTTAATAATCTCTTCTTTATAAAATATTCGAGAAGCTTGTTGAAATAATTGTTTCTGGAAAGAGAAATGCACAATAATAATAATAATAATTCGTCCCTCAGATAGTAGAATAAAAAAAATACAAAAAAAGTGTATAAAATTACCTGCAAAAATGTTTATACCTAAGAATGATCCAGATGTCAATTGCCCAAATTCTTAGGTAAATAATTAATTTAATACAAAAATATTTAACCATAAGTAACGTCTTTTGAGCAGGCTTCCGTCGTTGATTTTAGGTAATAAATTTAAAAGATGTATAAGTATCATATTTTGTATTATAATACTTATTGCGCAAGTATTTGTTTTTTTGGGTCAACTAAGTCGTTTTGTGTCGTTTGCATCAATCATCTATTTTAGGTAGGGTTGACACGCATTCAACATTATGTTACCTATTCAGATAATTACGTTGTTATTGTTCCGTTCAACCAAAGGATATCTAAGAATCTCATTGCTAAGTCGCCCGATCTATGCTCCTTTGGTTTTTTTAATAATTTGACAGTTTTCAGTTGAAATAGAACTCCTAGGGATAAAAAGTATAGCTTTCATCCTGCTCCATAGGCAACTTTAGACCTACTTTCAGAGAATGAAAAATATGAAAAAACTCTTTTTTACTAATAAACTTAGTTGCTATGCATTTTTACAATAAACTAAAGGTCATATTTAAGTCACTTGATTACTTTTTTATTTGTTACAAAAGTTTTTTTTTTTTTTTTTTTTTTTTTTTTTTTTTTTCTTTTTTTAATGCTCTACAAAAAATCATGCATTGACGAAAGGGGCGCGCCGTTGACGACTTGGGCTCGATTCAGACGGATTCTGAACGGTCGGACAGCGAGCTGCCCATAGCTCACCGTCCGATTTGTTACTAAAGTACTGTTTCGTTTCGTCAACCCTACGTTATTTCGCTGCATCGCCAAATCGTCATCCGCTACTAGGTATACGAGTAATAACTGCTTAGTCTTTATTTTTGAACTGGTATTATACGTCCGAGGAAAAAAGACGATTTATAGTATCACATTTGATTGAATGAGGTAATTTTTGAAACAATTAATTATAATGCGTTATCGATTTTATAAGCTACGTGTTTTTGGAGTACATTAAACAATCTAATTGCAGTTTGCAAGTGTGGAAGTCGTCTATAAGAAGTTCTGTACCATCAGTTATAATTAGATAGTGTAAATCTCGAGTTGTTGTCAATACCAGTATTAATATTCATCAAATCAATTCAGTGAAATTCTAACTGCAGATTGGCAAAATGTAAGTATAATATAACCCTCCTTCTAGCGCAGTCGGGTAAAAATATTTTAAGTGTTTACTGAGACCCGTGATCTGTTTGTATATTTATAGCATGCCATGATTTAAACAAAACATTTCATATCTTTGTTTCAGGTCTGATTCTGAGTGTGAATATAGTCAACCAGCTCTAACACTTGATCAGAAAACTAAACCAACTCGCAAACCAACAAAAGTCAGTGGGAAACGCAAGTCGGATTCACCATCGACTCATGCAATTCGCACAAGGTAAACGATTTTTTATTTTGAATTAACTCTATTAATGCTGCTTTCTATTAATTAAGTCTTATGTCTTATAGATTTTACAAATAATTCGTTTGTTATTTTTGTGTATTTTTTATGTGTTCTTAATATTCTATCCTAATCTAACGCCCTGCTCTGGATTTGCACAGGTGTAATTCTAAACAAAATACAGTTTTTGTCACTCAGGAAATATAATGTAGCTTTCTAGTAGAGAAACTATTTTCAATTCAGTAGTTCTAGAGATTACCCTAATTAGTATAAATGATAAATATATAAATTGTTTAATAGGATAACATATTAACATCAGTTTTATTTTTCAGCAAATTATCAAATACCAGCACTGATATATTTGGTATCAGTCGCAACCATGAAAATGACACAGAGCACAGCACGGGTTCATCTGGTCTGCCATCGTACTTCGTAAGCCGTGTGGCCAACGGTTGCGAGCGTCGAACAGCAAGTACGGTCGGTGAATACTACATAGACTGCAAGGTCTACAAGGCTAGCGACGCGCGCCTCACCGACTCTCAAGAGCTATGGAAGAAGGCGCTCGTTCGTGTTAAGTTCCAGAGCAACGCGGATTCGTCTCAGTGGCGAAAACTGCAAGAGTTCGTCCGTTCGGCTGACACATTGTTTCCAGAACAACCAAAATTTTACGATAACTGACTGTTGTTACACACATGAGAAAACTTGTAACGTTATTGGATACAATTAAAGTATAATGAATAGACTGTTGTTTTACTTACATACTTCAAACATTCTGTTGCGATGAAGTATTAGGCCCAGCTACTGGCAGCCAGTGGTATTTCATACAAGATATTCAGGTAAGTACACTAATATACTACACAGTCGTGTTTTTCGCGATAGAGTGATCGTTTGAGAAGCGATCGTACTTACATTATTCAGCGTTACTTTATGTAGTAATGTGTACTCACCCAGCTACTGGCAGCCAGTGGTATTTCTTACAAGATCTTCAGGTGAGTACACTAATATACTACACAGTCATGTTTTTCACGATAGAGTGATCGTTTGAGAAGCGATCGTACTTACATTATTCAGCGTTACTTTATGTAGTAATGCGTACTCGCCCAGCTACTGGTAGCCAGTGGTATTTCTTACAAGATCTTCAGGTGAGTACACTAATATACTACACAGTCGAGTCGATCGTTTATTATTGGGTATTCTATGCCACTGTCGCGTAGCGAGGCGCACTGGCCGAGCTACTTGCCGACAGTGGCATAGAATGCCCAATAATACACTACTGGCCCGTACCGCCAGCAGCGCGCCCGCAACTCTCACCTGCCGACGAGCTCCCGCACAAGAAGCGGCGCATCTCGCAATACCGCCGCCCCTCTCCGCCCTCCTCAGAGTATGCCACCATCTCCTCTAGCGAGCGACAGGCCGAGGATCTCCAACTCAGTTCTGTCAATCTAAAGACGGTAGAAATAGACAACATCAAAAAAATCGCGTCGCAAAAAGTGTTGGGTTAAAATATGTTGAGGTATTACTACTTTCAAAAAAAGGTCCTTTTCAGAGCCGCAAATGTTTCAATAATATTATTTCTTTAATATATTTGTCTAAAAACCTGCTTACCACTGAGATATACTTACCTTCAGGGCTACTGTGGGCCTACCACTTTTTACAAAACAACCTTGTTGCGAGACTTGTTTCAGGCTTATATAATAATGCTCGTTTAAATTCCACTTTGTTACTCAATATAAATTTATTACTTAAAAGTTTCGTAGTACTGGGAAAGTTGATTTATTCTTTTGGTGAATGCAGCTGTTTGTACGGAATCCTTGGTGCGCGAGTCCGACGCTCACTTGTTTTTATCAGTCGAGCATAGCTGCTCTCAACCGTCTGACAAATATAGGTATCCATAGTCCAGGAAAATAACTGCAATAAGACGCAAACCTGATGAAAAGTTCTAGTTAAGAACTTTAACCGGCATTACAGGATCCAGCCGTTTTGCCGAAAATATTTTGACAAAATTTCTCTTATATTTTCTTATAGACCAATGCAATATTTCGAATGTTTTTAGTACGCACATTTTCATTTGGTAAATTTTTTTACTCGGCAGAATATTACCAAGGATACTGTAATTAAGTCATTTGGTCTTTAATAAAATTACTTATTACAGCAAACAATCTTTAGATAACAAAGGTTAGGTCAAATGATATGTTATGACAAAAAATATAAAGGCAAAATTAAGATTTTTTGGGCATTATATAATTATATATTAATAATTAAATTTTATTTTAATATAATTATTTATTTAATACAAAATATTTGTATATTCCATTATTTTTTTTGCAATGGATATTAGCAATATTGCTGCGGCAGCGGCCGCCGGGGCCAAGCACCTGATTTCCTCTTTTGCAAAGCAAGCATGCATGATAAATTAATGGCAATTCGATAACTATGGTCAATTAATTAGTCGAAGAGCGAGCCAAGCGAGCTCGGGAGCATAAGGCACCCCGACATGGATAGGTTAGGTTACTTTAGACCTTGCAGACGGAAATAGGAGCCCCGCCCAGCGGGGCTCCGTCGACTTTGTTTCTTAAATAGTAATAGTACTTACATATTGTAATTTAATTTATATATTCTGTGCTACTGACATACAGATGCAAATTTTTTGTCATTGACTAAGCAATTGACTGAATAGAAATGGTAAATTCTTCTTTTTCTTCATCGTGTCGATGATTCCATTTTTAGGGTTCCGTAGCCAAATGGCAAAAAACGGAACCCTTATAGATTCGTCATGTCTGTCTGTCTGTCTTTCTGTCTGTCTGTCTGTCTGTCTGTCTGTCTGTCTGTCCGTCCGTATGTCACAGCAACTTTTTTCCGAAACTATAAGAACTATGCTGTTGAAACTTGGTGAGTAGATGTATTCTGTGAACCGCATTAAGATTTTCACACAAAAATAAAAATAAAACAATAAATTTTGGGGGTTCCCATACTTGAAACTAAAACTAAAAATATTTTTTTTTAACAAACCCATACGTGTATGGGTATCTATGGATCGGACTTCAAAAATGATACAGAGGTTTCTAATATCATTTTTTTCTAAACTGGATAGTTTGCGCGAGAGACTCTTCCAAAGTGGTAAAATGTGTGTCCCCCCCCTGTAACTTCTAAAATAAGAGAATGATAAAACTAAAAAAAATATATGATGTACGTATATGTAAACTGCCAGCGAAAATTGGTTTGAACGAGATCTAGTCAGTAGTTTTTTTTTAATACGTCATAAATCGTAAACCGCAATTTACCAAGTACGGAACCCTTCGTGCGCGAGTCCGACTCGCACTTGGCCGGTTTTTAGTTTTTAATTTAGATGTTGTGCTTCGACCAGAACTCAGCAACGTCGACAGCCCTAGCGCTGGCCTCCTCAAAGGCCACTCCCAATGGTAAATTGAAAACTAACGATACATATTTCGCTTATTTTTGGCAAATGAAATTAGCGGAAAAAGGTTTGCCAGTGTTAATATTTGTCAATTTCTATTCGATGAAACAAGGGTAACCCCTGAAAAGGGGTAATAAAATATTTGGGTTTCTCTATAACCTGTATTTTGAGAAACAGTGAACGACCACAAAATTCATGTACACTATTGCTGTTACAACAATTAATGAACAATGTCGTTCTACTGCCGCAATAATTTATGTGACTGTTATGGTTGTGAAATCTATATATATAAATAAAAAGACAAGTCCTGACTGACTCATCAACGCCCAGCCCAAATCCTTGGACCTAGAAAGCTGAAATTTTGTAAGCGTCAGGACCCCTGGACCAAGAGAGATATAGATAGTAGTTGATAGAATAGAATATACTTTATTGTACACCAAAAAAAAGAAATAACACATATTATACAGCAACTTAATACTATGGGTACAAAGGCGGTCTTATCGCTGACAGCGATATCTACCAGACAACCTTTGGATGGACTAAAGAACTTAAGATAAAAATAGGGGGTAGGGTGTACTGTTATATTAAAAAAATATATATATATTAATACATACAAATTATATGGCTATATAAAATACTATACACAAACTTACAAATATATATACATACATAATATTACATTTAAAAAATAATAATTAAAGAATGGTTGAACAAAGATTGGAAATAAAAAATAAAAAAATGGAAGAAACAGAAAAGCATTAAAGACAAAGGAAATGATTCTTGACAAGATTTTTAAAAGATGCTAGTGACTGGGCTTGTCTTACTGACATCGGCAACTCATTCCACAATCGAACAGCCTGGACCGTGAACGATTTACTGTAGAACTTAGTAGAATGAGCAGGCATCAAAAGTCTCAAATTCTCCGATGATCTCAAGTGTCTAGAATGTGTGTCATGAAGGAACTTAAAGCGTTCTTTGAGATAAAAGGGGGTTGTAGGAATAAACAGAACACTGTAGAGTAACGATAAAATGTGGGCATTCCGGCGAAGGCGGATTGGCAGCCACTTGAGCTTAGTACGAAATTCAGAAACATGGTCATATTTGCGTAAACCAAAAATGAATCTAATGCAAAAGTTTTGGAGTCGCTCAAGCTTATCTAGCTGCACTTCAGTTAGATCTAAATAACTGACATCTGCATAATCGAGGATTGGGAGAAGGAGGGATTGGACAAGCGCAGTTTTGGTGGCAGTTGGAAGAAAATTGCGCAGTCTGCGCAAAGACCCTGCAGACGCAAACACCTTGCGGCTAACCTCCTGCAGCTGAGGACCCCACGAAAAGTCCTTGTCAACTAAAATACCCAGGTCTTTCACTGAGTCGCTGTATGGAATAGCTGAGCCATCAAAAACAATCCGGGGGAGCTGCGACCAGTTAACTCTTGAGCGCAACCTAGGACTGCCGACAACAATGACTTGAGTCTTCGCAGGATTAACCCTGAGACCATGGGCCAAACTCCACTTAGAAATACAACCTAAATCTTTGTTGATCATATTAACTGCCTCCGTCAATTCATCTACCGGAGCTTGAGAATATATTTGCAAATCGTCAGCGTAAAGGTGGTAGGATGAGAGAAGGTCATTAGAAATAGAATTAATAAAAATAGCGAAAAGAAGAGGAGATAGAACGCCCCCCTGTGGTACGCCTTGATGTTTAGAAAATACCAAAATTTACTACATTTTTGCTACTATTTGATACCTAACTTCAAATATTTAGTACCTCAACTGATAGCGAAAAAACACGTAAAGAAAGTGGTCAGCCATTCTGACATCAGGATGTCTGGACCATTTTTTTTTCATAGGTTGAGACAACAAAAAAGGTAGTAAATATTTACAAAGAGATAAATTAGGTGAATTTATCTCTTTGTAAATATTTACTACCTTTTTAGTACCTCAACATATATTTTTTTCAAATTTTTTTGGCAGTCCAGAAAAATGCTACGCATGAAAGATTGCACCAATAGAGATATTTGATGTTTAGAAAATACCAAAATTTACTACCTTTTTGCTACTATTTGATACCTAACTTCAAATATTTAGTACCTCGACTGACAGCGAAAAAATACGTAAAGAAAGTGGTCAGCCATTCTGACATCAGGACGTCTGGACCATTTTTTAGCCCAGAGTTAAATAAGGGATGAAAGTTTATAAGAAACTCTGTCATTTTTAATTTGAAATGAATGAAATATGGTATTTAGCCTCTAAATATAAATAAAAAAATACGTCTTTAAGGATTTTTTGAATTTCAACCCTTAAAGGGTTAAAAAAAAGTTAATTTTAAAATCAAAAACCCGACAGGAAACATATTCGCGAACTAGCTGACCACTGATCCTCCGACTGCACAGCATGATTTTTCTCGTTAACAGCTTTTTAGTGCGTTTCTTAATCAGTCGGGTTTTTGATTTTAATTTTTTTTATTTTTATTTACAACTTTTTAGTTATATTTTTTTTTCGATTTACTTTTAAACATATACGTGGTATATATTTTTGTAATCACCTCTTAAAACCCTTCATTTTGATACCCCATTCGATGGGTTTCTAAGATAAATAAAATTGGGACCCACACAAAATGGGGCCCAAAATTGGGACCCACACAAAATGGGGCCCAAAATCCGCCATGTTTGTTTTTTTAGAACTTCTATCTAAGAACACTTGAGCGGTCAAGACTTATGTATCGATGTCTTAATTATATAAATAAATATATAATTATATTATATAAATTGGTCAAGCGGTTTAAAAGATATGAGGTAATAAAGAATATTACAAACATACATACAAGATACGCACGAAACACATAATCCAGTCGGGTAAAATAGGGGTGTTAAAGTTTGTAAGAAAAATAAATTGTTTATTTTCAAAATTACTTGAAACTTAGTATGTCTGCTCTTGAATACAAATAAAAGAAAAACGTACTTAAGCATTTTTTGAATTTCAGCCCTTAAACGGGTTAAAAAGGCTTTTAAAGTTTGTATGAATAATACCTACCTACCTCCTCCTTCCTACTGGATGTGCTCGGACGGAATCAGTGTTCATACTTCGAATACCACTGATACTCTCTGACTATGTCTTTGAGTTTAAACGATTACAATTTCCCCTTTGCAATGACCAAAAATAAATCATTAAAAGTGGCATGCATAGATTTAAGAAAATATTGCATCTCACACGGGCAATTCTACGTTGCCTATCCAGAGTCAGTACAGCCTGGTCATTTTGGCACCAGACCGAAAAAACACCAATGTGCTATAAAAATAAGTGCGTAATTAAATTGACTTTGTTAGTGTAAACTAATTGGGATACCCATATCTAGACAGTACAGAATGGCACAAAACTCATCACTTTATCTGAAGATGCTATAATTTTTCCTTCGACAATTAGTTTCGAAATTTATGAAGTAAACAGATACAAAATATAGCTGGTAACGTTTAAGCGCGTGTAACCTACGATACGTCAAGCCATTCTAAATCACGACTACGAGGAAGACAACTTTTCATCGAAAATCATCATGAGCAAGCTCTGTGAATATGTGAATAATTATCATCTCTGTGACACAGAAAATCCGCGTATAATCCAGGAAGAGTCATTACACCCTCGCAAGGTTACTGCATGGTGTGTTGTTTTTCATGGATGATTGCTAACGCGTGCCCGTTCCCCACTATAAGTAGCACAGGGGGACATCGTGGAGTTTAAGTGGGTTCGAGTCCCATATTACTGCGCTATCTTCCCGTGATAGCACAGTATGCATGAGCATGTCCCCAGGCAAAAAAACGAATGATGTGATGTTTACGCTGGAAGCGTCATCGGGCCGCCAAACGACTACTATGGTCGACGAAGTTCCAGAGCCATGATCAACGTCTTTCTATATCCTTAAAAGGAATAAATACCCATACTTAATAACATTATAAATGCGAAAGTAACTTTGTCTGATTGTCTCTTACCTTTTCACGCTTATACCGCTGAACCGGGCAAGAAAAGTTTAGATAAAAGTTGATCCGGGCAAGGAAATAGGCAATTTTTTTTATAAAATACGAAGGGGTAGAAAAGGTGGGAGGATTAATTTTAGATGTAACTTCTTATTATGCAACTCCTTCTTATTATGAACGGATTTAGATAAAATTTGGTATGGAGATAGTTTGAGAACAAGAAAAGGACATAGGCTAATTCTTTTTACATAAAACACGAAGGGGGAGAAATGGAAAGAGGAGGTGTTGGGGTTGTAAAGATAAGATGTACAAATTTTCTTCATGAAGCTGAATTTTGGCAGGTGGTAGTATAAGATAGTAAACGTTAGTTAAGAAAGGATTTTTGCATATTCGAATTTTAAGTGTGAAAATGGGTCAATTTGGCGACGCTTGCGGAAGGCCCATGTCCAACAGTGGACGTCTTTCGGCTGATATGATGATGATGATGTAATGGGAAAACTGTTCTTTGTATGAAACTTGCTTCCGATTTGGTTGCAACTTTGCAGGCATGTTTTTGATAAGAAATGATTGAGATCTGCATATTTATTTAGATTATGTAATGTGATGAGGCTTCGTATTACACAGCAAGTTGCCAATATATTAACAGATACAATTAAAGGGGAAACCGTGTTCATATGTCGAATCCCAATAATCCCCACTGAACTATTATATTATATATACTCAGTTCAATTCAAAAGGCTCCAGTTTCCAATCAAACTTAGTTTTGCTATTACTATTAACAAAGCTCAAGGGTAGCAGGAGTGTATTTGGAAAAGCCATGCTTTACCTACGGCCAGCTAAATGTAGCTGCTGATGTTCGCGTATGTTCAAGGCCCACAATGTGTATGTTCAATCCAATATTATAAAGAGCAAAGGTTTTTTTGTTTGTTTGTACCTAATAGGCTCCGAAACTACTGGACCGATTTTAAAAATTCTAATAAATTCTAATTCACCTATAGAAAGCTACATTATTCTTAAGTAACATAGGCTATAACTTATTTCCAAAAAATATAGAAATCATTTTGAAAATTGCAATAATGTAACCCAAAGTAGCAATATTTTGCCTATAAAATTCATTATTTGGCGTGCGCTGAGAAAACTATTGATGATACATAAAAATTATGTACTACATGATTAAAGTACTCATTATTTACTACAAAAAAAACTATGAGATAATATATCTCACAATCATAGTTAAGTCACAATAGCAGCTTTTGTGTTCTAACATTTAATTAGATCGCCGGTAGAAACAAAAATTGGTTACATTCGTAGTGTAGTATTAATTCTTATTCAAATAAATAGTTTAACAAATTGGTAGGTAGGTAGGTGGGTATGTAGGTAGGGTAGGGTAAAAAGGGTATGTAGGATAGGATAGGTTGGTATGTAGGATAGGGTAGTGTAGGTAGGTTGATCTGTAGGGCAGGTGATTAGGTTGATAGAGTGGGGTAGGTAGGTTGATCGGTAGGGCAGGTGAGTAGGTAGGTAGGTAGGGTAGATAGGTAGGTGCTAGGTCGGTAGATAGCCAGTTGATGGAAAGAAGCCGCGGGGGTCAGCTATAATATATAAAAGACGAAAATGGCTGACTTACTGACCGAACGATCAACGCACAGTCAAAACCACTAAGCCTAGAAGCATAAAATTTAGCAACAAGGTTCCTCATATGACGTAAGTGAGCACTAAGAAAGGATTTTTGGAAATTCTACTCCTTAAGGGGTAAAAAGGGGTTTGAAAGATTGGATGAAAAATCTAATTCCAAAATTCCTAAAACTTGGCAATAATAGTAATCTAAGTAAAGGTTGCTATTATTAGTTTTTCGAAGCTACCCCCAAATTTTTAATAGGACTAGAATTTTATAGACATTCCATAGATTTTTTTAATGTAACTTATACTTGTTAAAGCAAAGGTGGTTCTAACCTAAATGAATATTGAAGGTAATTTTTAGTTTTTTCTAAGAAACTTGATTTATTCTTATTCTTTTATTTTTTTTCCATTTAAGCTAACAATAAACAAAAGTAAACTATACAAACTTATACTAAACCTAACTACTTACACTATATACAAAAGACAGGTACACTTAGGCGTCGAAGTACTCTTCCACATCGCTGTCCCCAGAAGACTGACGTTGAATGGCAATACTGATTATTTGCGCAAAGAAAGAGCCAGCCCTCTGGTCACGCATAGTGTCGATCAGTCGGCGAGAGATCTCCTTAAAAAGGAGACGTGCAAACGGCTACGTTCGACCCCAAACGACTCAAAACTGTAATTACCAATTAGGTTACAGTATTTGCGCCGCTAGAGGGCCTCAGCCGCCGCAGCAGCAGCGCCTGCATAGCCCGCCGAACTAGGAACATGAGATGGCGCAAGAATGTCGACACAGGTTGCGTCCCACACCAGAGGCCTACCCACCTTCCACGGCACCAATGTCATGCCATCTGGTCGCTTCCCATCGACACGTACCAAGCCGTTAGGTTCTAATACAGCTGGTACGCTGGCGGTGATAAGCGCTCGACGAATAATGTCATAGATGCTGGTGTGCCGTGCTATGCATCCTGCGCTCTTGCAACAAGACAGGCCATGGTGCTCAAGGCTGCCGACAGCTTCAGTTGCTTTTTTTTTTTTTAATTTTCTCCCAAAAGATGATTAAGGCGATGTTAAAGTGTTTTTGAAGAAACCTATTTCTTGGGTTAATAAACTTGAAACTTAACTTAACTACCAACCTAATAAACAATAAAGGTGTCTTTAATAGTTTTTTGAAACGACCCCGAAAAGACGATATAGAGGGTGTTCAAGTTTGTACGGCAGTATTTGATTTCTTGGGTTTATAAATATGAAACTTGACATTAAAACCAACTTCAATAAACAATATATGATCAAACGAACTTCCAAGTGAAGTTCGATCATTATTATGATGACTTGCTTCATTTGAAGATATGATTATAACAATGTAGTTTCCCTAACTTACTTGGTAACTTCGCACATATTTTAAAGATTTTTTAAGCTTCAGAACGTTTAGTGAGTATGTCCTTGTGTCACTTTGACGTTTAGCTCATTTTTTTTAGAGTCAAGTTAGCTGTATGTATGAAACAAAACTTTCTGTATACCTGGGATATTCATTTATCAGGGAGGGAGGGAGCTCATATCTTCAAATGAAGCAAGTCATCATAATAATGATCGAACTTCACTTGGAAGTTCGTTTGATCATATATTATAATTCCTTGCTTCATTTTTCAGATCTTCTTCTTCTTTTCGATTCGATGGCACATTTAATTAGATTGTCTGGGCCCAGTAGGCGGCCACGCTTATTGCAGCGTCAGAAGCACCGTACAGGTCTTCTAGGGTGCAAGTGAATGGACAGCCAGGACACTCCAGCAAGTGGGACATAGTCTGTACAGGGGCACCACACTCGCACCGAGTGTTGGACGGATCAATAATCCCCCATTTCGCCAAATTATATTTGCAGCGGCCCACCTGGGCACGTAGCCGATTCAATGCCTTCCATACAGGCCACTGCAATTCATGACCAAGGGGCAGATGTTCCTTGGGCTTAACAAAGTCATGGGGTGGTGGGCACTTCTCCACCCACAGCTTTCCCCTTTCTTTTCCCTCTTTCATTTTTCAGATATGATTATAACAATGTAGATGTTAAGAGTCAGAAAGTTTTAGATTGGAGAAAATAAACAATAAGTTAACAAAAATTATCGTTTTATTTTTCAACGAATCAGTCTTATAATAGTTATGACTATTTATCAATTTAAATGAACTTCTAGACATTAATTGAGATCACCTTAATACACAGAATCATTTTTAATTTGAAGACAATATTACAATCACAATTGGTCTTCTCTTGGTAAGCAAACAGATCTAGCAAATTCGCCTTCATTTACGACAGATCTGTTATAAAAACGGGCGAATGAGTTGGATGAACTAGTCCACCCGGCGGTTTTGCGAATAGTTTCTATATTAACCCCAGCCAAACTCGCGGCCGAGGTGGAAGCGTGTCTTGTGCTGTGCGCACTGAATGTGCTGATGTCAACGCCACTTTCTAACAGTACTTGTTTGATCCATCTGCTGATGGTTTGTGTAGTGGCAGGCTTGTGTGGCCGTCTGTACGTTAGCAAAAGATTGTTTGTGCTCTCAGTTCTTATGTTTTTAGTTCTAGAAATATAATCTGAGAGAGCTGTCGCTGGGCAAATAGAAATATTTTCCCTAAAGTATGGCAAAAACAACAAAGGCTGGTCCCTACCGGGTGCAGATGTTTTGATGATGTCTATTATGGAGATTTTTACGCCATTGTCTAAAAATCGTATGTTGTCGATTTTAATTAAGGAGAGCGTCTGCACCCTATGAGCTGTACAAATTGCTTAAAGAATGATAAGTTTTTTAGTGATTTTTTCCAGTGTCAGCTCACTGTTTGGAAACCATGTTGAAATAAAGTTTAAAACCAATTGGAGATTCCAGGTGGTGGAATACTTAGGTCTTAAAGGCCTTAATTTATACGCGCCTTTAAGGAGACGCTTTATAGGTTCATCTGAGCCAATATTGTTGCCTATAAAGGCTGATAAAGCAGAACGATGGGAATTCAGACTGCCATACGCACATCCATTATTAAATTGTGCCGCTAAGAATGAGAGTAAAGATGATTTCGGTGGGTCAAATACGTTAATTTTGTTTACTGTACAATATTGCCACCAGAGCTTAAGTGAGGTATTGTATTGCTGTATGGTGCTGGTAGAAAAAGAAGATAGCATCAGTGCAGCTGAGTGTGCGCATGCACCTCGCCGACTGAAGGCCTGCCGGAGAGCCTCGCGACAGCCAGGGTAAGGTTCTTGTGCAGGGGGTGACACTCCCTGAAATGAGATTGTAAGAGGTTTTATTGGGGATTAAATAAACAACGTCGGAAACAATAAGATTTTGTAATAATGGAAACCATGGCTGTGAAGGCCAATTAGGATAAACTAATATGCCCTGTGCATTATCATCTATGATTTTTCTTAGGCATTTTAGTATCAGAGAAAATGGTGGAAATGCGTAAAAGTAGTAGCTATTCCAGTCTGCTGTGAATGCGTCAACGGAGACTGCGTCTGGGTCTTGTTGCCATGAAATGAACTTGACACACTTAGTGTTATCTCGAGAAGCGAATAAGTCTATCTCAGGTTGACCGAAATGTTTTATTATGCTTTGAAAAGCTTCATTAGAAAGAGACCATTCAGTATCCGGGTTTACAATTCTAGAAGCGGCATCTGCACGGTTTTCTTTGGTATTGACGTATGGTGCATATACCCAAAAGTCGCGCTGCTCACACCATTTCCAAATAGACCTGGCCAAGTCGTTTAAGTGGGTGTACTGAATACTCCCCATACGATTTATATAACTAATCGCAGTGGTATTGTCCATGCGTATTAATATTGCACAGTTGGTTAAATCGCTCGTAAACGATTTCAAGCCCAAAAAGGCGGCCATCAGTTCTAAGTAATTGATATGATATTCTTTTTCTGATGACTTCCATTTACCATGTACTTGAACGTTCTTACAAACAGAACCCCAACCTGATCGCGACGCGTCGGTATAAATTTCGATTGCAAATTTTGACTGTCGCATAAAATTGCGTGTTGTATCAATATTTGACAACCACCAAAACAAGTCTGCTAATATAATTTCAGGTAGGTTAATTTTGGCTTCGTAATTATTATTATGCTTAAGAGCGCGAGGAACTTCTGGCGCTCTAAGATCTTAGTGTACTCTATGTATCAAGCGTACTTTACGGCTGGACACGCGGCGACTAGTACACCAATAAGTCGAGCTAACTCGCGAATAGAGCATGACTGTAATTTTGGAAACTTAGTAACTAACTCGGCAATGCTACGTCGTTTACTGTCTGGTAATTCTATACTAAGTTTTTTGGTGTCATAACAAAATCCTTAATATTTGCAGGATTGTCGCGGTTTTAATATACTTTTGTCATAATTAACAATGAAACCTAGGAACTCTAGTAGTTCCAAAGTTTCATTTACATTATCAAGACACTTGTCGTAACTATCTCCAATACATAAGATATCGTCTAAAAAAGTTACTGATTGGAATCCGCGACGTCTGAGATAAGCCATAACTTCTTTTAAAACCTTAGTGAATACCCGTGGGGCTACTGATAAGCCAAACGGCATGCAGTTAAAGCAAAATGTGTGAGATTTCAACGAATTATTGGGCTGAAATTGAAATTTCAAATATTTGCGGTCAGAAGGCTTAATGGCAATGAGGAAATATGCATCTTTTAGATCAACTTGCATGCAGTTCGATAGTCCTCCATTTTAAAATGTTCGTTTTTTATTAGTTTATTTAATGGCTTTAAATTTAATATAAAGCGCTTATCGCCGTTAGGCTTCATCATGAGAAATATTTTCGATATAAATTGATCTTTAGTCACATTGCACTCTGAGATAGCCCCTAATGACTTTAGATTATTAATGGCTTTTAACATTTCTGATTTTTCAGTATATGATAGAACGTTTTTAGGAATTACCTGTTGGCTCACAGGGGTGTGAAAAGGTATTGGATAGCCATTTTTTAGCCAATCAAGAATCACGTTGTTGCTGGTTATTTTCGACCATCGCTCATAAAAGTGGGTAAGTCTACCAGCATGTACCTGCGTCAACGGTAAGTCTGCGTGGACGCCCGCGGTTTGTCGTGCGGCGCAGCGCGCTGTGGCGGCTGCGCTGGCGACACGTACGGGCGGCGACTCCCTGCCGCAGTCGGCCTCCTGTATGCACCCCGCCCCCCCCTGTTCGCCGGACGCCGAGGGGGCTGGTTCCAGTGTAGTGTGCAGCTCGCCCAACCTTATATTTGTAACTGCACACACCTTTTATGGGCATTATTACACAAATCGTTGAATCGAACACTTCTCTTTTATTTCGATTACATCACTCTAATACATGGCGACCCTTAGCCAGCAATTAAAATTTTGCAACTTACGTAAAATGCGAGGACGACAATAGTTGAAGAAATCCTGAAAAATATACTGATATAAGTTTATGAAGACGGAAAATTTAGAAGGAAGAAACAAAAGGAGAAAAAAAAAAGAAAAAAAAAACAGAATCCAAGAATAAGTGTGAAGCGGTGAAAATATTAAATAAGAAGACAGAAAAGGAACGTTGCTGCCGGGTGCCGGGAGAATGCTCAAGCCTTATGATGAGAGGATATGCAGGGCGCCGGGAGATAAATCGTTCGGGTCCGATGTGGAGCAGCTGGGAGTCAGTTCGAGTCCAGTGCTGAGGAAACCGTTCATCCACACCATGTAAGACGTCGTGACCTACGGAGTCAGTTCGAGTTCAGTGCTGAGGAGTCCGTTCATCCACGCCACGTGACACGTCGTGACCTACTTATACGTTGTCAGTACAATACGTACCTACTGCAATGTAAGTTTTGCACTGAAATTTTTTTTTAATATTCTACAATATTCCATAATATTTAAATTAGATCATGTTGTATTATTTTATATTTCGATTTGGGGAATAGGAATGTCCCAACAATTGCAAGATTTGCACGCTAAATTAAAATATTTAAGGGAATATTTAGTGAAACTAGGTCCAGATAGGCGTAGACAAGATTTAGCTTATAAGAAACTAGTAGAAGCAGAAAATGAATACAGTAGACTGGATTGTATTTTGACTCAGTTGAACCAAGAAATTAAAGAACGCAAGCTAGACAAAGAAACTTGTGAGGTTTTCCAAACATTAATCCATGAGATTCAATCAAATTATCAGAAAATAAAGGGTTTACTGACTTTAGTAGATAGTAGTAGTCAAACTAGTTCTAAGGATTTTATAGAACATTCAAATAGTGTTACAAAAATGGCTGAAACGTTCGATATTAAAACTGCAATTTCCCTGTTGCCGATGATGAATGGCCAGGAGCAGGTGACAAATCAGCTTATTGATGGTATCTTACTTTATAGCTCGCTTATCAATGATGCCAGTAAAAGTCAATTGATACAGTTTGTATTAAAAACACGTCTCTCGCCTAGTGCAAAATTGCGTCTAAAAACCACTTACGCAGATATTGAAAGTTTGATAGAAGATATTCGCATTTATTTGTTACCTAAAAAATCATTTGTAGCATTACAAACACAATTGCTTAAGGCGACTCAAGGCCGTAGGAGCATAGAAAAATTCGGTACAGAGATAGAGGAATTGTTTGTGAATCTTACGATTGCTCAGGCTAACGATAAGCGAGATGCCTATGAGGTTTTGCGTCCGCTCAATGAGAAGACTGCAATCAAACGGTTTAGCGACGGTTTGGCCGATAAGCGGCTCAGCACCATCATTGCCTCACGACAGTTTGCGTCATTGTCTGAAGCTATTACGGCTGCGGTAGATGAGCAATCCATGTCTGTCCAGCCACAAGACCAGGTTATGCAATTTAGGGCTAACCAAAACTATAAACGTGGAAGCTTTAGAGGTTCTCGAGGCCGAGGAAATAGACAGTTTTATAACAACAATAAAACTTATCATCAAAATTATAATAAAAATTATGAAAATAGCACAGGTATAAGAACTTCATACAGTGTAAATCGAGGTAAACACACAGGTGGTCAGCGTCAGCATTTACGCGGACGTCCGGTGCGTTGTCAGCATGTTCAGCATAACGCGCAACAGTCCAATGTCCAAGACAACTTGCGCAATGATCAGGCAAATAGTCATGAAAACTTAGAATTTTTTCGTACCTAAACCGTACACTCATTAAATTCTTAGTTATAGTAATTTTTGTATTATTAATTGTCAACTACAAAATAGTAATGTTGATCTTAATTTACTGATTGATAGTGGAGCAAGCTTATGTGTGCTTAAGTATGAATGGTTGTCGCGACATAGGAATTTATTGAATTTAGTAAAACAGGATAAGATAGTTATTAAAGGAATTAGTGGTAATTTAGAATCTATGGGATACATTTATTTAGATATTTTAATTAATAATGTGACTTTTCAACAAAAGTTTCATATTTTTGAACACTTATCTTGCGCCGCAGAAGGTATACTCGGGCAGGATTTTTTTGAGCGCTATAATGCGGTATTAAATTATAAAAATGGTACTCTGAGTTTAGAAACCCGAGACCAGTCTGTCAGTGTTCATGTAAATAGGAATTTGTTTACAATTCCACCTCGTTGCGAAGTAATTAAACACATCCCGACGTCACACAATAGTGATTGCGTCATTTTATCAAAGGAAATTTATAATGGTGTGTTCACAGCGGGTGTAGTATCGAAGCCACATAATGGACTTATTCCTGTTAGGATTTTAAATACAACTGATAGTTCGGTTAAGATAAATATTTCAGATCTAATTATTAGCAGCCTAGATAATTTTTATGTTTGCAAGTTTGACGACGATAGTATATCTGTGGATAGAGTTCGAACTTTGCTAACTACGTTACAACTACATACTTATTTAAATAAAGAGGAACAAAGAGGCATTGAAAACGTATGTGCCAAATATGCCGATGTTTTCCATTTGCCAGGAGATACGCTCACTACTACAAATTTAATAGAACATTCAATTAAACTAAAGGAAAATGCGTCTCCAGCGTACGTGAAGCCCTATCGATTGCCTAAAGCATTGAAAGGCGAGGTACAAAGACAAATAGATGAAATGGTTAAAAACGATATCATTGAAGAGACTATTTCAGAATGGTCAAGCCCAGTTCTATTAGTACCTAAAAAGACAGATAGGTCAGGAGAAAGGAAATGGAGACTTGTAGTGGACTATCGCCAACTCAATAATAGGATACAGGATGATAAATTTCCCCTACCTAACATCACTGAGATACTAGATTCGTTATCTAACAACATCTATTTTTCAAAATTAGATCTCAGTCAAGGTTACTATCAGCTGTCTTTAGAAGAAAAGTCTAGGAAGTTTACTGCATTTACAACAGACAAGCAGTATCAAATGAAACGATGTCCAATGGGACTTAAGACATCGCCTAGTGCTTTTGCTCGTCTCATGACAATAGCAATGTCAGGGTTAAATTATAAATCATGCTTCTTATATCAAGATGATTGTATTGTCGTAGGAAATTGTCTTGAAACGCACAACAAGAATCTTATAAAAATTTTTGAATGCCTGAGAAGAGTGAATTTGAAACTAAATCCGATGAAGTGTGAATTTTTACGTAAAGAAATCGTTTATTTAGGGCATAAGATCACTTCAGAAGGTATATTTCCCGATCCATCAAAGGTAGAATGCCTGCAAAAGTACCCTGTCCCGCAGAATGTAGACGAAGTCAAGAGATTTGTTGCATTTGCTAACTATTATAGGCGTTTTATTCCAAAGTTTGCCGACATAGCCTATCCATTGAATGCGTTATGTAAGAAAGATGTAGCGTTCGTATGGAGTGATGAATGCGAGCGAGCATTTTACAAGCTAAAACAGATCCTTGTTAGTCCAACTATACTTGACTATCCAGACTTCAGCGATAATAATACTTTTACGTTACAAACTGACGCATCAAAACTAGGTTTAGGCGCCGTGCTGTCTAATAGTAATAGCAAGGTAGTCGCGTACGCCAGCCGTAACTTGAAACCAGCTGAGACACGATACCCTGTGATTGAGTTAGAATTACTTGCTATTGTTTGGGCGGTTCGACATTTTAGACCTTATTTATATGGGAAAAAGTTTTACATAAAAACAGACCATAAGCCATTGATTTATTTATTTAATATGACCGATCCTTCAAGCCGGTTGACAAAGTTTAGATTATATCTCGAGGAATATGATTTTGAAATCAGCTATGTCCCAGGACGGCAAAACGCAGCTGCAGATGCATTGAGCCGGATACCTATTACATCCAACAGCTTAAAGGATATGAACAAGCATGTAGTATCGGTCATGACAAGGGCACAGACTCGCAGGTTACGTACTGACTGTGACAACAACGACATGACTACTGAGGTATCCTCTACTCCAAGGCCTGATCAACCTAAGGTAGTGGAAATTCTCAAACGACCAATTGACAGCGTTGAATTGATTTTACTTAGCAATAAAAATACATTAAATCAGATAGAAAAATCAAAACATTACACTAGTGACAATGGTAACTGCAAATTCGTGCCTGAAAAGTCAGCAATTTTTGTAATTTCTCGATCGTTATCGACCGTAAGTGTGTTAGCGAGAGAATTACAACGTTTTTGCAAGCAAATCAAATTAAACGAGCTCATAATAATTAAGAACAAGCGCAACGAAAGTATTGTAAACAATTTTATAAAGGAAATGAGTCATTTAAAAGATACTCCTAAGTTACTTGTTATTAAAGATGTGACTAGAGTTACTGACAAAGACACGAAAATTGTGATCTTGAATGACTTCCACCTGTTACCCACGAGTGGCCACGCGGGGGTAAACAGAATGTTAAATAATATTAGGAAGTACTATTATTGGCCAGGAATGAGCAATGACGTATCAGAATTCGTAAAGAAGTGTAGAAGTTGTCAGATTCAAAAGCATACCAATAGGCATACGAAGGAACCGATGGTTATCACATCCACGGCATCCACTGCTTTTGAAAGAGTTAGTTTAGATTTAATAGGTCCTTTAGATGTAGATAATTTAAACTATAAGTATATTTTGACATTACAGTGTGATTTAACAAAATACGTCGAAGCTTATCCTATAGAAAAGAAAGATACTATTTCAGTAGCTAAGTTATTTGTAAACAATTTTATTCTGAGGTATGGTATCCCTTTTTTTTTTTTTTTTTTTTTATTAAATCTTATATCTTGCAATCAGTCCTTCTGACTATGAGCAGATGTGTTGAACGGCTATTATTCATGAGGAGATGTACCCCACTGGGAACATCCTCCATATTAGTATAATGGCTTAGTCAATGCCGCCGAGATCCAAGGTTCTGCGCCGTTTGAGGCGATTTAGACAGTCAGGTAATGTAAGCTGGACAGCGAGCTGGTTAGGATGGTTGTCCAGTCTTGTTTTGTATTTGCCTGCGAATGTCTTTATCTCATCTTTCACTGTTGGCATGTTCAGGTATTTGTGTACTTCACTGTTTCTAATGAACCAGGGTGCATTGCTAATTTGTTTAACGATGTAGTTCTGAGCTCTTTGAATAATACTTATGTTGGAATCACAGCAGGCTCCCCATAACTGAATCCCGTAGGTCCAGACTGGTTTTATGACAGTCTTGTAAATTAGGAGCTTGTTGTCCAGTGACAGTTTTGAGTTTCTACCCAGGAGCCAGTAGAGACCTTTGTATTTGAGGTTGACCTGTTTACGTTTTGTTTCAATGTGTTTCCGCCATGTCAACCTGCGGTCCAGGTGTAGTCCGAGGTACTTAGCTGTGTCACTCTGAGTCAACTCCTTCCTACTAAGGTTAACAGGGGGACAAGTTTCTCTTCGCAGTGTGAAGGTGACCTGCACTGACTTATTAGCACTCACTTTTATACGCCATCTATCAAACCAGTTGCTTATTTCATCAAGGCTTTGTTGGAGCTTCGCAGTGGCTTCTGCGGGGTCTTTACTAGAAGCTAATACTGCTGTATCATCTGCATAAGTAGCAATAGTAACTCCAGGTGTTAGTGGAAGATCTGATGTGTATATGGTGTACAAAACCGGGCCGAGAACGGAACCTTGTGGCACACCAGCAAGTATCTCGTGAAAACCCGACGAGCAGTCATCTTCTTTTACTTGGAATATTCTATTGTTGAGATATGATTCTAGTATATGATAGAAACTGTGAGGCAGCAGTAACTTAATTTTATAGAGCAATCCTTTATGCCATACCCGGTCAAAGGCCTGCTGAACGTCAAGGAAGGCCGAAGAGCAATATTCCTTCTTCTCAAGACTGTCACTGATATGTCTGCACACTCTGTGTACTTGTTCAATGGTGCTGTGCTCTGGCCTGAACCCAAATTGGTGGTCTGGAGTTACGGAGTTTTCGTACATGGCACATGAGAGTCGTCGGAGTAGTATCTTCTCTAGAACCTTAGATATTATAGGCAATAAACTAATTGGCCTGTAAGATGATAATTCATGTGCTGGCTTTCCAGGTTTATAGACCATGATCACTTGTGAGACCTTCCATAGAGCAGGAAAATAAGATGTTCTAAAGATACAATTGAATAACGTAGTCAGATATACTATTGCTTTTCGTGGCAATTCTGACAGGATCTTTTTGTCTATAAGGTCAAATCCTGGCGCTTTTTTATTGTCTAGTTGACGGATGGTTCTTGTCACTTCTCCTGGTGTCACTACTTTTAGAGGCAAATCAAGTTGGTGGTCTTGTTGGAGAACGTCATCTATGTCAGCTTCATTAGAGCCAGGACTGGCCTCGTTGGGAACAAATACTTTTGCAAGGTGATCAGCGAAAGCATTCAACTTTTCCTGTTTTGTTCTGGCCCACTTGTTTCTTTCTAGTCGTAGAGGTGGCTTTGGGTTTATTGGCTGGTTCATACGTTTACATGCCTTCCAGAGGGAGTAGTCAGAGTTTGCAGTAGCAGTAAGCGATAATAGTTTTGCCTCAACTGTGGCATTTTCTGCTTCTTTTATAGTTTGTTTCAGCACTTTACTGTAATTGTTTAACACCCTTTTATCATGGGGATGCCGGCTTGAGTGCCAGACTCTGCGTAGTCTCCTTTTCTCCAGAATCATTTGTTTGATTTCTTGTGGTACATAAGCCTGCCTTACACTCTCACGATTTACCTCTTCTGTGCTATTCCAGCAAGCTTTTTGGACCGCGACTGTGAACGCTAAGACTGCATCATCAATTTCGTCCTCACTCTTTAAGGAAACTCGTAACCGTAAGGATTCCTCAACAAGACAACGAAAGAGTTTCCAGTTAGTCTGATTATTATACAGTCTAGGTTTTCTTTGGTTCTTCAAGACATTGGCACTGATTGTTAGCACAACAGGGATGTGGTTTGACGTTCCATCTAGGCAAGAGTCAATTTGGTAAAAGAGTCTAGATAGTCCCTTCATTAAGAAGAAGTCCAAGACATCAGGCAGTTTATTTGGGTCAGTCGGCCAGTGGGTAGGCTCAGGTGTAGCAATTGTTGTAAGGTGGTTTTTATCAACACATTTTTTAAGTTCCCTGCCTCGCGTGGTAATAAGTCTCGAGCCCCAGTGCAGATGCTTAGAGTTCCAGTCTCCTCCCGCCACGAAGCGGGGTCCTAGGCTTTTGATATATGCAGTGAACTGTTCCTCTGTTATTCTGTGCTTTGGGGGACAATATACTGATGAGATATTGAAGTGTCCGTTTCTATCTCGGATATTTACCGTGGCTGCTTGGATATGGTCTGTTTGGAACTGAGCAAGCTCATGGTGTTCTATTGAGGATCGAATAATGATACCTGCTCCTCCGTGTGCAGTTCCATCAGGATGGTTTGTTGTGTAAATGTTGTAATTTCTTATATTTATTTGACTATTGTTAGTGAAATGGGTCTCAGATATAAGTAATATATCTAGGTCATGCATTTTTAACAACATTTCAACCTCAATTAATTTTGTTGGGAGTTAGACCATTTGCGTTCCAAGTGGCTATTTTTAGTTTGTTTAGCACTTGGACAGTTTATTGACCAGTGTTGTCAAGAGCCCTAACATGGTGCTCATTTGTTGTAAGATTATATCTATTTTTTGAGATTGTTTGATAAATATTTCCTCTATTCTTGTATATGATAGTTGTTGATAAGTTTCTTGCTCGTTTTGAGGGTTGGGAGATTGATCTGTTTGTTTGTTTTTGAGGACTTCGCTATACTTTTTTGATGTTTGAGTATCGTTGGGGCTATGGGTTATGTTCACTTCTGTTCCTTTGTTGAGTACAATGGTGGGAAATTCAGATGGATTTCTTTCCCTTCTTGAGTATGTACGCTTCTGTGTTTTTCTGGCCAGTATCTCTTTAAAGACCTCACATCCTTTATAATTTGAAGGATGAGGACCGTGGCAAAGAGCACATGTAGCTGGTGTAGAGCGATCAACCTTGGGGCAGTTTTTGGTCAGATGTGATTCTGAACATTTAAGACAACGGGCCGGCCTCATACAGTAATTTTTGGTGTGACCATACTGTTGACACCTTTGACATTGGACAATGGTGTTCTTTTTTTTTGGATCTTCCACGATAACAGCTTGGTGATAAATGTATCTTATTTGCTTGGCAGATTTGTTATTAGGTCCTGATTGGAGATTTACAAAGAAAGTTGAAGTAGGCTTTTTATCTGGCCCAAATCTGGCATTGATGATTTCCCCAAGTACAACATTTCCGGTTTCTTCAAAGGCGTCTTTTATATCTTGATGAGGAGTTGTATGGTGTAAATTCTTAACAACCAGCCTGCAGTTTCTTTCGTCTTTACTATTAAAAGTATGGCCAATAAGTCCTTTCTCTCTAATAGCTGATATAAGCTTTTTGTAGACATCTGTATCTTCACTTAAGATTCTCATTTGGTTTTTGTTTACAATCTTGTATTTAAATGTTTCCCTTGCAGCTACTGTCACTAAGAACTCAGTAAGTTTCTTAACATCCTCAATGCCATATAAGATGATCGGAGGAGGTTTGTTAGGCTTTTTTTCCTTTGGCCTGTCTGCTTCTTGTGTATCAGCATTAACAGGTAGTCCATCAAACCTATTTGACACATGAACATTTTCGGGAGACTGTGGGTTTGAGAACTTTCTTTTTTTGTTAGGGTTTCTACTGACTGGCACTCTCTGCCAATCGGGTAATTCAACAGATCTTATATTATTTTCTGGTTGAGGGTCTTGGGGAGCTTTTGCCTTGTTGGTTGAGAGCTGAACACTTCCAGTAGAGGCACTCCTTGGTCTATTAAAGAGACCTGGGTGGAAGGCTTGCTGCACATATTTCTTACTTTGACCAGTAGCATTCACTGTCACGGGGGCCTGGGTATCCACCCTCGTGGAGTCTTCGGTAGTCAATTTAACACCTTCCAGCCCGGGTACTGGAAGGCGCCGGGGGTTAGCCGGGGCGCACGACATATCACATTCATTATATTCCGACATTTTCATATTAAGGGGGGTGGGAGAAATCCGAATAGTACTTTCCCACGGTACTACTGACACAGTTTTTGAGGGGATTTAGTTCCTCATGGCCTGTGGTTGCCATGTGTGTGACAGGTTACTTGACCGCCGCCTGTTTTTCGGCGTTGTTGCTCGATTAGCACCACCCGGGGGGCACGTGTAGGGTGGGTCTTGGAAAAGATGGTAAATCCTACGGACGTGAGCAACTTTACGCCACCCCAAAATATGTATGGTATCCCTAGAGAGATAATAACAGACCAGGGAACAGAGTTTATGTCATCAGTTTTCACTGAGATTTGCAATTTGTTGCATATTAATAAACTGCATTCAACAGCTTATCATCATGAAACTCTGGGAGGTTTGGAAAATACTCATAAAGTTCTAGGAGCTTATCTTAGAATTCAGTGTGACAATAACAAAACAGATTGGAGCAGTTGGCTTCCATTCTGGTGCTTTTCTTTTAATACTACAATGCACTCTGAGACAAAATACACTCCATTTGAGCTAGTATTTGGCAAAAATTGTAATTTACCATCTAATATAGCACAAAATGTATATGTTGATCCGTTATATAATCCAGATTCTTACCCTTTGGAGCTAAAATACAGACTACAAAGAGCACAAGCAGAAGCTAGAAAAAACTTATTATTCAGTAAGGAATTAAGAAAAAATCATTTTGATAAAAATGTAAATCGGTTAATATATAAGAGTGGAGATTTAGTTTTAATCAAAAATCAAGTAGGAAATCAGTTAGATAAAATTTACTTAGGACCATACAGAGTCATTGAAGATGTATCACCAAATGTGAAAATTATAAAAGATGATAAGGAATATGTAATTCATAAAAATAATACAAAACTGTTTGTAACTTAAAATACTTTGGTTAATTAAGATAAGATGTTTTTTTTTAATTTGTATAATGTTATGTTAAAAAGTAAACAAAAAGTAGTGATGTAAGCATAGTTTAAGTAAAAAAAAAAAAAAAAAAAAAAAAGCATTATGTACTTAGTAATAACAACATTTTTTTTTTTTAAAAAAAAAAGGGGAGGTGTAGTGTGCAGCTCGCCCAACCTTATATTTGTAACTGCACACACCTTTTATGGGCATTATTACACGAATCGTTGAATCGAACACTTCTCTTTTATTTCGATTACATCACTCTAATACACTAGCAAGATCGATTTAAATCGGCCCAGAAGTCCCCTGCATACTAAATGTCATGAAAATCGTTGGAGCCGTTTCCGAGATTCAGATTATATATATATCTACATATATACAAGAATTGCTCGTTTAAAGGAAACGAAGGAAGGAGGTCGTTTAGATTCGAAAACAATTTTTTTTGTTTTTTTTTTTTTCATTTTGAACCTGCAACTCAAATCTCGGACACGGATCGGATGTAGTGCGTAACCGCCCTTAGACTATGATGTTGGCATCCGATGCCGAAATGTTGAACAACGGAATGGCTTCGGTCTCAACGCGATCAGAGGTACCGAATAATGCCGAGTTGCTGAACATAACCGACAACGATCATACTCTTAATAACATACAAAACGAGTGTTGCGAACGGCGAAATTCGAGCGTACTACGGAGGTATCACCACTATAAATAAGAAGAAATTTTGAGACTTCGCAGGTACTATAATAGTATAATTAATTCCTGAGCGACGCGATTGATTCATGGCCCTCGATATAAATCCGTTTTATTCAAAGTTGCATACTATACTTTATAGAATACCATGACTACGAGAAAATAAAGATTTTAGCAAAAAACACAAGGAGTTTGTATATCGAGTATTTTTTGCACAAGGAGTTTGTATCGAGTATTTTTTGCGCAAGGAGGATGTATAGCATTGAGATGGTATCGAATATATTGGTGTGTTCTAAATTCAAACGGCGACGGTCCAGCCATATTTTAATTATAATTTTCAGAAATACCCTGTTTGTTCACACATAACAAGCTATGTGGTAGCGGTGTGGTGTGGTGGTGCTAATGTGGTAGTACCTATGTTTTAATTCTATTTTGAATGTTCAAAATGTACCAGAGTATAATTTGTTTTCAAAAGATACATTATTTATGACGCGAGCGTTTCAGTCATTAGTGAGCCCTCATAACCTCTTTTACAGAGAAGTCTCTTTTTATTTATTTGACATTTAGCATACATTATATGTGCTAAAGTAAGGCTATGATTAAAAAAAAGCGAACCATTAATATTAAAGAAATATGTTATTTTCTGACACTATTATCTCGAAAGTACGCAGAGATAAGCAATAAGTTTCTTCGAGCCAAATACTCAGAATTACTAGTTTTCTAACATATGTAATTGCCATCTCGACATCGCTTAAGGTTTTTGAGAAATTGAATAAAATTTAATAACTCCCATACAAAAAAAAAGGAAATATTTTTTTACAGAAAAGTATTGGATGTAGGATAATAATATTTTTTTGCCTTATCTGTTATCACTGTATCAACAATAAAAAATATCAGCGGTCTACTATCAAAATCCACTTTTTTTTGATTTGGGACCAGTGTGCTACGCCTTACCTACCCTACCTACGCCTTACCCACCCTACCTACGCCTTACCATCCCTACCTACGCCTTACCTACCCTACCTACCTACCCTATTTACCCAACCTACGCCTTACCTACCCTATCTATCCTATTTGCCCAACCTACGCCTTACCTACCCTACCTACCTACCCTACTTACCCAACCTACGCCTTACCTTCCTACCCTACTAACCCAACCTACGCCTTACCTACCCTACCTACCTACCCTATTTAACCAACCTACGCCTCAACTACCCTACTTACCCAACTTATGCCTTACCTACCCTACCTACCTACCCAACTTACCCAACTTATGCCTTACCTACCCTACCTACCTACCCAACTTACCCAACATACACCTTACCTACCCTACATACCTACCCTACTTAGCCAACTTACGCCTTACCTTTCTACCCTACTAACCCAACCTACGCCTTACCTACCCTACTTAACCAACCTACGCCTTACCTACCCTACCTACCTACCTGCACAGAACATTATTTAATCTAGGGAGAAGAATATCGACTTTATACAAAAAAACCGGCTAAGTGCGAGTCATCTCGCGCACGAAGGGTTCCGTACCATTATCGCAAAAACGCCAAGAAAGTCACGTTTGTTGTATGGGAGCCCTACTTAAATATGTATTTTATTCTGTTTTTATTTTTATTTTATTGGTTTTATAGCGGCAACAGAAATACATCATCTGTAAAAATTCCAACTGTCTAGCTATCAAGGTTCATGAGATACAGCCTGGTGACAGACAGACAGACGGACTGCGGAGTCTTAGTAATGGAATCCCGTTTTTACCCTTTGGGTACGGAACCCTAAAAAAGTAAAGACAGTTTTGCTGCCCGTCATCTAGTAGCTCTCCAGGCAGAACACTATACCGAAACGAAAACGTTGATTCGAAGTATAGAGTTGACACCCCCTGCCTACCCTAATTGACTTGCTAGTTATCCTTCCTACCTACCAATTTTTTTCAAATGACATTCTGCCGCGGAGAACATTATAACCGCCATTCAGAAAATGATGTCAAATGCACAACGCCATCTATCAAATACGAAGTTCAACTGTCCGAGTATCTGAAGTTTGAAAATTGCGTGTATCACAGTTCAGAGACATGGCGTGTGTTGCGATATTTTACTTCTTGAACACTTTAAATTCATCTAACTTTTGATGGAGTGAACCGATTGTGAACAAAAACTATGTAAGAGGTCAAGTTACGCATAATATTTATGTAAAAAAGTTATCTACATTGGCTTCGTACATTTTACGTGATGCTTGCACAAATAAACAGCAAAACAGACAAAAAAATTAAAAATGCTGGAAATGGGTTCCGTTCGTTCCTTTAACACCCTGGCTATTTTTTATTTTAATATTTGCAATGTGCAAAAACGACTTTTCTACAGATTTATTATATGTATTGATTGTGGGGCGGCTCTGTGCGGATAGTTGTCACACGTCTTCGAATGTTTGGTTCTAGGATATGCCGGTTTCCTCACGATGTTTTCCTTGAGAGTAATATTGAATATTGATTTTACTGTCTTCTGCTTCAGATCCTGAACATGTACACACCGGCTGAGGAGTACGAAGTAAAGGTCACGCGCGAGTTCATCCACGAGACGCAGAAGAAGATGCAGGAGAAGGCTGGCACTAACCCAGATAAGGAACAGGTCAGATATACAATAATATACTAACGCAAAGCCATGTATGTTTTGACTCAAGTTCAAATTCACATTTTTTATTAAATTAACCCAGAATTCCTACCTGACAGACCTTATGACCCACACAACCACTAATGCTTGTAACAAGACCAACGTCTTAGTACTGTTGGGCAGACCAAATTGTATTCAGCTACAGATAAAACTTAGACCTGTTAGGCCCACTTTCGCCACCCTTCTTTTTTTTGTTCCGGTTTGGTAAATCCTCACTGGATGTCCTCCGCCCTGAGGGGTCTGTCAGACTTCTACTGACTAAATACCACCCCGGTGTTACATCTCACACCTACGCCGGGGGTCTCGGGAAAACCGATACCTGCGCAACCCCCGGCTAGTGCCGAACCGCCTCTGCGGGCTTCGCCCTCGGGTTGAGGGGAGTGAGGTGTTAGACTTCTCCCGCGACGTCTAAGAGGGGCGCGCGTGGAACACTACGCACCGCCACGTCGGGTCCTGATGTGTGGGATGCGACGGACCACCCTGGGTTATTCTACTAAGTCCGATTTAAGTCTGAAGCGCAAGTGGGCCTTAATGGTCGGTTCTTGTAGGGTAATAAGAGGCAATCTGTTATTTTTAACTAAATGCAGACGAACTAATCAAAATATTCCACTTTTGTTACAGCAAAACCTACTAATGGACTCAAAGATGATATTCTCGGTGCAATTCCCCTTCAACCCGTCGCGTCGTCCATACGACTGGAAGCCGTAGAATTACCCGAAGTACTAGAACTGGAAGGTCTACTCACCAAAATATAAGAAGGCCGAGTAGACCGGATGAAAAGACGTCAGTATAAGGTTTTTATTAAAGCCTTTAAGTATAATTATTTTATTTATGAACTTTAAAGTTATGGTCTACTGCGAAATTTCAGTAGACCAGAGAAGACCGTTGTAGAAGCTTGTTTTAATAATGTTTTTTTTATAGATTTTTTTTATAGCGTAGAAAAGACATAATAATATTAGAAGACCATAAAACTAAGAAGGTAATGTTCAAACTATAGAATAGTTTGTAATATTGATTTAATAAAGACCGAAAATACCATAATAGTTATAATGTTATATTTATTTATATGTTGTAAAAGTAATAAGAAACGGTCTAATAACTGCAAGATATTGTTAAATAGATTAGAAACACCATAATAATAGGTTTAATGTTCCACATTTTTCATATTTTATTTATAAAAGTATGTGTCTATTTTGGTGTAATAATAGCTTACATTTATTGATTATACAATGTGTCCGGACTTGTAGTAATACAACTTTAATGCCGTAAAATACAATTATTTTCACGATAATGGGTGAAATTATCACACCCTCAAAGATAGAGCAGATTTAGCACCTGCCTTACTTATTACGATACCCACATAGTCTAACAACTATAAATTTGGACCAAGGTCTCGCAGAGCCGTATATTTAATGTTATTTTTACCTCCATAGATAGCATAGAGAATCTTAAACAAGTAAAATTTCACAATTTAAAAAACCCCCGACGCGTTTATCTTGCGAAAACACACCGATTCAAACAGTAAAATGCCCATAACTTTTGAACGGCTGAACCGATTTTATTCAAACATAGCTAAGAACACTCTCGACAAAATTACCTTTCAAACAAAAAAACTAAATCGAAATCGGTTCATCCGTTTAGGCGCTATGATGCCACAGACAGACACACAGATACACAGCAACACACGTGAAACTTATACACCCCTTCTTTTTCCGGCGGGGGTTAAAAATATTCATCAACACTCAAAAGATTTTTTCTTGCACTGAGCCTTAAAAGTTAAATTTTAAACTAAATTTCACAAGAATTTTATCGCATTTTCTAAAATTCTGCAATTTTTTATGTAGCCTTTGAGTTGTTCTACATACTGACAAAAGAATCACAGATCTAAGCAAATTAGTTTAAATTTTATTATTGCTTAAAAAGAATCCCTGCACTATTTTGCCTTATAATATTTGCAGAATTTTAGGGAATACAATAAAAAAAATTGTGGATTGAACCCCTTATGTTGGTGTGTTTTTATCGATAAAGTTAAGTGTAGGTATTTTACGGCCTTAAAGTATATTACTACAAGTACGGACACATTGTATAGAGGGTCTGGTGACTAAGTTTTAACAGCTGCACTTTTCGGTCGGTCTAGCAACGCTTGATGAGGTCGGCCCGTGGATGGGTGACCATCCATTAATAACTGCGTGCCTCGGAGAGTACGTTTACCAGTTGGTCCCAGATGCCATTTGTAGATTTTTGACAGTCGTTATAATACGCACAACGAATCTTTGTGTCTCTGAATTGGCTGTAAGACCCCGCACAGTAGCTATTTTTGTGTCAATGTTGAAGGTGAAGATAGCATTGTATAACTGTCTCTTTCACTCGTTTACGTTGCGTCCTATCTCGCTTGCTCTATGCAGTATACTCGATGACAAACTGTTTCTTGCGCAATGGTTGGCAGAGCCAACTTCAGAGACACAAAGATCCGCTGTGACTATTATACGGGTAGTCAGATGCCAGAAAATATGACACCAGTCTGGCCAAGGAATATCGTATTTCATAATTATACTCCAGCCATTTTGAAGATACAATAATGTTTACTAACAAAGTAACATTTTTTAGGGCGACCCTCTACTTAAAGTTGCCCGATTCGATCATTCTGCCATAGTATATATCCCAAAGTATATATTTAAAAGTTATGAGCGTCCAAAGTTCCTTATTTCAACACTAATATTAACGCATCTTTGGGCGCAAATAAATACCATAAGAAGAAGTAAACTTTCTCCATACTGGGATAGATTTGTAGTTCAACAATGCGAATCATTTTAATTTGAACAGATACATTTAGTATTTTTTTCATGATATCCATATACCCAAAGGTCTGTTTATACAATTTCGCGGGTTCGTTTACGTCCTAAATCATCATCCATCTCGCTACAAATTTGCAAAAGTGTGTATTCGTACGCGAACTTGCTTCTTACTGCTCATCACAGCATCTATCTCTTTCGCACGTGTTCTCAGATTAGATAGCATGCATTTAAACCCCGGGGAAAATAGTTCGTGCCGTCGACTAGGGCAACCTTAACAACAAAAAAAAAACGATTTCGATAAGAATGTTGTATCTTATTGTACATCGATTTAACTGAGTTAGTACAGATGAAAGATAGTTTGAGAACAAAATAGCCATGATCTATGACCACTACTAGACTAGAAGATCAGATTCGAGCAAACCTAAAATTTTCACCCCTGCTGTCAGCTGATTGCGCTGTCAGTACTTTGTTAGTAAATATTGTACCATCATGTTGGCCCACAGAAATCTTAATAATAAGGCAATAGAAATGCTATAGTACTAAATTTTATATCGGGACGAGTGTCGCCGGGTTCACAGCTACTACTACATAAACAAAAAATAGATACACAATTACACCTACAAATGCACTTTGCATTACTGCTACAAAATTAAACTTTATGCGATGACATTACGCAATATTTTTTATAAACGTATAATGTCAGGGGGCGCGACTCCTGCAGCCAATAAGAAACGTGTGCGAAAAGCAAAAAATGATATTGCGTGCTCACTCTCGGCCCTCGGCTCTCGGCCAACTCATGCGGCTTGTACCTAGAATTTACGCAAACGGCGATTTTTGTTTATTGCGTATGACTATAATTTCATTGCTGCTTTTAGCAGTAGTAATAGTAGACATGAATAAGCTTAAGCGTTAATGGTTATTGATTTGACAAAAAAATCGTTTTTTGTGATAAATCGTAGTAGCGATAGTGAAAATATTTGATTTGTCTGTATTTGCTAAAAAAACGAAAATATTTCAAAAATTAAGTACTTACATATGAAATGTTATTCCTTTATTTGTTAAGTTACAAGTTTTGGACGAGTTTCCGCAGTTGGATATGCTGCAAAACACCATGTTTACCTCTCTCCGCGCGTCGCGCCGCGTCTCAAATAACACTAGAAACCGCAACAAACGCTCCGCGTGCACTTGTGTCCTCCAACACATAAGCGCGGCGACAAGGTCACGCGTCTATGCGACTTCTATTGCCTTATTATTAAGATTTCTGTGTGTTGGCCAGACTATAGTTACTGGGTTGTGTAGATCAAGATGGCAAACTCTTCATGAAAATACTGGTATAATTCTCGCCAAACTTCTTGGCCGCCCTGATGTTGGCTTTCCGATGGGCAAGGCACGGTGCGGTGCTCTTTTGTATGAGATTTTCTACTGCGCAGCCATTGTAGCCAAGTTCTGGGCGGCCAAGAAGTTTGGCGAGAACTGAATCCAGCTGGATCTGGTTACAGTGGTAGCCGACCGCAACACAGTTGGGAAAAAGGTGGGCAGATATAATGTAGTTTTACTTTTGTTATTTATTTATTTAAAATATGCTTTATTGTACACTTTAGAATACATTAATAAAAATAAACTTACAATGACACATACAATGGGCGGCCTTATCGCATTCCACGATCTCTTCCAGGCAATCTGAACATGAAGTGTGGTTGTCATTGGTGTATCTATTGTTACAAATAAAAAAATATGTACACCTAAATGGACATGAACTTTTATAAAATAGAGCTTGCCTTTTATATTTTCGATTAGCTCAATATTTTCGTTCCTACATTTTTATTGCCATACGAAATAATTGTTCACTATGGTGCCATTTTTATATTTTATTAATTGGTGTTAAAATATTTATTTATTATTTCATTTATACTTACATTCCTATTTACTCCTTAAAAATATTTTATTTATATTCATTTAATTTAAAATTATTTTTACATTTCGTTATTTTAATCAATGCTGATCGAGAACTGAAAAATACATTTGATTTTTACTTGGCTCGTAGGCCTAGCCACAACAATACAGCTGACCTTGAGGTCTTATTTTCGATTCCCAGGTCGGGCAAGATATTTGCTTTTTTTCTTTACGACAAATGATTAATCGCGTTATTAATCATTTGTCGTAAAGCGATCGGTGTTGTACTTAATACTACAATAAAGATATTGTCTTCAAAATTAGACCAAATCACGAATTATTAGAGTTCAATGTGGCTTAAAGAGATATTAGCAACTGCAGAAATAATGATAAGTACATCATAGTATAAGACTCTAGTTGATTTTTATTAACTTTTGAGTTTGTGTGTGCTGAGATATGATAAAGCTTTACTTTTGTTGGTCAATCACCTTAGATAATATTTTTCCTTAAAAATGCTTATTCTTTTGAGTTCTTATGTATGTTACATGCGTCGCTTTGATTTTAATATGTCATCAAAATATCTTTTCCAAATATACTACTGTTTTTATGGAGATCTGAGGTGATGACGTGTCAACGCCATCATATTTCCGTTGAACATTGAGAGAGAGCCAGCTCTTTCTCAAAGTGGAATCATGACAGTTTTGACACATCAGAGCAATGCCCCTGGTTGTAATGTCAAATTTTAAAATAGAAAAGGCTCCCTTAAAAGAAGACTCTAGGAAAAGTCAAAGAAACATGAGTTTATTTATATTTGCGTAATGATTAATTCATAAGCAGCTTCCTGTAAGTCTTCCTTTAATGAGTTATTACAACGATTCTGTAGTCATTTTTATATTTGTTAAATTGATTAGAAGTTATTCTGATTTAAAGCTAGATTAAACTTGTGTACGATGGGTTTCATCAACACTGCTCTCACAAACAATGAAGGAAAACATCGTGAGGAATCAGGCATGACCTAGAACAAAAAATTCGAAGACATGTGACATCCACCAACCTGCACTGGCCCCCGTGGTGGATTGCTGCCCACTTCCTCTCACAGAGAGGAGGCCTGTGTCCCAAAAGTGGGCAAGTTACAGGCTGATTATGCTTATACGATGGGTTTTTATTAATTATCCAAAATATTTTTTCTATATTTAGGTCTAATGTCTGTAACATTTCTATCAGTACTTAAGAGTCTATCTCAGCCATTCCTATTTATAATAAGTTTTCAATCAACGAAGTTAGTTTCTTTTATATTAAGATTTATACATTTTTTTTTATATTAACTAACAAAATTTAGTTATGATTTATACTGATTAGTTCAAATTGTTCACCACTGTTGGCCACCACATTTAGAATCCGATTCTTCATCAACCTGGAATTTAAATTTAATTCAATAAACTTTTTTGTAAATAAGTTTTTAGCTTTCCGTTCATTGTCCATCTAAATCAAGCGTATATGCAATATTTCAGCTCAATAGGTTGGGGTTACTGTTTTAAAATTCAGTTGCAAGATTTGACCCACGCATACTAATATGACAAGTTAAAAGCTTGTAAAAGTGTTTACTGGCATATGATCAAAAAACATTTAAAAACTTGATACAGCTATTGACACCATGAGCAATAAGAATCAAGACAAAAACACATATTACTCTACTCTTCTCAGACGCTACACATTTCTAAGATTGGCACTTACACTCTGCCTCATAATCTTAGAAATAGTGTAACATAATTCGCACTGCCAAATTGTAACCTTTTGTGATTCATGCTTCTAAAATTGATGTGTTCGTCGTGTATATGTCATGGACCCAGTGATTAATATGTGCACGTATAATGCCCGAGTATTATGAATCTAGTCAAGTCAAATCGGGCAATGTAATAAATACTGATTTAAATTTCTATATTTATCACATTGTCTGGTCATTATGAATATTGCTACGTAACGGTTGAGTAATTATGGTCAATGAATAAGTCCAAGACCGAGCGAAGCGACCTCGGGAGCTTAGGGCACCCCGACACGGATAGTACCTAGGTTCGAAGAAGATAAGTTGAGCTAAAGTGAGCGCGCAAAGCGAGCGAGCTCAGCTTCCGTCGTCTCTTTCGATGCTTAAATAGTAATGGTACTTACTTATTATATATTAAAATTAATGTCAACATGAAAATAATTTAATAAAACGCATCTTTTTATTACCCTGCCAATAAGTGACGAGCATTATTCAGAAAGCTCGGTCAATTTAATTATTTCAATAGTTTCTATCATATTGCTTACTCATATTGGGCATTTTTCAAATTGCCCGGGCATAAAGAATAATGCCGTATTAATCACTTAGTCCATAACATATTATAGATTCCTTAAATGTGTATAACGATCTTGAAATAATAAATGTGGTAAAATTGTGGTGAATTATGTCGATTTGTCCAAAAAAAGCGCTGTGTATGCTGAAAATAAAGAAACGTTAAAATAAAAAATGCTACAGCTGCTTTATTGACAAATGTTTAGTGTCATTCCATTATATTTAATTTAATGTTATTGTAGTTTATAAAGTTTATTAGAGTATTGTATAGAAAAATTATAGTTGATTCTGGGAAAGTTGCAAAATTATTATAAACAGCAGATCCGCGTAGTTCACGTACAACCTGCCTATTGCAAGTTTTGGTAGAATTCAGAATCTACATTGTAAGCCAACTCATATACTTTTGCAACTTCTCCAAAAATTATGAGGACTCAATAAATAAAAGAGAATATAATAATTAAATAATAATGTAGTAATAAAACAGTGTTACCATTAAATAAATTTGCGTTAGGTGCTTTCGAAGCTACACATGTATTATTATAACCGCTGCTTTTAACATAAACTTATTTTTTTACTGCGTAGTCAAAATAAATATACCTGGTTTCTATGACAACAACCGTCGCCAGTTTCGTAGCTTTTGTTACAGTATAAATCTGGTACCTAAAAACCCCTTACTGGTACTAAAACGATTAATTATTGAAACACGCCACAACTTACTGCCACAGAAAAAATAAAAAATAAATCATCAGCCTCTTTGTCGTGTTAAACAATTCGTTAACGTAATACTACGCAGTGTATCAGTATTTATGTTGAAACTAGCTGCTAGACAAGTAAGACGTCATTCTAGACTGTCAAGAAATCATGTGTATATTTTGTATAAAATGACATGACGAAATATCGTATCTTTGGCCAATAAAAGGCTCTAATCAAGTGACATTCTACGCGGTATAAACGGAAGCGTGGCGATGGCGATTGGAAGATTGTCAAAATGTATGGGAATGTCAAACGCTGTCGAAATGTCACGTGATCAATCTATTTTGGCATTTCGACCATCACCTTCGCTAGTAGAATTACCCTTTTCTAGAGTCTGACTCTCACAGACGATCGACACTGTCTATGACCATCGCAAACGTCGCCGCTTGTCTTTAGCGTCTTACTTCGATATGAAGACAATGTCGCTCGTCTGTAAGATCCCTAAATGTCACGTGCTTCACGTTAAATTATATTAAAAGTTTTAGCTTGATATATTATTAAAAAAAAACTGATTATTTTTGTCGCATCTTGTTAATCGTTTGTAGTAAAAGAAAATTATGTTGATGACAGCTGGTATTATGTTTAAATAGATATTAAACAATAAAAATATCTTATCATTGGAAATAGTACGTTATTACGCAAAGCTGGCACTAAATAGGTACTTAATTAGAAAATTTTATAAATCAGTATTTTGTATGTAAATGTTATTATTTATGTGTTATGCATTTACGATAGTGTGTTAATCAGTCTTTTCTTCCTTATGTATTGTCGTATTTCTTATTAAAATGTAGTAGTGTGATATTTATTATAAACTACTACTTGTTGTACTTAATGTATTAAATAGAGAATTATATGTATGTTGTGTTGTATATAAATGAAGTTATATTTATTAGGTGCTCAAGTTGAAAATGATTCGATTTTATAAATGCATTCCAAATATATTCAAAATATACTATTGTATTTAATTCGTCAATTTATTGGAAATGTTATTAGATTATAATTCGTTGAAACTATATCAAAGTAATGTAAAATTATGGGAAGGAAAAATAACAAAAAAAAACAATCGAAATTTAAAAAAATACGATATGTATTATCGATGAGCTATTCTACTATATGAAATACTTACATCAATGTATCTTAAATAAATTAAACTTCGTGTAAGCTTGTCTCGCTAGCAGCTAAACAAAAGCGTGTTGCCTCAAAATCAATTCTAGTTAAAAACTACAGCATATACGACAAACGTTTGCTAAATTACTAGATTTGATAAGCTCAACGTCTTAACAAAAAGGGTAGCTTATCTGTTGTAAAGAAAACGCTAACAAAAGTATCGCAGAAGAGAATTGGTGTATGTGAAATACTGCGTTAGCACAATCTTCTACTACAAGCAAGCCAAAGTAATAAATGGAAAATGTAAGAATGCCTTGTAATAAAAAAATGCCAGCGTTTAAAAAAAGCATAAATGTATCTAAATGTTATAAAGATATTATGCGTGTACACCATGTTATAAACGCAATGTTGTAAAAATATTCGTTTTGTCATTTAATGCAAGAAACTACAAAAACTATCATTGATTTAAGCCTTTGTCGTATCCAATACGACATAAGATTAACAGGATCTCTGCTGTTGTTTCATTTGGAATATTATAAAAAGCAATATATTGCATATCTAATTATTATTTACTATAGTATTTAATTATTGAATCAATCTTATGATTACAATATAATTGTGGATTAAAAATCATAGACGATTATGTTGAAATTATTTTATTATTCGTGTTAACTATGATGTGTCCTGTACTGTGAGCACTATACATTCCTTATAGATGTTATGTTATTAAAATCATTTATTGAATAGAAATTGTTTTTATTTCATTTCTTCCTGTTTAACTAGATGTGATAAGAATATTTGCGGCAAATAAGTAGCGTCTGACCGAACATTCGGCATCTTCACTTCGACCAAAGTAGACCGAAGTTTTGGCCGAAACCCAAGGTTTCTAGCGAAATTGAACGGACTCTTACGAATACGCAAGAGTCCAATGGAAGAAGCACCGGGCGATGGACAGGGATCATACGCCGTTGCGGCCAGCCAATCGCCATCGCTAGAACATAGACATCAAAATAAATTATATTCAAAATATTTTAACAAAAAGTTAAACCGACAAAACGAATAACTGAAGAGCAAAAAATAAAAATAAACTTACGCATTTTAAGTTGTCGCCAAACAAACAAACATGCGAATTAACATGTTCCGGCGCGGTAACTGCTATAACCGAATTTCGTGGTCCGACAGTACGGCCACAGACGTATAATTAGCTACTTTCTTTACGTCATACACAGCTACCGCAGCGTGCAAAATTGATTGGCTTATTGTAAAGACTTTATGCTTAAAGCAATAAGGCTGAGATCATGTTGATTTACTGCCAAAAACAAGTGGTTTACGTGATCTCAATGTGTGTCCTATCCACACATTCATCCACAACGCTAGTACGGCTATAAAACCGTAGAGTGCTCGCACGATAAGTCTGCGCGCGACGGGTGGCGTGCTTAATGTTGCCAGCATAACTGATCTTATTTCCTACATTTAATCAATAGTCATTTTTCTCTCGAAACTTAAAAGTAATTTAAGTCAAGCCTAATTAATTACTAGCTTTTTCTACTTGCATAGAATATGATAAAAGAAGCTTCATGAAATTATTGTAAATCTTTTATTGAATACTTAGTAGTACCAACTGTTAAATTTGGTCTAACAATGGTCCTGCAGTGGCTAATATCTTCAATTTCAATTCTTTTTTAATTTCTTCTTCAACAATTTTTGAAGAAGCTGCTGCCACATAACCCTCTTGAGTTTTTTGGGTGACGGTGCGTTCAGAAACGCCTAAAACAAAATAACGATGATGCAGTAAATTACATGATGCCGGTACTGTCCCGCCGGTATATTTATGTACCACCCAAAAACCAATACTGTCGGGCACCGGTAGTACTAAAATTAAGGGAAATTTTAGTATTGTGGTATCCCTAAACGTTACCTGTCAAATAAGCAACGCGGGCTCTATCATTGTAAAACGGTACCTTAGGCCCGTTATTGTCTTGTGCACTTGAAGAAAACATCCCTGCCATCACTTTAAATTACTTTTAGCATAATGATGGCGATTATTTACTGCGGAAACGAATAAAAACACGGAATACAACACACTCTCTTGACACCTGACATAAATGACAAACGATTAGTTCCGTTTTTGGCTTGCGCGCACTCTAGTCATACTACGGGAAAGTCAGTGTCACGTACGTGTCATGCGAGCGACGGTCAGAATCGGGTGTGTGCACGTCAGTTTGCGCGGGTAAATTACGAGCAACCAAAGCTCTCGGCAAGTGATAACTATTGACTTCTTAGCCTAAACATTGGCAAATACTTGTATTATGTTTTATCTGTTATTATATGCTTCATTTTACGTGAGTGTTGCATGTTTTCAACATGAAATCTCTTGCTTTTAGATGACACATAAATGTCTGAATTATCTTGCTCAGAATAAGATCCCTGTTCGATCCTTGTCCTTTTAGATTGTGACGACGGAGAATATGTTTCCGATAAACTATTAAGGATACGGTTGTAGCCGTCTTTCGCCCTGTGTACACGATTTAATTTTCTGTGATATTGTTAGTAAGGTTGTGAAAGTATTGTGATTTTGTATGAAAAATCTACTGTCTTTTCCTAAGAAATCACCGCGCCGGAACGTGTTAATTAAGTAACTAAACATAAAGTATACAATGATTGTAGCTAAAGGCCCCGTCACGAGAAGCTACAAATTTTGTATTTAAAGAACTTCTAAGTTGCGTAGCGACAATTTTATCAACAACATATAATCCTAAATTCAACGCGTCTGACTCATAGAACGTTCCAGCCACAAAACCTTTCCTCTATGCACAAAACAATTTCTTTTTAGGGTTCCGTACCCAAAGGGTAAAAACGGGACCCTATTACTAAGACTCCGCGGTCTATCTGTCTGTCTGTCTGTCTGTCACCAGGCTGTATCTCATGAACCGTGAAAGAGTGCGCGCACGATAAGTCTGCGTGCGACGGGTGGCGTGCTTAATGTTGCCAGCATAACTGATCTTTTTTACTTCATTTAATTAATAGTCATGTTTCATTACTCCTTTTTAACCCCCGCCGGAAAAAGAAGGGGTGTTATAAGTTTCACGTGTGTTGCTGTGTATCTGTGTATCTGTGTGTCTGTCTGTGGATTCATAGCGCCTAAACGGATGAACCGATTTCGATTTAGTTTTTTTTGTTTGAAAGGCAATTTTGTCGAGAGTGTTCTTAGCTATGTTTGAATAAAATCGGTTCAGCCGTTCAAAAGTTATGGGCATTTTACTGTTTCAATCGGGGTGTTTTCGCAAGATAAATGCGTCGGGGGTTTTTAAATTGTGAAATTTTACTTGTCATTAGTAATTTGTTTGTTTAGGTCATTATTATTTTATCATTAGTATTTTTTTTAACTTCTTCTTTAACAATTTTTGAAGAAGCTGCTGCCACATAACCCTCTTGTGTTATTATTTGGGTAACGGTGCGTTCAGAAACACCTAAAACAAAATTACAATTATGCATTATATTACATGATGCCGGTCATGTCCCGCTGGTATATTTATGTACCACCCAAAAACCAATACTGTCGGGCACCGGTAGTACTAAAATTAAGGGAAATTTTAGTATTGTGGTATCCCTAAAAGTTACCTGTCAAATAAGCAACGCGGGCTCTATCTTTGTAAAACGGTACCGTAGGCCTGTTATTGTCTTGTTCACTTCAAGAAAACATCCCTGCCATCACTTTAAATTACTTTTAGCATAATGATGGCGATTATTTACTTCGGAAACGAATAAAAACCATTGAGATAGGAAATATATGGAGGCGCCGCGATGTTCTATACATACATTAGCTTATACAAATATGAGTGAAATACGATACAGAATGTGAAACATCGTTTTGTTTCATTCTTTCTAATGTAGTAATCGTATTAGATGAAAGAGACAACAATATTTCAGTTGTTGCTCATTATGGCAACATTTTGTTATGACGTAGTGACGGTTGTAGGTACGTGCCATATTCGCCATTTTATGTGACGAATTTTGTGGTTGTGTTCGTGGTAGTCCTGCTGTCAAATGGTTGTTTACATATTGTATTATTGAGATTTGTGAGTGTGTGTGTGTTGCTTGATTGACACAACCTTAGAATCGGCGGCCATTTTATGAGACATTTTGAGGTTTAGGTAGGCACGTTTTTTTCGTAGGTATTTTCAGTCCATATTATTTAGTATGTGTAACGGATGTGACGTCAGCCTACGTGCATCCGACCAATGCCCGCCGAGCCCGCCGAAGCTAAGCCGCCATATTGAAGCCCCCTCCAGTCAAGCCATGTCAAGCAGCGGGGATTTGTTAATATAAGTGATGACCATCCATTTATTTGTCTCTTATTCGATTGTGAATACAAGATCTGAACAAAGCTCTGCTGGTTTTTATTTATCCGTTTCACTCAGAAGTGGGATGAACAAAAATTAATCTTCGTTTAATAACACATCCACGCCACAACCGCAAGATCACCTTGACTCTGTAGAAAAATTGAAGAAGTATGTGTTATTCACGGCCGGAACGACACTACGAGCTTCACTGCGTTTTCTACACTCTGCCATCGACCCAACTGCACGCCGAGCAAGACTGCATCAAAGTATTCAACATGAGCTGCGTGTGACTGCACGGAGAGGTCCTAGCGAGGGCCGAGAGCTGCCAGGAGTCACAGCCAGTCTGCCAGGAGTCACAGCCAGTCTGCCAGGAACCACAGCCAGTCTGCCAGGAACCACAGCCAGTCTGCCAGGAACCACAGCCAGTCTGCCAGGAGCCACAGCCGGTCTGCCAGTTGCCACAGCCAGTCTGCCAGTTGCCACAGCCAGTTAGCCAGGTGCGTTGTCTTTCTCATTTCCATATTCGCAATATCGATAACTCTAATTCTATTCAGGCCCTAGCCACTTTGTTTTACTCGTCGCCATATTTTCAATAATAAGGATAAAACTGGTTTGCATAACCAGCATTCGTGTATGTGCGTGTATGACTATGTTTTAACGTTAACGAAACAAGAGTTATATGGATAGTAGCAGATGTCGTTCTGTAGTTTGTCCACAGAACATATATACCCTAAAGGGAGAGTTTGTCTACCCTCATGGGAAAAAGGCGTGACTTCATGTATGTGACTTCATGTATGTGTTATTTACTGTTGTCTGATCTGAGGTACTATACTTAACTCTTATTCTAGCCATGTCATAGCCGCTTAGTCTATCAGTAAAAACAAAATAGATTAACCAAATACAAATATTGTTTTGCTTCGGGTACACACAACTGATCAACCCGTATCTATATACAGCCATGCATAAGACTTCCTTAGATATCATTACATCCTTAGGAATCTGAATCCAGTTACGTTTATCCTGTGAACTAAGTCAAAAAAAAGAACGTCGATAGTAAGCTCTGTCATAAAATAGAACACCGCCACTTACATACTTTGTGCCTCTGTGTTGATTACCGCGCTTAAATGTCACTGCAAAATAAATATTTCCCTTACGTTATAAAGAATATCAAGTTTCTGAGTTAGCTGGCGAAGATAACTTTAACTGTTACGTATCAATATAGTCCAAAGCTACAATCAATTAGTAATTAATCCAGATGACGCTCACAAAACAGATTTCAGAACTAGCCAAGGTCACTATAGGTATACCAGGGTTCCATTTAGTTTAGCAAACCGACCTTCAGTGTGAGATTCACCGTCATTCGACCTTTAGAGAAAGTAGGTTTTGGCATTTTTAGAAGATTTACTTCTACCCTTAACTGAGATAAATTCTGGTGTTATAATTTTATAAAATGTTTAACAAGGGACTTAATACTGAAAGTTAAAAATATGAATTCTTGTAAATGCACTAGTTTAGAAAAATCAATTTTCTTAAATGGTCAGGTCTAATTGCCGCCAGCGGCATACAGCCGGGTTGGCAGTTTCAAGTTTCATTTGCCTAGTAATGTATATCATGTGGGTACCTAAATTTATCGAATAGTGCAGTTATTTTATGAAGTTTATTCCAAATTTCGCGTTGATTGTGTACCCGTTAATGGATTAGTTTTGAACAATAATCGCAAAATATTTAGTGTTCTAAGCCTGTGTTGGCTTATATGACCCCGCGATTCCTACAGAGGTACATAAGGATGAGTGTAAGTTAGGTAGATAGATAAGATAGTGCAAATGCATCATAATGACTTCGTTCACTATGTTTAATAAAAATATATTTTGCCTTTTTGGTTGCCCAATCATGGTGTGAGGTACCATATTAAGGCCTTCACGAGCAGAAATGTAAAAAAAAAAAGTTTGGTAATGTTAAACAGTTTAGGTACATATTAAATGATATTGCTTGTCCACATGCTACTGGTTACTTTAAACGTAGAAGTCAAGTAAAGTAAAGCCAAGTAAAGTAAAGCCAAGTAAAGTAAAGCCAAGTCAAGTGAAGCCAAGCCAAGTCAAGTGAAGCCAAGCCAAGTCAAGTGAAGCCAAGCCAAGTCAAGTGAAGCCAAGTAAAGTAAAGCCAAGTAAAGTCAAGCCTGGTAATGTAAAGTCAAGCCTGGTAATGTAAAGTCAAACCTGGTAAAGTAAAGTCAAGCCTGGTAAAGTAAAGTCAAGCCTGGTAAAGTAAAGTCAAGCTGCTTGTCCACATGCTACTGGTTACTTTAAACGTAGAAGTCAAGTAAAGTAAAGCCAAGTAAAGTAAAGCCAAGTAAAGTAAAGCCAAGTCAAGTGAAGCCAAGCCAAGTCAAGTGAAGCCAAGCCAAGTCAAGTGAAGCCAAGTAAAGTAAAGCCAAGTAAAGTCAAGCCTGGTAATGTAAAGTCAAGCCTGGTAATGTAAAGTCAAACCTGGTAAAGTAAAGTCAAGCCTGGTAAAGTAAAGTCAAGCCTGGTAAAGTAAAGTCAAGCCTGGTAAAGTAAAGTCAAGTCTGGTAAAGTAAAGTCAAGCCTGGTAAAGTAAAGTCAAGCCTGGTAAAGTAAAGTCATGTCGGGCCTGTAAAGTCATGTCAAGTCTAGCAAAGTCAGTAAAGTCGTGTCAGGCCTAGTAGTCAGTAAAGTCATGTCAGGCCTAGTAGTCAAGTCAAGCCTAGTAAAGTCAAGTAAAGTCATGTCAGGCCTGTAAAGTCATGTCAGGCCTAGCAAAGTCAGTAAAGTCGTGTCAGGCCTAGTAGTCGGTAAAGTCATGTCAGGCCTAGTAGTCAAGTGAAGCATAGTAAAGTCAAGTCAAGCCTAGTATTACGCCTAGTAAAGCCTAGTATTACGCCTAGTGAAGCCTAGTATTGCGCCTAGTAAAGACTAGTATTATGCCTAGTAAAGCCTAGAATTACGCCTAGTAAAGCCCAGTATTACGCCTAGTAATGCCTAGTATTTGTATTTGAATAAACCTACCTTAGGTATCATGTTTAACTTTAAATATTGCACCTACCACTATTTGTATCTGATCACCCAAAGGTCGACTGGTAGAAAATGCCTAAGGCATTAAGTCCGCCTCTGTATGTTTGTATGCATGAAGTATTAAATAAATGAATATTACGCCTAGTTAAGCCTAGTTACGCCTAGTAACGCCTAGTTACGCCTAGTAATGCCAAAGCAGCCAAGCCAACCAACCCGGCCATGCCAGGCCAAGCCGCCTAGCCAGGCCAAGCCAACCAACCCGGCCATGCCAGGCCAAGCCAACCAACCCGGCCATGCCAGGCCAAGCCGCCTAGCCAGGCCAAGCCAACCAACCTGGCCATGCCAGGCCAAGCAGGCCATGCCAGGCCAAGCCAGATAAACCAGCCCATTAAGCGGCACTTTTGAATATCAAATATTGAATGAAAAAATAAAGCTTCTGATAACGCAAGTGATTATGTGTACAAAAGGGAAGTTTTAATTCTAGTCTCCAGAATACAATTAGTGCAGGTAAATAATATAGTAACAAGCCTTTCAAAGACAACTTATTTGCCATAGCCATTACTTATTTGCCATAGCCATTGCTTATTTGACATAGCCATTACTTATTTTCCATAGCCATAACTTATTTGCATTCAATGCGGTACACTGGTTTTCAAGAAACAGTCAAGTCCCTATTGAAAATGCATTTATGTAAAATGTGTAATTATAGAAACTGGAATAAGGGCATAAAAAGTATACGTGGTTACAAAATCTCACGGATGCTTAGTCGGTAAATGCGCTAAGACTATATGTAAGTAAAGCATCTATAACGGACAGTAACAATAGTACTCAAAGTCAAAAGTCAAAGTCAAATATATTTATTCAATTAGGCCAATAAACGGCACTTTTGAACGTCACATAAATTAAAATTAAAAATTAAAAGTAATAAAAAATAAATTTAAAAGTAATAAAAAAAAAAAAAAAAAAATGATTCTACCGTGCATTCGGAAAGTAGATTGTTATGGAGAAGAACGCACAAGAAACTCCATACTTACTCTTTTAAAAAAAAAAAAATAATTGGTGTTTTACAATATTAACATACGTACATACATTAATATATGTGAGGACGACGCACCCAGAATAGCTCTACACGCAGGTATAAAGTATTAAAAAGCATTAACAGGAAAATTAATTAATTTGATAAGTAAGAACATGGTTCTCACATACTTACAAATATTACAAACATAGGTAAAATACTTAATTCAACAACAACGGAACAGTGTGTGAGTCAATTTCCTAAAAAAAAAAAAAAAAACAAAACAATGAATACAATAACTATGAATGGGAATATAAATTAACAAATTTGATTTTGTCTACACCAAAGATTGCCCTATGGAGCAGGACCAGCATGTTTCCAAGCATTCTTATCTTGAATATAATCATCTAATTTGTAATATGCTTGTTTACAAAGGGTGCTTTTAACTAAAGTTTTAAATTTACTTTCATTTAGTTTTAATATACAAGGTATTTTGTTATAGAATTTAACACAGTACCCCATGAAAGATGATTGTACTTTAGCTAGTCTGTAAGAAGGCTGATCTAACTTATCTTTATTTCTGGTATTACAATTGTGTCTATCACTGACTTTACTAAAGAGATGTATATTTTTCCTTACATACATAATATTTTCATAAATAAATTGGCAAGAAACTGTCATAATATTAATATTTTTAAACAGTTCCCTAAGAGATTCACGGTGACTTAACTTATATATGGCTCTGACAGCTCTCTTTTGCAATATAAATATGGATTCAATGTCAGCCGCTCGACCCCACAGTAAAATACCGTATGACATTATGCTGTGAAAGTAACTAAAATAGACCAAACGCGCGGTTTCTACATCCGTTAACTGTCTTATCTTTCTAACAGCATAAGCGGCTGAGCTTAGCCGACCCGCAAGAGATGTTATATGAGGACCCCATTGCAATTTGTCGTCTAGAGTGATTCCCAGGAAAACTGTTTGATCTACAAAGTCCAGCTTTTCGCCATTCAATATGATATCGCATTCGGTACTTCTAACATTCGGCAATGTGAATCTAATACATTTGGTTTTTTTTTCATTTAGTACTAAATTGTTTGCCGTGAACCAATTTTGGACCTGATAAATGGACTTATTCACGTCATCAAGATTTCGTGACCGCCGATCTATTTTAAATATCAAAGATGTGTCATCAGCAAACAACACCATCTTCGGTTGATTTTGTAGTAATTGGGGTAAATCGTTAATATAAACTAAAAAGAGGAAAGGACCCAATATCGAGCCTTGAGGCACACCCATTGTCATTTCAGACCCTAGTGAGTTTACGCCGTTTACCTGAACTTTAACTTGTCTGGCTTTTAAATATGATCTAAGTAACTCAAGGGCTGTGTGTCTAATTCCATAGTGCTCGAGCTTCAACAATAGTGTCTCATGGTTAACGCAATCGAACGCCTTCGAGAGGTCGCAAAAGATTCCAATGGCATCCTGTGCTTCCTCCCAGGCATTAAATATGTTCTTTATTAGGGTGACACCCGCGTCAGTTGTGCAACGCCCTTTGGTAAAACCGTATTGATGATCATAAAAGATGGAATGTTTGTTAAAATGACGCAACAATTGGTTGAGCATTAACCTTTCGAAGACCTTACTGAGAACCGGCAGAATTGACACTGGCCTATAATTATTGGCTTCTATGCTATCCCCAGATTTAAACAATGGAACTACCTTACTGTGTTTCATGAGGTCCGGAAAAACTCCTTGCTCGACACTAGTGTTAAATATGAAAGCTAAATAGGGTGCAACAGTTTCCAAAGATCTTCTGTTGATTTAATTTTAAGATCTTTAAAAGCTTTTAAAATAGCCTGGGGGTTTGTATGTTGAAACTTGAACTCCGAAGAGCACGCATTTACGTTCTTTCTAAGTAAGGCAGCAGACAATGCAGGTGAGGAGTTTAAGGCTGCTGTAATTTTAAGTGGAATATTAACAAAAAAGTTTTCAAATTCCTGAGCTACCTCTATATCTGAGTGTGTGGGGCCATGTGCAGTCGCTAAATTAAAATCTGTGTTACGCTGTTTTTTCCTACCTGTTTCATTATTTATTATTTTCCAGGTAGTTTTTATTTTATCATCTGCTGATTTTATTTTATTGCTAATATACAGCGCTTTAGCTATTTTGCATGCAATCTTAAAGGTTTTTGAATATTTTGAAACATATTTATCAAAACTTGTACTATTCATATGTTGCTTTAGGCCATAGAGTTCATAAAGTTTTTCCCTGCTTTTACGAATGCCTGGAGTCGCCCAATCGCTAAATATGAACTTGGTGTAAATACTTTTTGCTTTCAGTGGAAAAGTGTCATTGAATTGCGTGTTGAGTACTTTAAAAAACTCGGCATAGAACTCATTTGGGTCATCTATATTCATAAAGTTTTGAACACATAATTTACTAGTCAAGGTTTTATTAAATTTTTCTAAATTTTTACATGTAATTGGTCTAAATTTTATTTGCATTTTTTGCAAAGGTATGTAGGTGCTAAACGTTATTGTTTGTCCACTGTGATCAGATGTTAATTTATTTATAATTTCTTTATTTAGGTAATCACAATTACAAAAAACGTTATCTATGCAAGTCGCAGAAGAAGCTGTCACTCTAGTTGGCTCCATAAAAACATTTGCTAGATTAAATGATTTAAAAAGACCCAATAACCTGATAGTGTTAGAGTTATTTTCTAATATGTTAATGTTAAAATCGCCGCATATGACAATTGATTTACTACTAGTACAAACTTTTTTTAACACATCTTCCATTATAGAGTCAAACACAGATAGATTTAATAGAATTTTTAATTAGTATTAATGATCCGCCATGTATCATACGTTTTCTGCTGTAATGGCTAACTACACGATAATTTTCATAATTAATACTGACACTGAAGCCCTAATTGATTTATTTGAAAGCTAATTAATGTTTTTGCTTCCATTGCGGGAGCAATATTTCCAGGATGGCCGAATGTAACGGATGTGAAGTCAGCCTACGTGCATCCGACCAATGCCCGCCGAGCCCGCCGAAGCTAAGCCGCCATATTGAAGCCCCCTCCAGTCAAGCCATGTCAAGCAGCGGGGATTTGTTAATATAAGTGATGGCCATCCATTTATTTGTCTCTTATTCGATTGTGAATACAAGATCTGAACAAAGCTCTGCTGGTTTTTATTTATCCGTTTCATATGTCTATGATAAAAACACGGAATAAAACACACTCTCTTGACACCTGACATAAATGACAAACGATTAGTTCCGATTTTTGCCGCGCGCAGATTTATCTTGCGCGCACTCTAGCTAGCCATTTGAAATGTTCACAGATGATGTATTTCTGTTCCCGCTATAACAACAAATACTAAAAACAGAATAAAATAAATATTTAAGTGGGGGGGGCTCCCATACAACAAACGTGATTTTTTTGCCGTGTTTTGCGATAATGGTACGGAACTTTTCGTGCGCGAGTCTGACTCGCACTTGGCTGGTTTTTTTTTCTTTTTGATGGACATCTTGCAGTTCAATCAGAGTGATTGGCTACTGCTTAACCGGGCGATTCTGTGCAGACTAAACTAGAGACTCCAGCCAGGCATAAAAAGCAAAACCTAACCGACCACGCTGAGGGCTAAGCTTGTGTAGTACATGTACTAATAGGAAGCAATTCCTTTAGGTGAACGAGAACGAACTATTCTGTTTCGGTCGTTTAAATCTTTCATCTAGTACAGTGATCCAAGCGACATCGGCGGCCTAATTGTGTAAGTGAATTCAGCAAAGGAAACAATCTGTTTCTTTCCCAAAAACGACTTTTTGTATTGCGAAAAGTCGTTTTTGGGAAAGAAACAGTTACGTGACGTTTACTTACTTACTTACGTACGTTCCATTCAGTGTCTGAGTAAGAACAAGCCTACTGAGGGCTACTCTCTAAATAATGAACGACAGCGCTATAAATCGCTAAAACATAACACGAAAAAAAAAAAAAAAAAAAATTAGAAACCCCGGGAGGGGACGCCCTAGAAAGACATATATAGACCTTATAGGTGATGTTCTTCAGAAAGGCCAAGTGCGCAGTACCCATAACCGGCGTGTGTGTATGACTAGATGTATGAATGTGTGTGAAGCAAAAGAAGTATGTAAGGATCGTAGCAGGTGGCGTTCTGTAGTTTCTGCCTACCCCCATGGGAAAAAGGCGTGAGTTTATGTATGTATGTATAACCCGAATAAGTGAAATTGCTCGTTACTTTCGTGTTACACGTATGTTACTGTTCAACGGACCCAATCGCTTATGTCCGTGACTACCGGACCCCGACAGCAATCGCTTCCATATTTGGTAAATAATTACTACTCAATTGTTTTAACGGGCCAGAAATGAGAATACAGGATCTTCAATCTTGCAAAGTACACAGTAGATCAATCAACCTTACTCGACGAGTCTCCAAAAAGGTCTCCCCCATGGCGCATTGACCGTTAAGTCCATGCGCCATCTTTCCCGCCAAAATATCACATCCGTTAGTGTATTGACCATTGATTCAATACCATTTTAAATTATCCGAGCGCAGACATTTGGCGGTATATTGACCACGAAATCCAAAATAACATGAACACATACATCCGTTGGTGTATTGACGGTTGAGTCAATACACCATCTTTTTACATATATTTATTCGGACTAAATAAATACAAATAGTATTTAATTACAATAAAAATGCTAACAGTCGGCCTTTCCTGACACTTACACGTCCCGTGGAAAGACGATGAATTTTACAAAACAAACTCTAATTTTATCATTTATTAATGTATCTAAAAAAATAACTAATGAAGAAATAAAAAAATTGAGAAATTTTACAAAGTGTGTAAAACTAACTATTATCTATTATTTATTTTAAATTGGCTTGTTTCAAAATGCAGTACCTTAAGTATTTACACATTATTATGATTACAATGATTAATTGAAAACACATTTTCTAACTTGCGTTGTATTTTATATTATTAAATTCTGATCTGATTACACACGCACAACAAGCATTGCAGGAACTACAGTGGCCTCAACATATCCACTGCAATTCGAACATGCTGTGGCCCCTTCACGTCCACAACACGCCAACAATACTATAGGCGTTGAGGAAACTACGGTGGCCGCAAATTAGCCACTGCAATTCGAGCATGCTGTGGCCCCTTCATGTCCACAACACGCCAACAATACCATAGGCATTGAAGGAACTACAATGGCCTCAACTTATCCACCGCAATTTGATCATGCTCTGGCCCCTTTACTTCCACAACACGCCACAATACCCTAGTTGAGAGTGTAATCCATTTAATTATTTTTAATTTCTAATAAACCGTTTGTATCCTCATCTTTTAATATAGATATGATACGTTGGAGTTCTGGGTCGCTCTGTTGTACCGTGGTTATCCATTTGGTTTCAATGCACCGTACTTCGACATACTCGGGTCCAACAGGGTTTCGGCTAAGTGCATCTACGTGAGACATAGTGGAACCAGACTTGTAAATTATTTTAAAATCATATTCTTGCATAATGTTCCATCATCTCGCCACTCTGGGTAAAATATCTCTTTTCTCAGATGTAGCCCTAAGAGAATTGCAATCCGTAACAATGGTAAGGTATGCCTAAAAGGTATGTTCTAAATCGTTGTAACGAATTCGCGACTGCCAAGGTTTCCAGATCGTATGAAGTGAAACGGGACTCCTCCGGCGAGGTTTGTCTGCGATAATATACTACAGCATTAAATGATGTATCTTTATTAGGTCTTTGTAATAAGATACCAGCGATGCCCACTTTGGAAGCGTCTGTATGGAGTTGAGTTTCAGACGCAGGGTTGTAGAATGCTAGAATGGGACGTTTGACTAATGCCATTTTTAAAGTTACAAAAGTATTCTCCTCAGAGTCCAACCATTGCCATTTTACATCTTTCTTTAAAAGTTGGGTAAGTGGCCGGGCTATTGATAAGAATCCTTTTATAAAACGGCGAAAGAAACTACGAAGTCCTATAAACTGTCTTACTCTATGTTGGTCCGTAGGGCGTAGAAATACTTCTACGGCGTTTATTTTAGCTTGACCCGGCCTTATGCCGTCGGAACATACTTCGAACCCAAGGTAGTCTATAGATTCCTTTAAGAAATTACATTTCGACAACTTTAGCGTAATGCCAGCGGTACGAAACAATTCTAGAGTCGATTTGATTTTGATTACGTCATCCATATACGCAAATGCCTCTTTAAATCGCGCATTCCCAAGTATATTATTAATTGCCCTTTGAAAATTTGACGGTGTGTTGACAAGTCCGAAAGGCAACCTGTTAAACTCATATGCCCGTCAGGTGTTATGAAAGCTGTCAAGTGTTTTGAGGCTTCGGACATACATAATTGGTAATAACCTGACATAAGGTCTAAAGTTGTATAGTATTTGTAACCGGACAAATTATCTAGTTGATCGTCAATTCTAGGGATAGGATAATGCTCCTTAATGGTTTTTTTATTAAGAGCCCTATAGTCAATGCATAGTCTATACTCGCCCGACTTTTTCTTCACGAGAAGAACAGGAGACGCATAGTTTGAAGTCGATGGCCTAACTATGTCAGAGTCTTCAAGTTCCTGTACTATATCACAAACTACTTTTCGTTCCGTAAAAGGCATGCGATACGGTCTATAAACCACCGGTGTAGTATCACTCAACTTTATATCCATCTCAGTGTTAGAAATACATCCTAACTCTTTAGTGGTAAACGCAAAACAGCCTCTGAATTCATTTAAAAGACAATTTAACTGGATCAGATCGCTTTGACTAATTCGATCGCTAACGGATAACATTTCAATGTCAATAACCCTAATAGAAGATTCACTTTCGTTATAATTTTCAACTTTGTTGATGTTATGAAAATTAATTTGAGTTAAACGAAGAGCTTGAGACAAAAGACTGTCTTTATTTAAAACAAATGCTGTTTCCATTAAACTGTTCAACTGAAGAGTGCCCTTACCACGAACTAATTCTAAAATACAAGGTACAATGTCATACATCTTTTGAGGCTGAGAGCATAGGCCAGGTTCGATCATAACCTCACCGTCATATGATGGGTTCGAGTATACGGCTACATCGGTGCGACCTGCTATAGTAACAGTCTCACAAACCCAAAGTTCTATGCATCGGGAATCATTAATCGTTCTTTGTTTTATAATTAATTCTTCTTTTGTTTTATATACCACTACATGGTTTTGTTCCGTAAATGTTTGACCAACCAGTAATGATACTTTTAAAAACTGATCCGGGACTATCAGTACTTCCACGCGTGCTTTAACCAAATCTATTTCGATTTCAATGTCGCATTTTTCTATACATTGAACCAAAGAATTGCCGAACCCTCTTAAAGTTGGTCAATTACCGTAGGATAACGTCATATTCAATATTTTAGCATCAGATTCTCTAAGCATAGTAATTTGACTACCAAAATCAACGAAACACTTCAAGGTCTGTCCATTAACTAATGCATCCTTAAAATATTTCGCATCATTGTCCTGTTCTTTTGATATATTTAAAACAGTTTTATTACTTTCAGACTCTTGTTTATTGGGACAATCGGTAATCAAATGCCCTACTTTAAAACAGTTTTTGCATCTTTTAATTGGGTGTTTACAGCCAGTATATGGGTGACCTTTCTCGCCACAATTATAACACTTTACTAACATATCCCTACTGTTTCTATTATCTTTGACTGTATTCGATCGTTTGCTGTCAGAAGGGCCCACAGGCAAAATCACGTTCAATTTAATTTTATCATTTCTTTTAACGGTTCTTGTGTTACGAAGATAAACCAACAATTTATCTGGCTCACTAAATTGAACAGCCTCAGCACTAGTTCTAACCGATCTGTCATCAATACCGAATAATAAACAATCAATAGCCTTTTTTCCGGTAATGTTACATCTATGTATTAGAACCATCTTTTCATAGTAATATTCTTCTAAATTATCACCAAAATGTGCTTTACATGCGAGCATTTCTGACAGCAATTGCCCATCGTTATCATCACAGGGAAATGCTAAACGCAATTTTTGTTGCCACTCTGCCCATGTAAACAACAAACTTGGTAAGCCTTGGTACGACTTTTGAGCCTACCCAGCTAATTTCGGTAACGCGTAGTGAATTATTTGCCGTTCCGTCCAACTATAAATAGTTGCACATTCGTTAACTTTAGTAATCCAAACATCAATACTCTGGTTTCGCTTGGTTGGGTCAAATTCAGGTACAACATTTAAAATCGGATAACGTTCAATATTTGCATCTCTGCGGGTAGATTTAACTAATTCCCTAAATACATCTATAAAATTAGTATCTAAAAGTAAATGGTTACTTGGCAATGGTGATGCGGCGGGAGCAGCTGGTGCACTTGGTCGACTCTCGCCACGCAGACTCTCGCCACGCAGACTCTCGCCACGCAGACTCTCACCACGCAGACTCTCACCACGCAGACTCTCGCCACGCAGACTCTCGCCACGCAGACTCTCGCCACGCAGACTCTCGCTACGCCGACTGCTGGTCCCAGCACGCGGTAACTCTGCCGCTGCCTGCTGCTGGTCTTCAGGTAATTCCGGAGTTCGGGAACGACGCCTCGTGCTCTCTTTCTGCCGCGATCTCTTGCGCTTGGAATGCTTGCGCCGAGTTCTGTGACTACGCCGACTCTCTGGAGATGACTCTGACTCAGGGCTGGAGTCCTTAGAGCCTCTGTTGAGTTTTCGCGAGCGATGACTTGGCATGTTGTTGAAGTGGCTTCTTAGTGGGCGTAAAGTTTTCACCGAAAACCTCTACAATTTTTAGGTGGAATCCCACTTGCTGACCTCTTAACGGGCCAGAAATGAGAATACAGGATCTTCAGGATAAATACTTTTATTCACTTGCAACGTACACATTATATCAAACAACCTTACTCGACGAGTCTCCAAAAAGGTCTCCCCCATGGCGCATTGACCGTTAAGTCCATGCGCCATCTTTCTCGCCAAAATATCACATCCGTTAGTGTATTGACCATTGATTCAATACCATTTTAAATTATCCGAGCGCAGACATTTGGCGGTATATTGACCACGAAATCCAAAATAACATGAACACATACATCCGTTGGTGTATTGACGGTTGAGTCAATACACCATCTTTTTACATATAATTATTCTGACTAAATAAATACAAATAGTATTTAATTACAATAAAAATGCTAACAATTGGTACCGATTAGTACCCGAACAACAAAATTGGAACCTTAGTAGTTTTCGAGAAAATCGACTTTGAAGGTGGTCCTGCGTGACTACCGCAGGACCTCCTTCAAAGTCGATTTTCTCGAAAACTACTAAGGTTCCAATTTTGTTGTTTCCACCTTCAAAGTCGATTCGAGTCTTCAAAGTCGCTCCATTCAGCAGGACCACCATGAGCGCCGAAAACGGGGGCATGCTAAAGCTATTCTAAGTATACAAATAATTACTACCCATAAATGTGATTCATTTTGTAAAAAAACAGAACTGAAACATTTGTATTTACCGAGAAATCAACGATGATAACTTTCGCTCGCTCGTTCAGCAGGACCACGACTTTGAACGTTGATTTCAAGTTTGAGGAGCTTTCCTCAAACCTACATAGAAAATTACTACCCTGCAAGGTAAAATTGATACCCAAAATTCACAACTAGTACTCCAGTAGTTTACGAGATATACCATGCCATTGGTGGGGTGGCGGTAGTCACGGTGTTAAATTTTTACTTTAAGATTTCCCTATTAAAAATTATGTGATTCCTTCCCAAATTTATTCAAAAATTACTACTCCTAAAGAAGTTATAGCGATAAAACATTGAGATACCTAATTGTTGTATTTTAAGAGAAATTAGCTTTCATTACTTTTCCATACTAAATCTCCACGTATAACCCGACCAAATTAAGTTGTCAATGGTATTGAGCTGTTTAGATGTACACTCGTGTACATAAATTTATGGATGTCAGAATGGTAATAACAACAGTTTACTATCAATATTTTTTATACAAACTCTGTACCTAGGTACAGAATAAGAAAAAAATAACCTATAGTTGAATAATTATGTTTCTATATTGTAAGTACCTAACTTCTGTGTTGTTACACGAACATTATTAAAGAGCGATAGGTATTTCTTATTTATTTCTTTCTTACTGAATTACCATTGCTGCAAGCCTAAGTACCTACGTATTAAAAACCTAATTTACTGCACTAACAATATGTTGCTAATAACGTAAGTTTAAAAGGGTTACATATGTAATAGGTGAATTTATATTTTAATAATATGCATTGCAAAGGGCACATCACGCATATTTTAGGCAATATGTGTTTTCATGTCAATGTGTAGCTAGGTACTACCTATTATGTTAGACAAGCTCATACATATATTTAAAATATCTAAATCAACTTATAATAACGTTAACATTGAAATATTTCTGTAACTTTCGATTGCTAATTAACCCTAAAAAGAAAATCATAATATTTTTTACCTTTAATTCGCGCGAGTGCGCTACGTGAGCGTAATTCGCTGGCGCATCAAAATAACGCCGTCGTCGCCGCGTTGCGAAATCGGTTGGTCAAGGTCGCCGCGATGACCCAGTTATTTATTAATTATAGTGTAAACAGTGCAATCAGTTAATTGTGAAGGTGTAGTGCCTATTTACCCTAAAATGTCACCAACAAAAATAAAAAATAAAACTGATCTGGAAAAGCTGTTGTATGACAGTTACATCCAAGAAAAATCAGAAAGAGAAAAGCTGGCACTTCTTGTTAATGATTTGCAGGTCCAAATAGAAAGCCTTCAGTATCAACTACAAAGCCGCCAAAATGAAAATCCCAGCTCAAGCATGGAACAAGGAAATAACGGCCCCAATGAGTTGGAAAATAAGAGCAACGTACGATTTGCTCAGTCTGAAAAAGGAAACGTCGAGTATTGCACAGACGAGGAAGAACTCGCAAAAGAGACTGAGTGGATAAGGGCCAAAAGTAGGAAAAAAAAGGAAGCTAAACATTTCTCTTTCTCCCCCACAACAACCCGGAACAAACGCCCAACAACAAAAAACATTGGAAAAAGAACAGACATTAGTCAAAAAAGTGCGTGTACCACCGCCAATCATTATAGATCAGGTCAAGAGCTACCAAATGTTTTACGACTCACTGACTGAAACCCAACCAACTGAATCATTCACCGCCAAAATTATGAATGGAGACTGTGTGAAGATCAACGCTAAAACTGATGACTCTTATAGAGCAATTGTTAGGTTTTTGACAGAGAAAGACTATCATTGGCACACATATGAAAACAAACAGGCTAGGCCAATAAGAGTTGTAGTGAAAAAGTTACATTCTTCTTGCCAGCCAGATCGAATCAAAGATGATTTAATATTGCAAGGTCTTAAAATAGAAAAAGTTGACCACAAGTTGAGCTGGAAGAGTAAAGAACCGCTCAATATGTTTGTTCTTTCATTTCATAATGACGAAGATGTAAATAAAATCTATGCAACAAAGCATATTTTAGGGTGTAAAATTGAAATACACCCTCTCAAAAATCCGAAACTCATTCCACAGTGTAAGAGATGTCAGCCCATATGCCTAACATCAACAACGTTTTTTACAGTATTTATACTCATAAATACTGTAAAAAAGAGCCAAGGTGTGTAAAATGCACTGGCAAGCACCTTACAGCCGAATGTATTAAATCTCCGCAAGAGAAACCGAAATGCGTCCACTGTGGCTTACCCCACCCAGCCAACTACAGAGGGTGTGAAGTAGCCAAAGAGATGCAAATGATGAAAAACAAAAATATCAAAAAGAAACTTGTTGTGCCAACAGCCCAACAGTTTTCTACAATAAGGAATCCTGACCAAGACACACGGAAAGAAGGTGTCCAGTCAACTGTTAAACCTGTTCAAGTCACCAAAAGTATTTCCTATGCTCAGGCTGCAAAACAAGGCACACAACCCTCAAATCTAGAGGATAAGATAAATCAGATTTTAAAGTGTATTACTACATTTGACAAAAGACTAGAGAAGTTAGAATCCAGCACTAAAACAGCTGCTCTTAATAATCATAAATGACTAATACACTAAAAATAATGGCGTGGAACTCTAATGGGCTCCTCAAACATCAGAATGAGTTACAGGCAGTCCTAGACACAGAAAATATTGACGTGTGTTTAATCTCTGAAACGCACTTCACTAAACAATCTTTCGTTAAATTTAAAGGTAACAAGATATATAATTCGCTTCACCCTGACAACTCTGCCAGAGGAGGTAGCGCGGTTATAATTAAAGAAAACCTTAACCATTACGAGCACAGTAAATTTGAAGAACCAGACATTCAAGCTGTGGCAGTATCAGTCAAAACCAAATGTTGTCACGTTTCCATAGCAGCTGTTTACTGTCCTCCAAGGCATATGATAAGAAAAGAGCGATATATGCAATTCTTTGAAGTTTTGGGTCAAAGATTCATCCTAGGCGGTGATTTCAATGCCAAGCATATGCATTGGGGATCACGACTGACTACAACAAAGGGAAGACAGCTCTTAAACGCAGTTAGAGACACACATTGTGAAGTTATGAGCACTGGCAAACCAACATACTGGCCAACTGATCTTCAGAAAATACCCGATCTCATAGACTTTTTCATATGTAAAAACATATCCACCAATTATGTTAGTTTGGAGGAAGAGTTTCTTATGAATTCGGATCACTCCCCGATTATACTAAGACTTAGTCAAAAAATTCTATTAAGAGAATACCATCTAACCCTAGTTAACAAGTCTACAGACTGGGACAGCTTTGCGCTTGATCTAGATAAAATAATCGACCTAAAAACTCCATTACAAAATCATGACCATCTTGACCTAGAAGTAAACAAATTTGTTGTTAACATTTAACAATGTGCTTGGAATAACACACCACAATTAAAACGGAAATACAAGAGGCATATCTATCCCAAGGATATTGTGAATTTGCTATCAGAGAAAAGAAAACAAAGAAAGCGCTGGCAGCAAACAAGATGCCCGCGAGATAAAACACTATTAAATAACCTAACTAAACAATTAAAGAGGAAAATTATACAATTTGAGGATGAAACCCTGAACTCCAATCTTGTGCAGCTAACCAACGACCAATCAACGGATTACTCTCTCTGGAAAGCTACAAAAAACCTAAAAAGGCCGATTATGCAAATACCTCCCATCAGAAACAGCGATGGAAAATGGGCCATTAGCAATGAACAAAAAGCGGTAAGGTTTGCCCAATACTTAGCAGATACTTTTCAACCCAATGAAAGTTCCATAGAAATATCGGAGAGTGAATATGTATCACAAAACCAAAGAATTCGGCTTGTAACTCCTAAAGAAGTTGTGAGAGAAATTAAAAACAATATAAGCTCGAAGAAATCTCCGGGTTATGACCTCATAACAGGAGAGATTCTAAAACACCTCCCGCGCAAAGCCATAGTTAAGATGACCAGACTTATTAACGCAGCATTTATGCTAAAACATGTACCTGAGCCATGGAAAGTTGCTGAAGTCATTATGATTGCGAAGCCTGGGAAACCACCCCATGAAGCTTCATCTTATAGACCCATTTCCCTGCTGCCAGTATTATCGAAACTGTTTGAAAAGCTCTTATTAAAACGGCTAAAACCAATTATAGAAGAAAAAGGCCTTATTCCGGACCATCAATTTGGCTTCAGGGAAAAACATTCTACCATAGACCAGGTACACAGAATAACAAACATCATCGAAAAAACGCTCGAAAACAAGGAAGTCTGCGCCACCGTATTTCTAGATGTCGCACAAGCTTTCGACAAAGTTTGGCATGAGGGTCTGATATACAAACTCAGACGCACGCTCCCCGAATTTTCAGATATTCTAGAGTCATATATAAGCAACAGAATGTTTAGGATAAGACAAGAGGACGCATATTCTGAGCTAAAAACTATTCAGGCCGGAATACCACAAGGAAGTGTTTTAGGCCCAATCCTGTACTTGGTATACACATGTGATATCCCAGAGCTGGAAAACAACACCATAGCGACCTTTGCTGATGACACTGCTATTATGGCTATTGGTTCAAACCACAAAGAAGCAGTAGAAAAGGTTCAACTAGCTGTGAACTTAGTTTACGACTGGACACAAAAGTGGAAGATCAAACTGAATGAGTCAAAATTGATTCACATTGACTTCACTAATAAACACTGCGATTATCACCCAGTCTATATAAATGGCATGCAAGTGCCTTATGCGAATACAGCCAAATACCTTGGCATAACTCTTGACGCCAAGTTGCGTTGGAAATCTCACGTCAAAAAGAAAAGACAGGAACTCGATATACGGTACAAAAATATGTATTGGTTACTCGGAAGGAAATCCTGTCTATCAATACACAATAAAATTATAATATACAAGCATATTCTTATGCCAATTTGGACGTATGGTATCCAACTATGGGGCTGTACTAAACAAAGTAATGTAAAAATTATAAAACAATTTCAAAATAAATTACTCAGAGATGCTGTTAATGCACCATGGTACATCAGAAATTACGACCTTCACCGCGACCTTAAAATGAAACTCGTCACCACCGTTATTCAAAACTTTGCTGAAACCCACGAACACAGACTTCTTCGACATGTGAATGTGGAAGCAATCCAGCTGCTAGATAACACGGACATAGTGCGTAGGCTAAAGAGAACTAAACCATTTGAGTTAGTGTAGTGTATAATAAGTGAAAAAATAATAGCAAAGAATACTGTGCTATACATGTAACACGTGAACTAAGTGTTTTTAACGTATCAGACTCTAAGAAAGTGCTTCCGAACTGTATAAAAGTGCAAATTGACACTATTCTTAGTCATAACATTTTACATTATAATAATAAGTTAGAGTTAAATTGCTTATTAGTCTATTAAGGCTAGATTGTAATTTGTTATTAAGAACATTAGTTTTTATTAATATAGAAAAAAAAAAAAAAAAAAAAAAAAAAAAATAATTTTATACCTTCTTCGTCACGAAATAATTACCATCAGGAAAGGCACTTAAGATTTAAAGAATAATAAAGCTATTACATTGCACTGATACTAATTTTCCCAAAAAAAATTGAGAAGGTTATATACAACATAAACAGTTATTTAGAAACAAATAATATTTTTTGCAAAGAACAAATGGGCTTCCGAAAAAATAGAAACATTATTATGGCTATTTATAACTTTTTTGAGAAAATACATCATAACATGGATAACAGAAAACCAGTGATGACTATGTTTATGGACATGACTTGGGCGTTTGACTTTGTAGACCATAAAAGGCTTTTAATTAAGCTCGAAATATATGGTATCAGAGCCAACGTGCTTAATCTGACAAAATCTTATTTGGAGAATAAAAGTCAAATTACAAAAAATAATAAATATACAGACCAAAACAGATAATTTAATCCTCTAGCTCTAGTATTATATTATCTGTTGTGGCGGTAACCTAAAATGTATCATTCTTTAAGTCAAATATCGAATCGTCCCAAACCAATACCTAAACCCTGTTCATCTATGATACTCCATTTTCATTGATTTACTACACGCTCATTTTTGGTAGCTTTTACTAAATGCACAAGAGAGTAATTTATAGGATAGACGAAATCACGCGAAAGAAGTCGCGGCCGAAGTGCTAGTTAAAAATAAAATGTTTTTAAATTGCTAAATTGTTTTAAAAGCTTTATAAATTGTTTTTATTAGCTTAAAATACACGAATCTTATTAAATAGCATAGCAACCATTGATGTTAGAACCAAGTAAAATCAGTTAAAAATTAAATTATTTATCTTTACTTGGTCAATTAATTTATGAATGAAGAATCAAATAATTATTTGGTATTATGAATGAAGGACTCTTTGCGGTTTGCACATTTTGATTTTAAGTTATCATAAAGTTGCCACTTTCTATGTAAATGTCTATATGTTAAACTTTGTAATCACCTATTGTATCTTTCTTCGTAGATTCAAATATGATTATATATGCAGATAGCATTCTATAAGATTTGTCTCCAAGCTTGAGTAATTTTGGAAGTTTTTTTTACCACGGTAGATATTTCGTAATTGAATAAAAAAATAACACATTATTTAATTCGTATTTACACTTACAGTAGCTGTATTTGAATTTGGTGCGAGGTTTGCTCTCCTCTTCTAAAGAGGCTTCTGCTGTCGAATTTAGAGAAGCGATACCGTCTTTTTTAGGGTTCCGTACCCAAAGGGTAATAACGGGACCCTATTACTAAGACTCCACTGTCTGTCTGTCACCAGGCTGTATCTCATGAACCGTAATAGCTATACAGTTGTAATTTTCACAGATGATGTATTTCTGTTGCCGCTATAACAATAAAAACAGAATAAAATAAATATTTAAGTGGGGCTCCCATGCAAAAAACGTGTTTCCTTTGCCGTTTTTTGCGATAATGTTACGGAACGCTTCGTGCGCGAGTCTGAATTTTTAGTCGCGAGGCCGTTTTTTTTTCAATCGTAATTATTTCGTGACGAAGAAGGTATAAAATTAATTTAAAAAATATTATGATTTTCTTTTTAGGGTTAATTAGCAATCGAAAGTTACAGAAATATTTCAATGTTAACGTTATTATAAGTTGATTTAGATATTTTAAATATATGTATGAGCTTGTCTAACATAATAGGTAGTACCTAGCTACACATTGACATGAAAACACATATTGCCTAAAATATGCGTGATGTGCCCTTTGCAATGCATATTATTAAAATATAAATTCACCTATTACATATGTAACCCTTTTAAACTTACGTTATTAGCAACATATTGTTAGTGCAGTAAATTAGGTTTTTAATACGTAGGTACTTAGGCTTGCAGCAATGGTAATTCAGTAAGAAAGAAATAAATAAGAAATACCTATCGCTCTTTAATAATGTTCGTGTAACAACACAGAAGTTAGGTACTTACAATATAGAAACATAATTATTCAACTATAGGTTATTTTTTTCTTATTCTGTACCTAGGTACAGAGTTTGTATAAAAAATATTGATAGTAAACTGTTGTTATTACCATTCTGACATCCATAAATTTATGTACACGAGTGTACATCTAAACAGCTCAATACCATTGACAACTTAATTTGGTCGGGTTATACGTGGAGATTTAGTATGGAAAAGTAATGAAAGCTAATTTCTCTTAAAATACAACACTTAGGTATCTCAATGTTTTATCGCTATAACTTCTTTAGGAGTAGTAATTTTTGTATAAATTTGGGAACGAATCACATAATTTTTAATAGGGAAATCTTGAAGTAAAAATTTAACACCGTGACTACCGCCACCCCACCAATGGCATGGTATATCTCGTAAACTACTGGAGTACTAGTTGTGAATTTTGGGTATCAATTTTACCTTGCAGGGTAGTAATTTTCTATGTAGGTTTGAGGAAAGCTCCGCAAACTTGGAATCAACGTTCAAAGTCGTGGTCCTGCTGAACGAGCGAGCGAAAGTTATCATCGTTGATTTGTCGGTAAATACAAATGTTTCAGTTCTGTTTTTTTACAAAATGAATCACATTTATGGGTAGTAATTATTTGTATACTTAGAATAGCTTTAGCATGCCCCCGTTTTCGGCGCTCATGGTGGTCCTGCTGAAAGGAGCGACTTTGAAGACTCGAATCGACTTTGAAGGTGATCCTGCGGTAGTCACGCAGGACCACCTTCAAAGTCGATTTTCTCGAAAACTACTAAGGTGCCAATTTTGTTGTTCGGGTACTAATCGGTACCAATTGTTAGCATTTTTATTGTAATTAAATACTATTTGTATTTATTTAGTCAGAATAATTATATGTAAAAAGATGGTGTATTGACTCAACCGTCAATACACCAACGGATGTATGTGTTCATGTTATTTTGGATTTCGTGGTCAATATACCGCCAAATGTCTGCGCTCGGATAATTTAAAATGGTATTGAATCAATGGTCAATACACTAACGGATGTGATATTTTGGCGGGAAATATGGCGCATGGACTTAACGGTCAATGCGCCATGGGGGAGACCTTTTTGGAGACTCGTCGAGTAAGGTTGTTTGATATAATGTGTACGTTGCAAGTCTCTCTCACTCGGTGATGGTAGCATATTAATGTGGTCAGGCTGCAGGTCTCGCATCGATTTGTTTTACACTCCAACTTCAAATCACAAACACACAGTTAAAATTGGCGGAGAACGAAATTAGTTACAAAGCTGCACGACCACTCCTGGCGAAAGAGCAGATTTGAATGCTCGAAAATTTATTTCATTAATGTTTGGGTTGGGCATTACAGAAAGGAGTGATGGTCTTTTGTTTCTTTCTATCGTATATCGCTATCTCACTCGCACACAGGAATTGAATACCTGTCATTAGTGGTTCCCAGAAGAGATAAGACTTAAAAGAAAATTGGCAATTTCTTTTGAAGTTTTATCTCTTTCTAGTGGTTACCTGTTATATAGCTCTGTCTCGCTATCTAAGCATTTCTTTGAAGAATGCCGCTAAGTGACAGACGCATTCTATTGGAATAGGAACCTTTATGTATGTATTGTAACATAGTGTACATAACGCTGTACATTACTACTACAACTATAAATTTTAAATAAAAAAAAAACAACCTAACTTAAAAAAAATAAACAATTTAAAAATATAACTTACTAAGTAAATAACATAAATAAAACTACTAAAAATAATAAATCAACTATTTACATCTATTAGGTACTTAACTATACATACATAACTATAAAACTAAAATTGAACCGAGGTTGTAGTAGTGTAACAAACAAGTGATGCGGACAACCGCATTATTTTATATATACGGAGTAACGGGTTCCTCGTAGCGCCCGCCACCGGCCGCGAGCCGTGCCGGCGCGAGGGCGAGCGAGACGACACCACGGACAGTCCGCAGCCAAAGCTCTTGAGGCACGGACGCTGTCGCTCTGACTAATTTTTAAATCTTGCCTACCGTCATTAAAAAAAAACGGAATAAAATACATTTTTTATCTATCTAAAACTGGATTGCTTCTTCATACTTTTAGATTAAAGTTTTAATTAATATAAGTGACTGTGATTCCCAAACTTGGGTAAGTTACGCACAATTTTGTATTAAGATGTCTAACGGCCGTTACCTACCTATTTTTATTGTATTATCTTGTATTAATTTTAAGGTACGCGCCCGTCTGAATATCGTAGTGTATTCCTATCCTGTGCGAAATGCTTTGCCTTTCTTTCACTATGTTCTTCTTAGTGTAATGCTTGTAACCGCCTCTGCTAGCGAACATGTACATAATCTATTTAGATTCACGCCTAGAATTCTTCCCGCCCTTATAAGCCCTAATTTGCCAATCTAGTTCTTGCCATGCATACCTAGCGTTCCCGTGCACCCCTATACCAGCAGATTACTGATGTGACCCTTGTCCCTAGGAATTACGTCACGGTTTACTGACCGACACCGTATACCGGATCTGTCGCCTACATCACCTGCGTGGAGTGGCCGAGCTACGGGGACTACGCCTGAAGGACGGGAGCTCGCCAGGGAAGTGTGGAAGGCTAGACAAGTGCGCAAGACCTAGGCAGAACCTTTTTTTTTTTTCTTCAATATACCCACATATTTATTAATTCTAAACCTAGTTTTATTAATGTCTTGTACACGTCCTATATACGTGACAATGACGCCCAAAAACGTGGTTTAAGGTCTTTCGTACTTGCTTTGGTCATTTTAGTGGTTCTATGCGGTGGTGGTTTTCCTAGAAGTGTTTGTCTTTCTCCTAAATTTTTCAAAACCTTAAGTAACTTTGGTAATTAAATGTAATTACATAAACTTTTATAGTTTAATAACCGTAACTTCGATTATCTCTCATTGTAGTTATAAAAATTTTAAAGTTGTTTGAATCAGAGTAACTTAGTGTGTTTCACCTGACTTCACCTGTTCATTATTTTATGTTTTGCTCTTTGTGTCTGTGTTCTTTCAAAAATTGTAACAGAGCGGATTTTGCTTGGCTTTTGTGTGTAAATAATTGTGCATAGCCTGCCCAGTTTTTTTTATCACTACCTACATATAATTTTAAATATTTCATTATGGCAATGCCAATTAAATATCTGCTGCTCCAAAAGTCTGAGCTGATGTATGAGGTGGCTATCCGGGGAGAACTTCCTTCTGACAGCGTTGCTGGATTAAGACGTCAAGTCACTAAATTAACACAATTATATTCGTCCGAAGACATAGTAGATTCGGTTTATCAGTTTTTAGAGGATAGCAAAGGCTCTCAAGAGACGCTAGAGAAAGTCAAGACTAATCTTGATGCCTTAAAACTTTATTTTGATGAACCTCTTTTTAACAGGACTAAATCAATGTTACACCATTTAAACTATAGGCTTCAACGTATTGAAACACCGCAGGCGGTAGATGATTTAGCCAAATTAAATAAATTAAAGAAAAGTTACGAAGGGTATTATGAAATACTTTTGAGCCTTGATAAGTCAAAAGTCAAGGACCAGGAACAGGTCGCGTCTCCAGTTACTTCTGAGGAGGAATTGCCAGATAAATCTAATTTAGCCGGGATGAATATCGCCGTTTCATGTGATCGCGGGCTAGTAGGAGAACTGAATAAATTAAAGTATGACGGCAAATCTTGTGTCAGATCTTTTATACAAAAGGTTGAAGAATTCCGTATGACCAAAAATATAAACGAAAATAAAATACTAAGTTCGGCCACTGATATTTTCACTGGTGACGCACTACACTGGTACCGTAACATCGGGGGCAGTGTCGGTAGTTGGAACGAAGTACTGACTGCGTTGAAGGATGATTTTGATGTTCCCGACTACGACTATCGCATGGCCTCAGAAATTCGTCAGCGTACACAGGGCGAGGAAGAGAACATTACGATTTTTATATCTATAATGCAAGGCATGTTTTCTAGGCTAAGTAAACCCTTAAAGGAAGACGAAAAACTTGAAATTATATTACATAATATTCGTCCTTCCTACTCTAGTATTATAGCTGCTAGCCCTAATATTAAATCACTTGAAGATTTAAAATTAATTTGTAAAAATTACGAACGTATTAAGGTTCGTTCAGAATTCTTCAAGGAACCACCTTCAGTTTCAGTAAATAATTTAGCTCCAGAATTTGGCTACCAGTCTTCAAAGCGTAAGTCGACGACTAGTAGCCAAGGTAATTTTTACGCTCGTAGGTATGAAGGTGCTCACCAGCAGGGGTCGCACAGGGTCTCCGAAATTCAGGCTTCCGAGGCCGAAACTTCGCCTGTATCTAAAGTTCCTTACTGTCACCGTTGCCGCGTTAACACGCATTCTTTGAGAGACTGCACGGCTGAGCGCAAAGTTTTTTGTTTTAAGTGTGGCATGAAGGAAGTTCGTACACCGGAGTGTCCAAACTGCAAACCAAAAAACTAAAAACTGAGAATTGTAGGACGCATGCGGTTACTCATACAGATAGCTCGGACTGGAATGATTGGCTCATGTTTGTTAAAAACTTCTTTTCTAGGAAAGATATTTCTACAATTTTCAATGTCAAACCGAGTAACGACCCTAGGCCTTATGCAAAAGTGGGAATCAATAAAGATTTATTTTTATATGGTTTGTTGGATTCTGGTTCCGCCGTCACTATCCTAGGTAAGAACTCTCATGAACTGTTGATAAACCTAGGTTTGATTTTATGCAACGATGAGAGGATAATTGTTACTGCAGCAGGAGGTCAGAGGATAACATCCCTTGGTTATATTCTTCTACCCTTGACCTTCGAAAACAGGTTTTCTATTATCAAGGCGCATGTTATACCAGCGATCGAAACCGTTTTAATCCTAGGAATCGATTTTTGGAACACTTTTAACCTGTGCCCTAAGTATTTATCAGAGGAAGAAAACTTATTCTTAACCGACCCCGGGCTCTTGGAAATTTCAACGTTATCTTCTCAGCACCTATGTGGCTATGACGTATTGAACCCTTCTCAAAAACTGTTAGCTGACAGCGTGGTAGATCTTTTCAAAGACATTTCGTACACAGAGAGAGGTTTAGGTCGTACTAACGTCATTAAACATCGTATAGATACTGGTAATGCTGAACCTATCCGTCAGCGATATTACCGCATGTCACCAGAAAAGCAACGTATTGTTGCTGAACAGGTTGATGAGATGTTGGCGCTAGATGTTATTGAACCATGTGAGAGTCCATGGTCTTCTCCAGTACTAGTCGTGGGCAAGAAGGATGGAAAGCCTCGCTTCTGCTTAGACAGCCGTAAATTGAACGCTGTAACAAAGAAAGACGCATATAAGCTGCCATTTGTGTCTGAAATTTTAGATAATCTGAAGGATGCGCGTTATCTTTCCAGCATAGATTTGTCCAAAGCATTTTGGCAGATATTAATCGACGAAAAAGACAGAGAGAAGACGGCCTTTTATGTTCCTGGTCGAGGAACTTTTATGTTTAAGGTCACAGCTTTTGGACTTACCAATGCTCCTGCTACGCAGCAAAGACTTGTCGATCTTTTATTCGGGCCTGAATTTGAACTCAAAGTCTTTGCATACTTAGATGATGTAATTATCATAAGCAAAACTTTTGAGGAACACGTAGAACTGCTTCAGAAAGTTTACCAAAAACTACAATCGGCTAATCTCACTGTCAATCTAGACAAGTGTCACTTTTTCCGAAGTCAGCTACGGTATCTTGGCTACATAGTGGATGCTCATGGCTTAAGGACTGACCCAGATAAGGTCAAAGCCATATTAGACTTTCCCGCTCCTGTCAGTAGAAAGGAGGCGTTTTTTGGGTACCGCGTCGTGGTATAGGCGTTTTATTCCACAATTTAGTACTGTAGCAGGTCCTTTAAATAAGCTAACTTCTAATAAAAAGAACGCCCCTGCATTTCAGTGGACCCCTGAGGCTGACAAGGCTTTCCTAGAATTAAAGACTAAACTAGTTCAAGCACCTGTCCTTGCTTGCCCTGACTTTAACCTTCCTTTTGAAGTGCACACTGACGCTAGTAATTACGGTATCGGTGCGATGTTGGCTCAAACAATTGATGGTGTGGAACATCCAATTGCGTACATGAGCCGTTCTTTAAGTAAACCTGAGAGAAACTACAGCACAACAGAACGGGAGGCACTTGCAGTTCTTACTGCTCTAGAATACTGGCGCTGTTACCTTGAGACCGACAAAACCTTTTTAGTCTATACGGACCATTCTTCTCTTAAGTGGTTTATGTCTCTCACTAATCCGACCGGTCGGCTAGCAAGGTGGGGCGTTCGCCTTTCTTCTTTCAATTTTGAAATAAGACACCGCCGTGGTAAAGATAATGTTGTCCCAGACGCCCTATCTAGAAGTGTTCCTGTTGAGGCAATTTCAAACGCTGATGTTTCCACTGCTCCAGTACCTGATACTCAGGATTCTTGGTACCTGAAGATCTTCCAGGGTTGTCAGGCTAATCCTATAAATTTCCCAAACTACAAGGTGGAGAATAATGTATTATACAGGTACATGAAGACTAAGGTCGACCTTACGGTTGAGTTTGCTTGGAAGAGGGTTATTCCAAAAGAACAACAAGGAAATATTTTAATTGAGTGCCACTCTCAATCTATTTCCGGTCATTTCGGCGTGTTTAAGACATATAAGCGCTTAACACTTCGTTTTTATTGGCCCGGTATGTATTCTAGCGTAGTTCAATTCATCGCAAATTGTGAAACATGTTTAGCTCATAAACATTCTACCCATGGTGTCTCCGGAAAAATGGGTAGGCCTAAAGACGTTTCTCGTCCCTTCCAAGTTCTATCAATTGACTTGGTTGGTCCGTTGCCTTCTTCCCGGAAACAAAATCAGTTTATTTTCGTTGTAACTTGCTGCTTTTCCAAATATTGCCTTCTTTTTCCACTTCGTCGAGCTACCTCGAATTTGATAGTTAAACATCTTGAGGACGATGTCTTTCTCGTGCACGGAATTCCACAAACTATTATTCTTGATAATGGAAGTCAGTTTATTAGCCGAGATTTAGATAAACTTTTCAAAAAATACAAAATTCCCAACATACATTTCACCCCGAAGTACACTCCACAAATTAATACAGTAGAAAGATACAACAAAACAATAATAACTGCTGTTTCTAGTTTCGTAGATGGGGATCATAGATCTTGGGACTTAAACCTTCCACAAATCCAATTCGCAATTAATAATTCAGTTAATGAAAGCACTGGGTATACTCCATCCTTCTTGGTACACGGAAGAGAGTTAGTCGTTTGTGGTTCTCATTACCTCGAATATCCAGATCCAACAGACCTAATATTTCTACCACGTGATGCTTATGCTGCAAACCTGGGCCAATTATCGCCAATATTCGACAAAGTGCAGGTTGCTTTGTGGGAAGCTCATGTAAAGAATACACAGCATTACAACTTGCGCCGAAAACATGCAGAGTTTAATGTGGGCGATATCGTTTGGAAGCGTTGCTACTTCCAGAGCGATAAAGATGCTCAAATAGTAAAAAGTTGGCTCCTAAATTTCAAAAATGCCGCGTAAAAGTCAAACGATCACCATTAGTTTACGTCTTGGAAGACATGAATGGTCGCGATCTTGGCGTCTGGCATATCAAGGATCTCAAGCTTAGGATATACCCGTCGTAAGCTAAACTTACGTTCCTATCAAAATATCTCTTTGCGGATTTCAATAAGTTGAAATCCTTTTTCTGGGGAGAGGGGTAATGTAACATAGTGTACATAACGCTGTACATTACTACTACAACTATAAATTTTAAATAAAAAAAAAACAACCTAACTTAAAAAAAATAAACAATTTAAAAATATAACTTACTAAGTAAATAACATAAATAAAACTACTAAAAATAATAAATCAACTATTTACATCTATTAGGTACTTAACTATACATACATAACTATAAAACTAAAATTGAACCGAGGTTGTAGTAGTGTAACAAACAAGTGATGCGGACAACCGCATTATTTTATATATACGGAGTAACGGGTTCCTCGTAGCGCCCGCCACCGGCCGCGAGCCGTGCCGGCGCGAGGGCGAGCGAGACGACACCACGGACAGTCCGCAGCCAAAGCTCTTGAGGCACGGACGCTGTCGCTCTGACTAATTTTTAAATCTTGCCTACCGTCATTAAAAAAAACGGAATAAAATACATTTTTTATCTATCTAAAACTGGATTGCTTCTCCATACTTTTAGATTAAAGTTTTAATTAATATAAGTGACTGTGATTCCCAAACTTGGGTAAGTTATGCACAATTTTGTATTAATATGTCTAACGGCCGTTACCTACCTATTTTTATTGTATTATCTTGTATTAATTTTAAGGTACGCGCCCGTCTGAATATCGTAGTGTATTCCTATCCTGTGCGAAATGCTTTGCCTTTCTTTCACTATGTTCTTCTTAGTGTAATGCTTGTAACCGCCTCTGCTAGCGAACATGTACATAATCTATTTAGATTCACGCCTAGAATTCTTCCCGCCCTTATAAGCCCTAATTTGCCAATCTAGTTCTTGCCATGCATACCTAGCGTTCCCGTGCACCCCTATACCAGCAGATTACTGATGTGACCCTTGTCCCTAGGAATTACGTCACGGTTTACTGACCGACACCGTATACCGGATCTGTCGCCTACATCACCTGCGTGGAGTGGCCGAGCTACGGGGACTACGCCTGAAGGACGGGAGCTCGCCAGGGAAGTGTGGAAGGCTAGACAAGTGCGCAAGACCTAGGCAGAACCTTATTTTTTTTTCTTCAATATACCCACATATTTATTAATTCTAAACCTAGTTTTATTAATCTCTTGTACACGTCCTATATACGTGACAGTATGTGGCGCTTTATTCACTAATGCTGTAGTCTATGTTTTGTTGTCTGTGGATCACTTCCTTCCTGCGCTTGCTCGCTCTCAGACCGAGGTATTGTCAAAAAATGGCTGGCTAAGTGACTAATTAATAAACGCTAATATTGTGTGCTTCTGTAGTTTCATTAGGTTATGGGCCCAGAGTCCATAGTCAGCCAGATGGCATAATAAAATAGTAGGAAGTAAAAAGACAAAGTGCATATAATAAGATTAGCGTAGGTTGACGCGTACGTAAAAAATGGCGGCGTTTGTAAAAGGGAATCAAGCGGCGTATGTCCCTCAATTAGCAGGTGAAACAAACTTTTCGACCTGGCTATTTAGAATAGAAACCTTTCTAGAGGAAAAGGATTGCCGGCGGGCACTTGAAGGTGTGTCAGAAACGAAGGATGAAACGGAGCAAGAAAAGTTTAGAAAGATGGACGCCAAGGCGCGAAGTATTATTGTTCAAAGTTTGATAGATGCTCATATTGAATACGTGCGAGATGCAACGTCTGCTAAAGAAATGGTAGACAAGTTAAGAAGTATATTCGAAAGGAAAAGTATTTTATCAAAACTGTATGCAAGAAAAAAGTTGCTCAAATTAAAATGTAAAGCAGAAGATAGTTTGATTGACCACTTTAATATATTTGACAAAGCTGTTAGAGAGCTAGAAGCCACAGGCAGTAAGATGGAGGAAGGAGACAAAATCTGCCATTTATTGTTGACGTTACCAGACATTTATGAACCGGTTATTACCGCATTAGAGACCACAAATATGGAACTTACTGTGGATTATGCGAAAAGTAAGTTACTAGATGCGGAACTAAAATATAAAAATGAGAGACAAAAAGACCCCCCAATAGTACAGGAAAACTGCTCATTTATGAACACGGAGGTAAAGAAATGTTTTAAATGTGGAAAACCCAACCATTTTGCCAGGGAATGTCCCAGTGTTAACAGAGGAAGGTCATCTGGAAGAAGAGGAAGGTTCAGTAAATATAGAGGGTCAAGAGGAAATGCAGGTTTTTTGTCAACAGATGAACCACATGAAGACAGATATTCCTATATTGCGTGTATGGCTAAACAAGATAGTAATATTATAAATAAGGAGGTGACTTTTGTCATAGACTCGGGTGCCACATTTAATATGTTTTCAGATAAGTATATTGACTACATGACAAATATAGAAACAATGGATCAAGAAGTTAAGATTAAAATCGCTAATGGAGACACCATATCTGTTAAAAGAAGGGGAAAAATGAAAGTGAAAACAAGTGAAGGTCACATCATGACCATTTCTGGGTTAATAGTACAAAATTTAGCCTTTAACTTGCTATCTGTAAATGCATTAAATAAAAAGGGTATGAAAGTAATGTTTGACAGCAAATTTGTAAAGATTTATGACCATAAAGTTCAATTGTATGGTAAATGTAATGGAAGCCTTTTTTTGATTAAATTCTATATGCTAAAGAGTAATGACACATGCTTGTTGGCTGGAGAGTTATGGCACAAAAGGATGGGTCACCTAAACCATGCTGGCATGAGAATATTAAACTTGCCAACAACTAAAGAAAAATGTCAAACATGCATTGAAGCAAAGGCCACAAGATTACCTTTTCAAAATGTACAGTATCCAAGATCACACAAAGTAGGTGAACTTATACATTGTGACATAGGAGGACCAATACAGCAAAGTACACTCGATGGAGAAAAGTATTACCTTACTATAATAGACGACTTCTCTCATTTCACAGAAGTATATTTATTAAAACAAAAGAGTGAAGCAAAACAATATATTATAGGATATATTAACAGAATGAAAAATAGAAACAATCATGTAAGCAGGATAAGAACTGATGCATGCAGTTATACCCCACAGCAGAATGGCGTCGCAGAACGCATTAACAGAACCCTTATGGATAAAGTAAGAGCCATGTTTGTCGACACAAACCTACCAAAATATCTCTGGGGAGAAGCAATTATATGTGCTACTCACTTGCTAAACAGGTCACCGACAAGAGCTCTACTAGGAGACATCCCAGCATTTATTTTCTTAAAGAGAGCAAAGTTAAACCACATTAGAGTATTTGGAAGTCAAGCATGGGCAACTATTCTGCCCAAGCAAAGTAAATTAGAACCAAGAGCGAAGGAAATGAGGTTAGTTGGATACAGTGGAAGTGGTTATAGATTATGGAATCCAAAAACAGATGAAATAATCATTGCAAGGGACGTAATGTTTAATGAGAATAATTACAAGCATAAAACTGAAAAGGAGATTGATCAAGAAAGAAAACAGATGGTTTCACCGGACAAGACGGAAACTAGAAATAAAGAGGTAATTATAGAAGACCAAGAGGATGATGATAAAGGTGAAGAAATGCAAGATGAAAGAGATACAAATGGGGACAGAAATGAAGAAAATAAAGAAGAATATATAGAAGATGATATGAAGAGAAAGCGAAACAGAAAAATACCTACAAAATTTGATGATTATGAGATGTATGTAGCTTATGCATTAATAACTGAGAATGATCCTGAAACATTTGATGAAGCCATTAAAGAAAGATTGTGGCAAGAAGCTATACAAAAAGAAATAAAATCACTGAAAAACCTAAATGTATGGACAGAATGTAAATTGCCAAGTAATGAAAAGACTATTGAAGCTAAATGGGTATTCCGAACTAAACAAGACGGCACAAAGAAAGCAAGGCTTGTTGCTAGAGGTTTTCAGCAAGAAGTAGAAGACAACAATGTATATTCACCGGTAGCAAAAATGACAACAATAAGACTAGGATTATCACAAGTGGTACAGAAGAATATGTCAACCAGACAGTTGGATATTCCTACTGCTTTTCTTAACGGACAGTTACAAACTGATGTTTATATAAAACCACCCAAAGGTCTTTTTATGAAGAACAAGAATATGGTTCTTAAATTAAATAAAGCGTTGTACGGACTTAAAGAATCACCCCGCTGCTGGAACCAAACATTCAACAAATTTTGTCTAAATATAAACTTAACTAGATCAAAATATGATGCTTGTCTTTAGACAGGCAAAGATATATACCTCATACTGTTTGTTGATGACATTCTATTGTTGGGAAAAAAGGAAGAAATAGACAGGATAGTGGAATTATTACAAAAGGAATTCAAGGCTAAGGATATGGGAGAAATAAGGAGTTTTCTAGGAATTGACATAATAAGAAATAAAAATAACCTTGAAATTTCACAAACAAGATTTATTGATAAACTATTAGATCAGTATGGTATGACAAAATGTAAAGAGGCAGCAACACCTATGGAAGTAAACTATTTATCTCAAGAAAGAGTAATATGTGCAAATGTTCCATTTCGAGAACTATTGGGAAGTTAAAAAATTATCTCTCAATGATCAGTAGACCTGATATAACATTTGCAACTTCATACCTGAGCAGAAGTTTGGATAAACCAACAGATAGTGACTGGAATGCAGCCAAGAGAATATTGAGATATTTGAATGGAACCAAACAGCTGCATTTGACTTATACTTGCAATAGTGTCAATTTAATTAAAGTTTTTTCAGATTCTGACTGGGCAGGTGATAAAGTGGACCGTAAGAGTACCAGTGGCATGACGGTATTCCATGGGGATAACCTTATCTCATGGACATCCAGGAAACAGCCAATGGTTGCCTTATCTACAGCAGAGGCCGAGTATGTTGCAGCAGCTATGTGTACAAGCGAACTATTGTTTGTAAGGGAACTTGCGTCAGAGTTTGATCAGTGTATCAGTGCAGTGTTAAATGTAGACAACCAAAGTGCGATTAAGATGATCACTAACTATGAAAACACTAAAAGATCGAAGCATATTGACATTAAGGTGCATTTTGTGAAGGATGTTTATGCTAAGAAGTTAATGGATGTTAACTTTGTTTCAACTAAAGAAAATATAGCAGATATTATGACCAAAGCATTAGTTAAAGATAAGTTTTTGTGTTTACGTAAAAAATTGTTTTAGTTTGACATTTGAAGCTTGAAGTTTTCTTTGACATAAAGTTTGGTGTTGTTAAAGTATGCTAGTGATTTCCATTAAAATAAATGTTGTTAGGATAAAAGTAAAAATGCTTATAATAGTTAATTTGTGTTTACAGTTGAAAGTTTTTTTTTGTTTATATGATTGGTAAAGAAACTTACAATTGAGGGGGAGTATTGGAATAGGAACCTTTATGTATGTATGGGGCGCTTTATTCACTAATGCTGTAGTCTATGTTTTGTTGTCTGTGGATCACTTCCTTCCTGCGCTTGCTCGCTCTCAGACCGAGGTATTGTCAAAAAATGGCTGGCTAAGTGACTAATTAATAAACGCTAATATTGTGTGCTTCTGTAGTTTCATTACATTCTAAAATATTTATGATTCTATTGTAAATAGTTTTAAATCGGTTTCATATGTTAATAGTGACTTTGTTAGGTGCGTTTACGTACTGTTTCTTACGAACGTTCAAGTCCAAAAGTCTAAAAATAATGAATCGATTTTAATTCAACTTGTTACGCATGATGCAAGTTATCTACAAAGTAATCTCTCGTATGTCTAATTTGTATTTAATAATTAGCGAGCGGTTTATAATTATGCAAAAAATATGTACGAAATATACTTAAAATATGTAACGAAATATATGAAACATCAAATAATAAGAAACCTAGTTATTACCACTTATTTTATGTGAAAACGACATTGGTTTAGTAAATTTAATTTAATAAGAAATATTATGAAGAATCTTCTCACGAAGTTTGGTGCGGTTTGAAATAACTCGAATCACTTGTTTTGGAGGACTACTGTGACTTTGTGTTACAACGCTACGGGAGCGGCTGACGTTAAGTTATTCAGAAGCATTCGGGGGAAAACTAATGTTATAACTTTCGGTGTTTATGAAATTTTTGATTAAATAAAGTCTTAAGTCTTCACAGGTGAAGTCGCGGGCATAAGCTAGCATTTGTTATAGAGAACGGATAGATAGATGTTCGTTACCCTTTCGCACAAAAACTAAGGAATGAATTTGATGAAACAGGATTGGTCAAGTACTAATTGCACGCGGGTGACAGCTATAAACTAATATCAAAAGGCGAGAGTGTCCTTCGACGAGTAAAATAGAAATAAATGGTGTACGGATTGCGATAATCGCATCGGAAAGATTTTTGAACCAGGTATGAAACGACGATTGAAAGGGCTGGCGGGTTTTGCGTTCGGTCGGTCGCGCGCGCCAGTTCCACGTACTGTTGTAGGTAGTAGTACATATCTCAGTGGTAACTAAATAGGTAGGTTAGTAAGTTCGTATTAGACAATACCGTTAAAGAAACTTTAAAATTTGAATCATATGCGGCCCTGAAAAGGGCCATTTTTGGATGTGCGCGTTACGGGTTGTAACGGCGGTAGATGGCGGTGACGAGGACAAGCACGTGCAGCGGGCGCGAGCATCAGGAGCGGGGCACGCGTGCTGGCACTACATCCAGGATGCAGAACGACGCGCGGCACCCCGGGCAGGTAGCGCGGCCTGACAGCCAGCGCTCTGGTGGGCCCTGGGCACTAGCCGCCCACCAGCGACCCATGCATGAGCAGCACCAGACGACATGGCAATTGCACCGCATACACGGTGGCGGTCCCCCTGTGAAGTGCGGGGGAGGAGCATGGCATCGCCTGTTCAATTTCACATCTGCAGGATTCTGCATGCAGCCGATGCACAGCTCTAACTCCTGATCATTATCGACGTAATGAACGGGATTCTGATCGACGTACTGCTTGAAGACTGTGAGGAATCTCTCAATCGGTGATGGTAGCATATTAATGTGGTCAGGCTGCAGGTCTCGCATCGATTTGTTTTACACTCCAACTTCAAATCACAAACACACAGTTAAAATTGGCGGAGAACGAAATTAGGTACAAAGCTGCACGACCACTCCTGGCGAAAGAGCAGATTTGAATGCTCGAAAATTTATTTCATTAATGTTTGGGTTGGGCATTACAGAAAAGAGTGATGGTCTTTTGTTTCTTTCTATCGTATATCGCTATCTCACTCGCACACGGGAATTGAATACCTGTCATTAGTGGTTCCCAGAAGAGATAAGACTTAAAAGAAAATTGGCAATTTCTTTTGAAGTTTTATCTCTTTCTAGTGGTTACCTGTTATATAGCTCTGTCTCGCTATCTAAGCATTTCTTTGAAGAATGCCGCTAAGTGACAGACGCATTCTAAAATATTTATGATTCTATTGTAAATAGTTTTAAATCGGTTTCATATGTTAATAGTGACTTTGTTAGGTGCGTTTACGTACTGTTTCTTACGAACGTTCAAGTCCAAAAGTCTAAAAATAATGGACCGATTTTAATTCAACTTGTTACGCATGATGCAAGTTATCTACAAAGTAATCTCTCGTATGTCTAATTTGTATTTAATAATTAGCGAGCGGTTTATATTTATGCAAAAAATATGTACGAAATATACTTAAAATATGTAACGAAATATATGAAACATCAAATAATAAGAAACCTAGTTATTACCACTTATTTTATGTGAAAACGACATTGGTTTAGTAAATTTAATTTAATAAGAAATATTATGAAGAATCTTCTCACGAAGTTTGGTGCGGTTTGAAATAACTCGAATCACTTGTTTTGGAGGACTACTGAGACTTTGTGTTACAACGCTACGGGAGCGGCTGACGTTAAGTTATTCAGAAGCATTCGGGGGAAAACTAATGTTATAACTTTCGGTGTTTATGAAATTTTTGATTAAATAAAGTCTTAAGTCTTCACAGGTGAAGTCGCGGGCATAAGCTAGCATTTGTTATAGAGAACGGATAGATAGATGTTCGTTACCCTTTCGCACAAAAACTAAGGAACGAACTTGATGAAACAGGATTGGTCAAGTACTAATTGCACGCGGGTGACAGCTATAAACTAATATCAAAAGGCGAGAGTGTCCTTCGACGAGTAAAATAGAAATAAATGGTGTACGGATTGCGATAATCGCATCGGAAAGATTTTTGAACCAGGTATGAAACGACGATTGAAAGGGCTGGCGGGTTTTGCGTTCGGTCGGTCGCGCGCGCCAGTTCCACGTACTGTTGTAGGTAGTAGTACATATCTCAGTGGTAACTAAAAAGGTAGGTTAGTTAGTTCGTTTTTGACAATACCGTTAAAGAAACTTTAAAATTTGAATCATATGCGGCCCTGAAAAGGGCCATTTTTGGATGTGCGCGTTACGGGTTGTAACGGCGGTAGATGGCGGTGACGAGGACAAGCACGTGCAGCGGGCGCGAGCATCAGGAGCGGGGCACGCGTGCTGGCACTACATCCAGGATGCAGAACGACGCGCGGCACCCCGGGCAGGTAGCGCGGCCTGACAGCCAGCGCTCTGGTGGGCCCTGGGCACTAGCCGCCCACCAGCGACCCATGCATGAGCAGCACCAGACGACATGGCAATTGCACCGCATACACGGTGGTGGTCCCCCTGTGAAGTGCGGGGGAGGAGCATGGCATCGCCTGTTCAATTTCACATCTGCAGGATTCTGCATGCCGCCGATGCACAGCTCTAACTCCTGATCATTATCGACGTAATGAACGGGATTCTGATCGACGTACTGCTTGAAGACTGTGAGGAATCTCTCAATCGGTGATGGTAGCATTTTAATGTGGTCAGGCTGCAGGTCTCGCATCGATTTGTTTTACACTCCAACTTCAAATCACAAACACACAGTTAAAATTGGCGGAGAACGAAATTAGTAACAAAGCTGCACGACCACTCCTGGCGAAAGAGCAGATTTGAATGCTCGAAAATTTATTTCATTAATGTTTGGGTTGGGCATTACAGAAAAGAGTGATGGTCTTTTGTTCCTTTCTATCGTATATCGCTGTCTCACTCGCACACAGGAATTGAATACCTGTCATTAGTGGTTCCCAGAAGAGATAAGACTTAAAAGAAAATTGGCAATTTCTTTTGAAGTTTTATCTCTTTCTAGTGGTTACCTGTTATATAGCTCTGTCTCGCTATCTAAGCATTTCTTTGAAGAATGCCGCTAAGTGACAGACGCATTCTAAAATATTTATGATTCTATTGTAAATAGTTTTAAATCGGTTTCATATGTTAATAGTGACTTTGTTAGGTGCGTTTACGTACTGTTTCTTACGAACGTTCAAGTCCAAAAGTCTAAAAATAATGGACCGATTTTAATTCAACTTGTTACGCATGATGCAAGTTATCTACAAAGTAATCTCTCGTATGTCTAATTTGTATTTAATAATTAGCGAGCGGTTTATATTTATGCAAAAAATATGTACGAAATATACTTAAAATATGTAACGAAATATATGAAACATCAAATAATAAGAAACCTGGTTATTACCACTTATTTTATGTGAAAACGACATTGGTTTAGTAAATTTAATTTAATAAGAAATATTATGAAGAATCTTCTCACGAAGTTTGGTGCGGTTTGAAATAACTCGAATCACTTGCTTTGGAGGACTACTGAGACTTTGTGTTACAACGCTACGGGAGCGGCTGACGTTAAGTTATTCAGAAGCATTCGGGGGAAAACTAATGTTATAACTTTCGGTGTTTATGAAATTTTTGATTAAATAAAGTCTTAAGTCTTCACAGGTGAAGACGCGGGCATAAGCTAGCATTTGTTATAGAGAACGGATAGATAGATGTTAGTTACCCTTTCGCACAAAAACTAAGGAACGAATTTGATGAAACAGGATTGGTCAAGTACTAATTGCACGCGGGTGACAGCTATAAACTAATATCAAAAGGCGAGAGTGTCCTTCGACGAGTAAAATAGAAATAAATGGTGTACGGATTGCGATAATCGCATCAGAAAGATTTTTGAACCAGGTATGAAACGACGATTGAAAGGGCTGGCGGGTTTTGCGTTCGGTCGGTCGCGCGCGCCAGTTCCACGTATTGTTGTAGGTAGTAGTACATATCTCAGTGGTAACTAAAAAGGTAGGTTAGTTAGTTCGTTTTTGACAATACCGTTAAAGAAACTTTAAAATTTGAATCATATGCGGCCCTGAAAAGGGCCATTTTTGGATGTGCGCGTTACGGGTTGTAACGGCGGTAGATGGCGGTGACGAGGACAAGCACGTGCAGCGGGCGCGAGCATCAGGAGCGGGGCACGCGTGCTGGCACTACATCCAGGATGCAGAACGACGCGCGGCACCCCGGGCAGGTAGCGCGGCCTGACAGCCAGCGCTCTGGTGGGCCCTGGGCACTAGCCGCCCACCAGCGACCCATGCATGAGCAGCACCAGACGACATGGCAATTGCACCGCATACACGGTGGTGGTCCCCCTGTGAAGTGCGGGGGAGGAGCATGGCATCGCCTGTTCAATTTCACATCTGCAGGATTCTGCATGCCGCCGATGCACAGCTCTAACTCCTGATCATTATCGACGTAATGAACGGGATTCTGATCGACGTACTGCTTGAAGACTGTGAGGAATCTCTCAATCGGTGATGGTAGCATTTTAATGTGGTCAGGCTGCAGGTCTCGCATCGATTTGTTTTACACTCCAACTTCAAATCACAAACACACAGTTAAAATTGGCGGAGAACGAAATTAGTAACAAAGCTGCACGACCACTCCTGGCGAAAGAGCAGATTTGAATGCTCGAAAATTTATTTCATTAATGTTTGGGTTGGGCATTACAGAAAAGAGTGATGGTCTTTTGTTCCTTTCAATCGTATATCGCTGTCTCACTCGCACACAGGAATTGAATACCTGTCATTAGTGATTCCCAGAAGAGATAAGACTTAAAAGAAAATTGGCAATTTCTTTTGAAGTTTTATCTCTTTCTAGTGGTTACCTGTTATATAGCTCTGTCTCGCTATCTAAGCATTTCTTTGAAGAATGCCGCTAAGTGACAGACGCATTCTAAAATATTTATGATTCTATTGTAAATAGTTTTAAATCGGTTTCATATGTTAATAGTGACTTTGTTAGGTGCGTTTACGTACTGTTTCTTACGAACGTTCAAGTCCAAAAGTCTAAAAATAATGGACCGATTTTAATTCAACTTGTTACGCATGATGCTAGTTATCTACATAGTAATCTCTCGTATGTCTAATTTGTATTTAATAATTAGCGTACGGTTTATAATTATTCAAAAAATATGTACGAAATATACTTAAAATATGTAACGAAATATATGAAACATCAAATAATAAGAAACCTGGTTATTACCACTTATTTTATGTGAAAACGACATTGGTTTAGTAAATTTAATTTAATAAGAAATATTATGAAGAATCTTCTCACGAAGTTTGGTGCGGTTTGAAATAACTCGAATCACTTGTTTTGGAGGACTACTGTGACTTTGTGTTACAACGCTACGGGAGCGGCTGACGTTAAGTTATTCAGAAGCATTCGGGGGAAAACTAATGTTATAACTTTCGGTGTTTATGAAATTTTTGATTAAATAAAGTCTTAAGTCTTCACAGGTGAAGTCGCGGGCATAAGCTAGCATTTGTTATAGAGAACGGATAGATAGATGTTCGTTACCCTTTCGCACAAAAACTAAGGAACGAATTTGATGAAACAGGATTGGTCAAGTACTAATTGCACGCGGGTGACAGCTATAAACTAATATCAAAAGGCGAGAGTGTCCTTCGACGAGTAAAATAGAAATAAATGGTGTAGGGATTGCGATAATCGCATCGGAAAGATTTTTGAACCAGGTATGAAACGACGATTGAAAGGGCTGGCGGGTTTTGCGTTCGGTCGGTCGCGCGCGCCAGTTCCACGTACTGTTGTAGGTAGTAGTACATATCTCAGTGGTAACTAAAAAGGTAGGTTAGTAAGTTCGTTTTTGACAATACCGTTAAAGAAACTTTAAAATTTGAATCATATGCGGCCCTGAAAAGGGCCATTTTTGGATGTGCGCGTTACGGGTTGTAACGGCGGTAGATGGCGGTGACGAGGACAAGCACGTGCAGCGGGCGCGAGCATCAGGAGCGGGGCACGCGTGCTGGCACTACATCCAGGATGCAGAACGACGCGCGGCACCCCGGGCAGGTAGCGCGGCCTGACAGCCAGCGCTCTGGTGGGCCCTGGGCACTAGCCGCCCACCAGCGACCCATGCATGAGCAGCACCAGACGACATGGCAATTGCACCGCATACACGGTGGCGGTCCCCCTGTGAAGTGCGGGGGAGGAGCATGGCATCGCCTGTTCAATTTCACATCTGCAGGATTCTGCATGCAGCCGATGCACAGCTCTAACTCCTGATCATTATCGACGTAATGAACGGGATTCTGATCGACGTACTGCTTGAAGACTGTGAGGAATCTCTCAATCGGTGATGGTAGCATTTTAATGTGGTCAGGCTGCAGGTCTCGCATCGATTTGTTTTACACTCCAACTTCAAATCACAAACACACAGTTAAAATTGGCGGAGAACGAAATTAGTTACAAAGCTGCACGACCACTCCTGGCGAAAGAGCAGATTTGAATGCTCGAAAATTTATTTCATTAATGTTTGGGTTGGGCATTACAGAAAGGAGTGATGGTCTTTTGTTTCTTTCTATCGTATATCGCTATCTCACTCGCACACAGTAAATTGAATACCTGTCATTAGTGGTTCCCAGAAGAGATAAGACTTAAAAGAAAATTGGCAATTTCTTTTGAAGTTTTATCTCTTTCTAGTGGTTACCTGTTATATAGCTCTGTCTCGCTATCTAAGCATTTCTTTGAAGAATGCCGCTAAGTGACAGACGCATTCTAAAATATTTATGATTCTATTGTAAATAGTTTTAAATCGGTTTCATATGTTAATAGTGACTTTGTTAGGTGCGTTTACGTACTGTTTCTTACGAACGTTCAAGTCCAAAAGTCTAAAAATAATGGACCGATTTTAATTCAACTTGTTACGCATGATGCTAGTTATCTACATAGTAATCTCTCGTATGTCTAATTTGTATTTAATAATTAGCGAGCGGTTTATAATTATGCAAAAAATATGTACGAAATATACTTAAAATATGTAACGAAATATATGAAACATCAAATAATAAGATACCTGGTTATTACCACTTATTTTATGTGAAAACGACATTGGTTTAGTAAATTTAATTTAATAAGAAATATTATGAAGAATCTTCTCACGAAGTTTGGTGCGGTTTGAAATAACTCGAATCACTTGTTTTGGAGGACTACTGTGACTTTGTGTTACAACGCTACGGGAGCGGCTGACGTTAAGTTATTCAGAAGCATTCGGGGGAAAACTAATGTTATAACTTTCGGTGTTTATGAAATTTTTGATTAAATAAAGTCTTAAGTCTTCACAGGTGAAGTCGCGGGCATAAGCTAGCATTTGTTATAGAGAACGGATAGATAGATGTTCGTTACCCTTTCGCACAAAAACTAAGGAACGAATTTGATGAAACAGAATTGGTCAAGTACTAATTGCACGCGGGTGACAGCTATAAACTAATATCAAAAGGCGAGAGTGTCCTTCGACGAGTAAAATAGAAATAAATGGTGTACGGATTGCGATAATCGCATCGGAAAGATTTTTGAACCAGGTATGAAACGACGATTGAAAGGGCTGGCGGGTTTTGCGTTCGGTCGGTCGCGCGCGCCAGTTCCACGTACTGTTGTAGGTAGTAGTACATATCTCAGTGGTAACTAAAAAGGTAGGTTAGTAAGTTCGTTTTTGACAATACCGTTAAAGAAACTTTAAAATTTGAATCATATGCGGCCCTGAAAAGGGCCATTTTTGGATGTGCGCGTTACGGGTTGTAACGGCGGTAGATGGCGGTGACGAGGACAAGCACGTGCAGCGGGCGCGAGTATCAGGAGCGGGGCACGCGTGCTGGCACTACATCCAGGATGCAGAACGACGCGCGGCACCCCGGGCAGGTAGCGCGGCCTGACAGCCAGCGCTCTGGTGGGCCCTGGGCACTAGCCGCCCACCAGCGACCCATGCATGAGCAGCACCAGACGACATGGCAATTGCACCGCATACACGGTGGCGGTCCCCCTGTGAAGTGCGGAGGAGGAGCATGGCATCGCCTGTTTAATTTCACATCTGCAGGATTCTGCATGCAGCCGATGCACAGCTCTAACTCCTGATCATTATCGACGTAATGAACGGGATTCTGATCGACGTACTGCCTGAAGACTGTGAGGAATCTCTCAATCGGTGATGGTAGCATTTTAATGTGGTCAGGCTGCACGTCTCACATCGATTTGTTTTACACTCCAACTTCAAATCACAAACACACAGTTAAAATTGGCGGAGAACGAAATTAGTTACAAAGCTGCACGACCACTCCTGGCGAAAGAGCAGATTTGAATGCTCGAAAATTTATTTCATTAATGTTTGGGTTGGGCATTACAGAAAGGAGTGATGGTCTTTTGTTTCTTTCTATCGTATATCGCTATCTCACTCGCACACAGGAATTGAATACCTGTCATTAGTGGTTCCCAGAAGAGATAAGACTTAAAAGAAAATTGGCAATTTCTTTTGAAGTTTTATCTCTTTCTAGTGGTTACCTGTTATATAGCTCTGTCTCGCTATCTAAGCATTTCTTTGAAGAATGCCGCTAAGTGACAGACGCATTCTAAAATATTTATGATTCTATTGTAAATAGTTTTAAATCGGTTTCATATGTTAATAGTGACTTTGTTAGGTGCGTTTACGTACTGTTTCTTACGAACGTTCAAGTCCAAAAGTCTAAAAATAATGGACCGATTTTAATTCAACTTGTTACGCATGATGCTAGTTATCTACATAGTAATCTCTCGTATGTCTAATTTGTATTTAATAATTAGCGAGCGGTTTATAATTATGCAAAAAATATGTACGAAATATACTTAAAATATGTAACGAAATATATGAAACATCAAATAATAAGAAACCTGGTTATTACCACTTATTTTATGTGAAAACGACATTGGTTTAGTAAATTTAATTTAATAAGAAATATTATGAAGAATCTTCTCACGAAGTTTGGTGCGGTTTGAAATAACTCGAATCACTTGTTTTGGAGGACTACTGTGACTTTGTGTTACAACGCTACGGGAGCGGCTGACGTTAAGTTATTCAGAAGCATTCGGGGGAAAACTAATGTTATAACTTTCGGTGTTTATGAAATTTTTGATTAAATAAAGTCTTAAGTCTTCACAGGTGAAGTCGCGGGCATAAGCTAGCATTTGTTATAGAGAACGGATAGATAGATGTTCGTTACCCTTTCGCACAAAAACTAAGGAACGAATTTGATGAAACAGGATTGGTCAAGTACTAATTGCACGCGGGTGACAGCTATAAACTAATATCAAAAGGCGAGAGTGTCCTTCGACGAGTAAAATAGAAATAAATGGTGTACGGATTGCGATAATCGCATCGGAAAGATTTTTGAACCAGGTATGAAACGACGATTGAAAGGGCTGGCGGGTTTTGCGTTCGGTCGGTCGCGCGCGCCAGTTCCACGTACTGTTGTAGGTAGTAGTACATATCTCAGTGGTAACTAAAAAGGTAGGTTAGTAAGTTCGTTTTTGACAATACCGTTAAAGAAACTTTAAAATTTGAATCATATGCGGCCCTGAAAAGGGCCATTTTTGGATGTGCGCGTTACGGGTTGTAACGGCGGTAGATGGCGGTGACGAGGACAAGCACGTGCAGCGGGCGCGAGCATCAGGAGCGGGGCACGCGTGCTGGCACTACATCCAGGATGCAGAACGACGCGCGGCACCCCGGGCAGGTAGCGCGGCCTGACAGCCAGCGCTCTGGTGGGCCCTGGGCACTAGCCGCCCACCAGCGACCCATGCATGAGCAGCACCAGACGACATGGCAATTGCACCGCATACACGGTGGCGGTCCCCCTGTGAAGTGCGGGGGAGGAGCATGGCATCGCCTGTTCAATTTCACATCTGCAGGATTCTGCATGCAGCTGATGCACAGCTCTAACTCCTGATCATTATCGACGTAATGAACGGGATTCTGATCGACGTACTGCTTGAAGACTGTGAGGAATCTCTCAATCGGTGATGGTAGCATTTTAATGTGGTCAGGCTGCAGGTCTCGCATCGATTTGTTTTACACTCCAACTTCAAATCACAAACACACAGTTAAAATTGGCGGAGAACGAAATTAGTTACAAAGCTGCACGACCACTCCTGGCGAAAGAGCAGATTTGAATGCTCGAAAATTTATTTCATTAATGTTTGGGTTGGGCATTACAGAAAGGAGTGATGGTCTTTTGTTTCTTTCTATCGTATATCGCTATCTCACTCGCACACAGTAAATTGAATACCTGTCATTAGTGGTTCCCAGAAGAGATAAGACTTAAAAGAAAATTGGCAATTTCTTTTGAAGTTTTATCTCTTTCTAGTGGTTACCTGTTATATAGCTCTGTCTCGCTATCTAAGCATTTCTTTGAAGAATGCCGCTAAGTGACAGACGCATTCTAAAATATTTATGATTCTATTGTAAATAGTTTTAAATCGGTTTCATATGTTAATAGTGACTTTGTTAGGTGCGTTTACGTACTGTTTCTTACGAACGTTCAAGTCCAAAAGTCTAAAAATAATGGACCGATTTTAATTCAACTTGTTACGCATGATGCTAGTTATCTACATAGTAATCTCTCGTATGTCTAATTTGTATTTAATAATTAGCGAGCGGTTTATAATTATGCAAAAAATATGTACGAAATATACTTAAAATATGTAACGAAATATATGAAACATCAAATAATAAGATACCTGGTTATTACCACTTATTTTATGTGAAAACGACATTGGTTTAGTAAATTTAATTTAATAAGAAATATTATGAAGAATCTTCTCACGAAGTTTGGTGCGGTTTGAAATAACTCGAATCACTTGTTTTGGAGGACTACTGTGACTTTGTGTTACAACGCTACGGGAGCGGCTGACGTTAAGTTATTCAGAAGCATTCGGGGGAAAACTAATGTTATAACTTTCGGTGTTTATGAAATTTTTGATTAAATAAAGTCTTAAGTCTTCACAGGTGAAGTCGCGGGCATAAGCTAGCATTTGTTATAGAGAACGGATAGATAGATGTTCGTTACCCTTTCGCACAAAAACTAAGGAACGAATTTGATGAAACAGAATTGGTCAAGTACTAATTGCACGCGGGTGACAGCTATAAACTAATATCAAAAGGCGAGAGTGTCCTTCGACGAGTAAAATAGAAATAAATGGTGTACGGATTGCGATAATCGCATCGGAAAGATTTTTGAACCAGGTATGAAACGACGATTGAAAGGGCTGGCGGGTTTTGCGTTCGGTCGGTCGCGCGCGCCAGTTCCACGTACTGTTGTAGGTAGTAGTACATATCTCAGTGGTAACTAAAAAGGTAGGTTAGTAAGTTCGTTTTTGACAATACCGTTAAAGAAACTTTAAAATTTGAATCATATGCGGCCCTGAAAAGGGCCATTTTTGGATGTGCGCGTTACGGGTTGTAACGGCGGTAGATGGCGGTGACGAGGACAAGCACGTGCAGCGGGCGCGAGCATCAGGAGCGGGGCACGCGTGCTGGCACTACATCCAGGATGCAGAACGACGCGCGGCACCCCGGGCAGGTAGCGCGGCCTGACAGCCAGCGCTCTGGTGGGCCCTGGGCACTAGCCGCCCACCAGCGACCCATGCATGAGCAGCACCAGACGACATGGCAATTGCACCGCATACACGGTGGCGGTCCCCCTGTGAAGTGCGGGGGAGGAGCATGGCATCGCCTGTTCAATTTCACATCTGCAGGATTCTGCATGCAGCCGATGCACAGCTCTAACTCCTGATCATTATCGACGTAATGAACGGGATTCTGATCGACGTACTGCTTGAAGACTGTGAGGAATCTCTCAATCGGTGATGGTAGCATTTTAATGTGGTCAGGCTGCAGGTCTCGCATCGATTTGTTTTACACTCCAACTTCAAATCACAAACACACAGTTAAAATTGGCGGAGAACGAAATTAGTTACAAAGCTGCACGACCACTCCTGGCGAAAGAGCAGATTTGAATGCTCGAAAATTTATTTCATTAATGTTTGGGTTGGGCATTACAGAAAGGAGTGATGGTCTTTTGTTTCTTTCTATCGTATATCGCTATCTCACTCGCACACAGTAAATTGAATACCTGTCATTAGTGGTTCCCAGAAGAGATAAGACTTAAAAGAAAATTGGCAATTTCTTTTGAAGTTTTATCTCTTTCTAGTGGTTACCTATTATATAGCTCTGTCTCGCTATCTAAGCATTTCTTTGAAGAATGCCGCTAAGTGACAGACGCATTCTAAAATATTTATGATTCTATTGTAAATAGTTTTAAATCGGTTTCATATGTTAATAGTGACTTTGTTAGGTGCGTTTACGTACTGTTTCTTACGAACGTTCAAGTCCAAAAGTCTAAAAATAATGGACCGATTTTAATTCAACTTGTTACGCATGATGCTAGTTATCTACATAGTAATCTCTCGTATGTCTAATTTGTATTTAATAATTAGCGAGCGGTTTATAATTATGCAAAAAATATGTACGAAATATACTTAAAATATGTAACGAAATATATGAAACATCAAATAATAAGAAACCTGGTTATTACCACTTATTTTATGTGAAAACGACATTGGTTTAGTAAATTTAATTTAATAAGAAATATTATGAAGAATCTTCTCACGAAGTTTGGTGCGGTTTGAAATAACTCGAATCACTTGTTTTGGAGGACTACTGTGACTTTGTGTTACAACGCTACGGGAGCGGCTGACGTTAAGTTATTCAGAAGCATTCGGGGGAAAACTAATGTTATAACTTTCGGTGTTTATGAAATTTTTGATTAAATAAAGTCTTAAGTCTTCACAGGTGAAGTCGCGGGCATAAGCTAGCATTTGTTATAGAGAACGGATAGATAGATGTTCGTTACCCTTTCGCACAAAAACTAAGGAACGAATTTGATGAAACAGGATTGGTCAAGTACTAATTGCACGCGGGTGACAGCTATAAACTAATATCAAAAGGCGAGAGTGTCCTTCGACGAGTAAAATAGAAATAAATGGTGTACGGATTGCGATAATCGCATCGGAAAGATTTTTGAACCAGGTATGAAACGACGATTGAAAGGGCTGGCGGGTTTTGCGTTCGGTCGGTCGCGCGCGCCAGTTCCACGTACTGTTGTAGGTAGTAGTACATATCTCAGTGGTAACTAAAAAGGTAGGTTAGTAAGTTCGTTTTTGACAATACCGTTAAAGAAACTTTAAAATTTGAATCATATGCGGCCCTGAAAAGGGCCATTTTTGGATGTGCGCGTTACGGGTTGTAACGGCGGTAGATGGCGGTGACGAGGACAAGCACGTGCAGCGGGCGCGAGCATCAGGAGCGGGGCACGCGTGCTGGCACTACATCCAGGATGCAGAACGACGCGCGGCACCCCGGGCAGGTAGCGCGGCCTGACAGCCAGCGCTCTGGTGGGCCCTGGGCACTAGCCGCCCACCAGCGACCCATGCATGAGCAGCACCAGACGACATGGCAATTGCACCGCATACACGGTGGCGGTCCCCCTGTGAAGTGCGGGGGAGGAGCATGGCATCGCCTGTTCAATTTCACATCTGCAGGATTCTGCATGCAGCCGATGCACAGCTCTAACTCCTGATCATTATCGACGTAATGAACGGGATTCTGATCGACGTACTGCTTGAAGACTGTGAGGAATCTCTCAATCGGTGATGGTAGCATTTTAATGTGGTCAGGCTGCAGGTCTCGCATCGATTTGTTTTACACTCCAACTTCAAATCACAATCACACAGTTAAAATTGGCGGAGAACGAAATTAGTTACAAAGCTGCACGACCACTCCTGGCGAAAGAGCAGATTTGAATGCTCGAAAATTTATTTCATTAATGTTTGGGTTGGGCATTACAGAAAGGAGTGATGGTCTTTTGTTTCTTTCTATCGTATATCGCTATCTCACTCGCACACAGTAAATTGAATACCTGTCATTAGTGGTTCCCAGAAGAGATAAGACTTAAAAGAAAATTGGCAATTTCTTTTGAAGTTTTATCTCTTTCTAGTGGTTACCTGTTATATAGCTCTGTCTCGCTATCTAAGCATTTCTTTGAAGAATGCCGCTAAGTGACAGACGCATTCTAAAATATTTATGATTCTATTGTAAATAGTTTTAAATCGGTTTCATATGTTAATAGTGACTTTGTTAGGTGCGTTTACGTACTGTTTCTTACGACCGTTCAAGTCCAAAAGTCTAAAAATAATGGACCGATTTTAATTCAACTTGTTACGCATGATGCTAGTTATCTACATAGTAATCTCTCGTATGTCTAATTTGTATTTAATAATTAGCGAGCGGTTTATAATTATGCAAAAAATATGTACGAAATATACTTAAAATATGTAACGAAATATATGAAACATCAAATAATAAGATACCTGGTTATTACCACTTATTTTATGTGAAAACGACATTGGTTTAGTAAATTTAATTTAATAAGAAATATTATGAAGAATCTTCTCACGAAGTTTGGTGCGGTTTGAAATAACTCGAATCACTTGTTTTGGAGGACTACTGTGACTTTGTGTTACAACGCTACGGGAGCGGCTGACGTTAAGTTATTCAGAAGCATTCGGGGGAAAACTAATGTTATAACTTTCGGTGTTTATGAAATTTTTGATTAAATAAAGTCTTAAGTCTTCACAGGTGAAGTCGCGGGCATAAGCTAGCATTTGTTATAGAGAACGGATAGATAGATGTTCGTTACCCTTTCGCACAAAAACTAAGGAACGAATTTGATGAAACAGGATTGGTCAAGTACTAATTGCACGCGGGTGACAGCTATAAACTAATATCAAAAGGCGAGAGTGTCCTTCGACGAGTAAAATAGAAATAAATGGTGTACGGATTGCGATAATCGCATCGGAAAGATTTTTGAACCAGGTATGAAACGACGATTGAAAGGGCTGGCGGGTTTTGCGTTCGGTCGGTCGCGCGCGCCAGTTCCACGTACTGTTGTAGGTAGTAGTACATATCTCAGTGGTAACTAAAAAGGTAGGTTAGTAAGTTCGTTTTTGACAATACCGTTAAAGAAACTTTAAAATTTGAATCATATGCGGCCCTGAAAAGGGCCATTTTTGGATGTGCGCGTTACGGGTTGTAACGGCGGTAGATGGCGGTGACGAGGACAAGCACGTGCAGCGGGCGCGAGTATCAGGAGCGGGGCACGCGTGCTGGCACTACATCCAGGATGCAGAACGACGCGCGGCACCCCGGGCAGGTAGCGCGGCCTGACAGCCAGCGCTCTGGTGGGCCCTGGGCACTAGCCGCCCACCAGCGACCCATGCATGAGCAGCACCAGACGACATGGCAATTGCACCGCATACACGGTGGCGGTCCCCCTGTGAAGTGCGGAGGAGGAGCATGGCATCGCCTGTTCAATTTCACATCTGCAGGATTCTGCATGCAGCCGATGCACAGCTCTAACTCCTGATCATTATCGACGTAATGAACGGGATTCTGATCGACGTACTGCCTGAAGACTGTGAGGAATCTCTCAATCGGTGATGGTAGCATTTTAATGTGGTCAGGCTGCAGGTCTCACATCGATTTGTATTACAATCCAACTTCAAATCACAAACACACAGTTAAAATTGGCGGAGAACGAAATTAGTTACAAAGCTGCACGACCACTCCTGGCGAAAGAGCAGATTTGAATGCTCGAAAATTTATTTCATTAATGTTTGGGTTGGGCATTACAGAAAGGAGTGATGGTCTTTTGTTTCTTTCTATCGTATATCGCTATCTCACTCGCACACAGTAAATTGAATACCTGTCATTAGTGGTTCCCAGAAGAGATAAGACTTAAAAGAAAATTGGCAATTTCTTTTGAAGTTTTATCTCTTTCTAGTGGTTACCTGTTATATAGCTCTGTCTCGCTATCTAAGCATTTCTTTGAAGAATGCCGCTAAGTGACAGACGCATTCTAAAATATTTATGATTCTATTGTAAATAGTTTTAAATCGGTTTCATATGTTAATAGTGACTTTGTTAGGTGCGTTTACGTACTGTTTCTTACGAACGTTCAAGTCCAAAAGTCTAAAAATAATGGACCGATTTTAATTCAACTTGTTACGCATGATGCTAGTTATCTACATAGTAATCTCTCGTATGTCTAATTTGTATTTAATAATTAGCGAGCGGTTTATAATTATTCAAAAAATATGTACGAAATATACTTAAAATATGTAACGAAATATATGAAACATCAAATAATAAGAAACCTGGTTATTACCACTTATTTTATGTGAAAACGACATTGGTTTAGTAAATTTAATTTAATAAGAAATATTATGAAGAATCTTCTCACGAAGTTTGGTGCGGTTTGAAATAACTCGAATCACTTGTTTTGGAGGACTACTGTGACTTTGTGTTACAACGCTACGGGAGCGGCTGACGTTAAGTTATTCAGAAGCATTCGGGGGAAAACTAATGTTATAACTTTCGGTGTTTATGAAATTTTTGATTAAATAAAGTCTTAAGTCTTCACAGGTGAAGTCGCGGGCATAAGCTAGCATTTGTTATAGAGAACGGATAGATAGATGTTCGTTACCCTTTCGCACAAAAACTAAGGAACGAATTTGATGAAACAGGATTGGTCAAGTACTAATTGCACGCGGGTGACAGCTATAAACTAATATCAAAAAGCGAGAGTGTCCTTCGACGAGTAAAATAGAAATAAATGGTGTACGGATTGCGATAATCGCATCGGAAAGATTTTTGAACCAGGTATGAAACGACGATTGAAAGGGCTGGCGGGTTTTGCGTTCGGTCGGTCGCGCGCGCCAGTTCCACGTACTGTTGTAGGTAGTAGTACATATCTCAGTGGTAACTAAAAAGGTAGGTTAGTAAGTTCGTTTTTGACAATACCGTTAAAGAAACTTTAAAATTTGAATCATATGCGGCCCTGAAAAGGGCCATTTTTGGATGTGCGCGTTACGGGTTGTAACGGCGGTAGATGGCGGTGACGAGGACAAGCACGTGCAGCGGGCGCGAGCATCAGGAGCGGGGCACGCGTGCTGGCACTACATCCAGGATGCAGAACGACGCGCGGCACCCCGGGCAGGTAGCGCGGCCTGACAGCCAGCGCTCTGGTGGGCCCTGGGCACTAGCCGCCCACCAGCGACCCATGCATGAGCAGCACCAGACGACATGGCAATTGCACCGCATACACGGTGGCGGTCCCCCTGTGAAGTGCGGGGGAGGAGCATGGCATCGCCTGTTCAATTTCACATCTGCAGGATTCTGCATGCAGCCGATGCACAGCTCTAACTCCTGATCATTATCGACGTAATGAACGGGATTCTGATCGACGTACTGCTTGAAGACTGTGAGGAATCTCTCAATCGGTGATGGTAGCATTTTAATGTGGTCAGGCTGCAGGTCTCGCATCGATTTGTTTTACACTCCAACTTCAAATCACAAACACACAGTTAAAATTGGCGGAGAACGAAATTAGGTACAAAGCTGCACGACCACTCCTGGCGAAAGAGCAGATTTGAATGCTCGAAAATTTATTTCATTAATGTTTGGGTTGGGCATTACACAAAGGAGTGAAGGTCTTTTGTTTCTTTCTATCGTATATCGCTATCTCACTCGCACACAGGAATTGAATACCTGTCATTAGTGGTTCCCAGAAGAGAAGAGATTTAAAAGAAAATTGGCAATTTCTTTTGAAGTTTTATCTCTTTCTAGTGGTTACCTGTTATATAGCTCTGTCTCGCTATCTAAGCATTTCTTTGAAGAATGCCGCTAAGTGACAGACGCATTCTAAAATATTTATGATTCTATTGTAAATAGTTTTAAATCGGTTTCATATGTTAATAGTGACTTTGTTAGGTGCGTTTACGTACTGTTTCTTACGAACGTTCAAGTCCAAAAGTCTAAAAATAATGGACCGATTTTAATTCAACTTGTTACGCATGATGCTAGTTATCTACATAGTAATCTCTCGTATGTCTAATTTGTATTTAATAATTAGCGAGCGGTTTATAATTATTCAAAAAATATGTACGAAATATACTTAAAATATGTAACGAAATATATGAAACATCAAATAATAAGAAACCTGGTTATTACCACTTATTTTATGTGAAAACGACATTGGTTTAGTAAATTTAATTTAATAAGAAATATTATGAAGAATCTTCTCACGAAGTTTGGTGCGGTTTGAAATAACTCGAATCACTTGTTTTGGAGGACTACTGTGACTTTGTGTTACAACGCTACGGGAGCGGCTGACGTTAAGTTATTCAGAAGCATTCGGGGGAAAACTAATGTTATAACTTTCGGTGTTTATGAAATTTTTGATTAAATAAAGTCTTAAGTCTTCACAGGTGAAGTCGCGGGCATAAGCTAGCATTTGTTATAGAGAACGGATAGATAGATGTTCGTTACCCTTTCGCACAAAAACTAAGGAACGAATTTGATGAAACAGGATTGGTCAAGTACTAATTGCACGCGGGTGACAGCTATAAACTAATATCAAAAAGCGAGAGTGTCCTTCGACGAGTAAAATAGAAATAAATGGTGTACGGATTGCGATAATCGCATCGGAAAGATTTTTGAACCAGGTATGAAACGACGATTGAAAGGGCTGGCGGGTTTTGCGTTCGGTCGGTCGCGCGCGCCAGTTCCACGTACTGTTGTAGGTAGTAGTACATATCTCAGTGGTAACTAAAAAGGTAGGTTAGTAAGTTCGTTTTTGACAATACCGTTAAAGAAACTTTAAAATTTGAATCATATGCGGCCCTGAAAAGGGCCATTTTTGGATGTGCGCGTTACGGGTTGTAACGGCGGTAGATGGCGGTGACGAGGACAAGCACGTGCAGCGGGCGCGAGCATCAGGAGCGGGGCACGCGTGCTGGCACTACATCCAGGATGCAGAACGACGCGCGGCACCCCGGGCAGGTAGCGCGGCCTGACAGCCAGCGCTCTGGTGGGCCCTGGGCACTAGCCGCCCACCAGCGACCCATGCATGAGCAGCACCAGACGACATGGCAATTGCACCGCATACACGGTGGCGGTCCCCCTGTGAAGTGCGGGGGAGGAGCATGGCATCGCCTGTTCAATTTCACATCTGCAGGATTCTGCATGCAGCCGATGCACAGCTCTAACTCCTGATCATTATCGACGTAATGAACGGGATTCTGATCGACGTACTGCTTGAAGACTGTGAGGAATCTCTCAATCGGTGATGGTAGCATTTTAATGTGGTCAGGCTGCAGGTCTCGCATCGATTTGTTTTACACTCCAACTTCAAATCACAAACACACAGTTAAAATTGGCGGAGAACGAAATTAGGTACAAAGCTGCACGACCACTCCTGGCGAAAGAGCAGATTTGAATGCTCGAAAATTTATTTCATTAATGTTTGGGTTGGGCATTACACAAAGGAGTGAAGGTCTTTTGTTTCTTTCTATCGTATATCGCTATCTCACTCGCACACAGGAATTGAATACCTGTCATTAGTGGTTCCCAGAAGAGAAGAGATTTAAAAGAAAATTGGCAATTTCTTTTGAAGTTTTATCTCTTTCTAGTGGTTACCTGTTATATAGCTCTGTCTCGCTATCTAAGCATTTCTTTGAAGAATGCCGCTAAGTGACAGACGCATTCTAAAATATTTATGATTCTATTGTAAATAGTTTTAAATCGGTTTCATATGTTAATAGTGACTTTGTTAGGTGCGTTTACGTACTGTTTCTTACGAACGTTCAAGTCCAAAAGTCTAAAAATAATGGACCGATTTTAATTCAACTTGTTACGCATGATGCTAGTTATCTACATAGTAATCTCTCGTATGTCTAATTTGTATTTAATAATTAGCGAGCGGTTTATAATTATGCAAAAAATATGTACGAAATATACTTAAAATATGTAACGAAATATATGAAACATCAAATAATAAGAAACCTGGTTATTACCACTTATTTTATGTGAAAACGACATTGGTTTAGTAAATTTAATTTAATAAGAAATATTATGAAGAATCTTCTCACGAAGTTTGGTGCGGTTTGAAATAACTCGAATCACTTGTTTTGGAGGACTACTGTGACTTTGTGTTACAACGCTACGGGAGCGGCTGACGTTAAGTTATTCAGAAGCATTCGGGGGAAAACTAATGTTATAACTTTCGGTGTTTATGAAATTTTTGATTAAATAAAGTCTTAAGTCTTCACAGGTGAAGTCGCGGGCATAAGCTAGCATTTGTTATAGAGAACGGATAGATAGATGTTCGTTACCCTTTCGCACAAAAACTAAGGAACGAATTTGATGAAACAGGATTGGTCAAGTACTAATTGCACGCGGGTGACAGCTATAAACTAATATCAAAAGGCGAGAGTGTCCTTCGACGAGTAAAATAGAAATAAATGGTGTACGGATTGCGATAATCGCATCGGAAAGATTTTTGAACCAGGTATGAAACGACGATTGAAAGGGCTGGCGGGTTTTGCGTTCGGTCGGTCGCGCGCGCCAGTTCCACGTACTGTTGTAGGTAGTAGTACATATCTCAGTGGTAACTAAAAAGGTAGGTTAGTAAGTTCGTTTTTGACAATACCGTTAAAGAAACTTTAAAATTTGAATCATATGCGGCCCTGAAAAGGGCCATTTTTGGATGTGCGCGTTACGGGTTGTAACGGCGGTAGATGGCGGTGACGAGGACAAGCACGTGCAGCGGGCGCGAGCATCAGGAGCGGGGCACGCGTGCTGGCACTACATCCAGGATGCAGAACGACGCGCGGCACCCCGGGCAGGTAGCGCGGCCTGACAGCCAGCGCTCTGGTGGGCCCTGGGCACTAGCCGCCCACCAGCGACCCATGCATGAGCAGCACCAGACGACATGGCAATTGCACCGCATACACGGTGGCGGTCCCCCTGTGAAGTGCGGGGGAGGAGCATGGCATCGCCTGTTCAATTTCACATCTGCAGGATTCTGCATGCAGCCGATGCACAGCTCTAACTCCTGATCATTATCGACGTAATGAACGGGATTCTGATCGACGTACTGCTTGAAGACTGTGAGGAATCTCTCAATCGGTGATGGTAGCATTTTAATGTGGTCAGGCTGCAGGTCTCGCATCGATTTGTTTTACACTCCAACTTCAAATCACAAACACACAGTTAAAATTGGCGGAGAACGAAATTAGGTACAAAGCTGCACGACCACTCCTGGCGAAAGAGCAGATTTGAATGCTCGAAAATTTATTTCATTAATGTTTGGGTTGGGCATTACACAAAGGAGTGAAGGTCTTTTGTTTCTTTCTATCGTATATCGCTATCTCACTCGCACACAGGAATTGAATACCTGTCATTAGTGGTTCCCAGAAGAGAAGAGATTTAAAAGAAAATTGGCAATTTCTTTTGAAGTTTTATCTCTTTCTAGTGGTTACCTGTTATATAGCTCTGTCTCGCTATCTAAGCATTTCTTTGAAGAATGCCGCTAAGTGACAGACGCATTCTAAAATATTTATGATTCTATTGTAAATAGTTTTAAATCGGTTTCATATGTTAATAGTGACTTTGTTAGGTGCGTTTACGTACTGTTTCTTACGAACGTTCAAGTCCAAAAGTCTAAAAATAATGGACCGATTTTAATTCAACTTGTTACGCATGATGCTAGTTATCTACATAGTAATCTCTCGTATGTCTAATTTGTATTTAATAATTAGCGAGCGGTTTATAATTATGCAAAAAATATGTACGAAATATACTTAAAATATGTAACGAAATATATGAAACATCAAATAATAAGAAACCTGGTTATTACCACTTATTTTATGTGAAAACGACATTGGTTTAGTAAATTTAATTTAATAAGAAATATTATGAAGAATCTTCTCACGAAGTTTGGTGCGGTTTGAAATAACTCGAATCACTTGTTTTGGAGGACTACTGTGACTTTGTGTTACAACGCTACGGGAGCGGCTGACGTTAAGTTATTCAGAAGCATTCGGGGGAAAACTAATGTTATAACTTTCGGTGTTTATGAAATTTTTGATTAAATAAAGTCTTAAGTCTTCACAGGTGAAGTCGCGGGCATAAGCTAGCATTTGTTATAGAGAACGGATAGATAGATGTTCGTTACCCTTTCGCACAAAAACTAAGGAACGAATTTGATGAAACAGGATTGGTCAAGTACTAATTGCACGCGGGTGACAGCTATAAACTAATATCAAAAGGCGAGAGTGTCCTTCGACGAGTAAAATAGAAATAAATGGTGTACGGATTGCGATAATCGCATCGGAAAGATTTTTGAACCAGGTATGAAACGACGATTGAAAGGGCTGGCGGGTTTTGCGTTCGGTCGGTCGCGCGCGCCAGTTCCACGTACTGTTGTAGGTAGTAGTACATATCTCAGTGGTAACTAAAAAGGTAGGTTAGTAAGTTCGTTTTTGACAATACCGTTAAAGAAACTTTAAAATTTGAATCATATGCGGCCCTGAAAAGGGCCATTTTTGGATGTGCGCGTTACGGGTTGTAACGGCGGTAGATGGCGGTGACGAGGACAAGCACGTGCAGCGGGCGCGAGCATCAGGAGCGGGGCACGCGTGCTGGCACTACATCCAGGATGCAGAACGACGCGCGGCACCCCGGGCAGGTAGCGCGGCCTGACAGCCAGCGCTCTGGTGGGCCCTGGGCACTAGCCGCCCACCAGCGACCCATGCATGAGCAGCACCAGACGACATGGCAATTGCACCGCATACACGGTGGCGGTCCCCCTGTGAAGTGCGGGGGAGGAGCATGGCATCGCCTGTTCAATTTCACATCTGCAGGATTCTGCATGCAGCCGATGCACAGCTCTAACTCCTGATCATTATCGACGTAATGAACGGGATTCTGATCGACGTACTGCTTGAAGACTGTGAGGAATCTCTCAATCGGTGATGGTAGCATTTTAATGTGGTCAGGCTGCAGGTCTCGCATCGATTTGTTTTACACTCCAACTTCAAATCACAAACACACAGTTAAAATTGGCGGAGAACGAAATTAGGTACAAAGCTGCACGACCACTCCTGGCGAAAGAGCAGATTTGAATGCTCGAAAATTTATTTCATTAATGTTTGGGTTGGGCATTACACAAAGGAGTGAAGGTCTTTTGTTTCTTTCTATCGTATATCGCTATCTCACTCGCACACAGGAATTGAATACCTGTCATTAGTGGTTCCCAGAAGAGAAGAGATTTAAAAGAAAATTGGCAATTTCTTTTGAAGTTTTATCTCTTTCTAGTGGTTACCTGTTATATAGCTCTGTCTCGCTATCTAAGCATTTCTTTGAAGAATGCCGCTAAGTGACAGACGCATTCTAAAATATTTATGATTCTATTGTAAATAGTTTTAAATCGGTTTCATATGTTAATAGTGACTTTGTTAGGTGCGTTTACGTACTGTTTCTTACGAACGTTCAAGTCCAAAAGTCTAAAAATAATGGACCGATTTTAATTCAACTTGTTACGCATGATGCTAGTTATCTACATAGTAATCTCTCGTATGTCTAATTTGTATTTAATAATTAGCGAGCGGTTTATAATTATGCAAAAAATATGTACGAAATATACTTAAAATATGTAACGAAATATATGAAACATCAAATAATAAGAAACCTGGTTATTACCACTTATTTTATGTGAAAACGACATTGGTTTAGTAAATTTAATTTAATAAGAAATATTATGAAGAATCTTCTCACGAAGTTTGGTGCGGTTTGAAATAACTCGAATCACTTGTTTTGGAGGACTACTGTGACTTTGTGTTACAACGCTACGGGAGCGGCTGACGTTAAGTTATTCAGAAGCATTCGGGGGAAAACTAATGTTATAACTTTCGGTGTTTATGAAATTTTTGATTAAATAAAGTCTTAAGTCTTCACAGGTGAAGTCGCGGGCATAAGCTAGCATTTGTTATAGAGAACGGATAGATAGATGTTCGTTACCCTTTCGCACAAAAACTAAGGAACGAATTTGATGAAACAGGATTGGTCAAGTACTAATTGCACGCGGGTGACAGCTATAAACTAATATCAAAAGGCGAGAGTGTCCTTCGACGAGTAAAATAGAAATAAATGGTGTACGGATTGCGATAATCGCATCGGAAAGATTTTTGAACCAGGTATGAAACGACGATTGAAAGGGCTGGCGGGTTTTGCGTTCGGTCGGTCGCGCGCGCCAGTTCCACGTACTGTTGTAGGTAGTAGTACATATCTCAGTGGTAACTAAAAAGGTAGGTTAGTAAGTTCGTTTTTGACAATACCGTTAAAGAAACTTTAAAATTTGAATCATATGCGGCCCTGAAAAGGGCCATTTTTGGATGTGCGCGTTACGGGTTGTAACGGCGGTAGATGGCGGTGACGAGGACAAGCACGTGCAGCGGGCGCGAGCATCAGGAGCGGGGCACGCGTGCTGGCACTACATCCAGGATGCAGAACGACGCGCGGCACCCCGGGCAGGTAGCGCGGCCTGACAGCCAGCGCTCTGGTGGGCCCTGGGCACTAGCCGCCCACCAGCGACCCATGCATGAGCAGCACCAGACGACATGGCAATTGCACCGCATACACGGTGGCGGTCCCCCTGTGAAGTGCGGGGGAGGAGCATGGCATCGCCTGTTCAATTTCACATCTGCAGGATTCTGCATGCAGCCGATGCACAGCTCTAACTCCTGATCATTATCGACGTAATGAACGGGATTCTGATCGACGTACTGCTTGAAGACTGTGAGGAATCTCTCAATCGGTGATGGTAGCATTTTAATGTGGTCAGGCTGCAGGTCTCGCATCGATTTGTTTTACACTCCAACTTCAAATCACAAACACACAGTTAAAATTGGCGGAGAACGAAATTAGGTACAAAGCTGCACGACCACTCCTGGCGAAAGAGCAGATTTGAATGCTCGAAAATTTATTTCATTAATGTTTGGGTTGGGCATTACACAAAGGAGTGAAGGTCTTTTGTTTCTTTCTATCGTATATCGCTATCTCACTCGCACACAGGAATTGAATACCTGTCATTAGTGGTTCCCAGAAGAGATAAGATTTAAAAGAAAATTGGCAATTTCTTTTGAAGTTTTATCTCTTTCTAGTGGTTACCTGTTATATAGCTCTGTCTCGCTATCTAAGCATTTCTTTGAAGAATGCCGCTAAGTGACAGACGCATTCTAAAATATTTATGATTCTATTGTAAATAGTTTTAAATCGGTTTCATATGTTAATAGTGACTTTGTTAGGTGCGTTTACGTACTGTTTCTTACGACCGTTCAAGTCCAAAAGTCTAAAAATAATGGACCGATTTTAATTCAACTTGTTACGCATGATGCTAGTTATCTACATAGTAATCTCTCGTATGTCTAATTTGTATTTAATAATTAGCGAGCGGTTTATAATTATGCAAAAAATATGTACGAAATATACTTAAAATATGTAACGAAATATATGAAACATCAAATAATAAGAAACCTGGTTATTACCACTTATTTTATGTGAAAACGACATTGGTTTAGTAAATTTAATTTAATAAGAAATATTATGAAGAATCTTCTCACGAAGTTTGGTGCGGTTTGAAATAACTCGAATCACTTGTTTTGGAGGACTACTGTGACTTTGTGTTACAACGCTACGGGAGCGGCTGACGTTAAGTTATTCAGAAGCATTCGGGGGAAAACTAATGTTATAACTTTCGGTGTTTATGAAATTTTTGATTAAATAAAGTCTTAAGTCTTCACAGGTGAAGTCGCGGGCATAAGCTAGCATTTGTTATAGAGAACGGATAGATAGATGTTCGTTACCCTTTCGCACAAAAACTAAGGAACGAATTTGATGAAACAGGATTGGTCAAGTACTAATTGCACGCGGGTGACAGCTATAAACTAATATCAAAAGGCGAGAGTGTCCTTCGACGAGTAAAATAGAAATAAATGGTGTACGGATTGCGATAATCGCATCGGAAAGATTTTTGAACCAGGTATGAAACGACGATTGAAAGGGCTGGCGGGTTTTGCGTTCGGTCGGTCGCGCGCGCCAGTTCCACGTACTGTTGTAGGTAGTAGTACATATCTCAGTGGTAACTAAAAAGGTAGGTTAGTAAGTTCGTTTTTGACAATACCGTTAAAGAAACTTTAAAATTTGAATCATATGCGGCCCTGAAAAGGGCCATTTTTGGATGTGCGCGTTACGGGTTGTAACGGCGGTAGATGGCGGTGACGAGGACAAGCACGTGCAGCGGGCGCGAGCATCAGGAGCGGGGCACGCGTGCTGGCACTACATCCAGGATGCAGAACGACGCGCGGCACCCCGGGCAGGTAGCGCGGCCTGACAGCCAGCGCTCTGGTGGGCCCTGGGCACTAGCCGCCCACCAGCGACCCATGCATGAGCAGCACCAGACGACATGGCAATTGCACCGCATACACGGTGGCGGTCCCCCTGTGAAGTGCGGGGGAGGAGCATGGCATCGCCTGTTCAATTTCACATCTGCAGGATTCTGCATGCAGCCGATGCACAGCTCTAACTCCTGATCATTATCGACGTAATGAACGGGATTCTGATCGACGTACTGCTTGAAGACTGTGAGGAATCTCTCAATCGGTGATGGTAGCATTTTAATGTGGTCAGGCTGCAGGTCTCGCATCGATTTGTTTTACACTCCAACTTCAAATCACAAACACACAGTTAAAATTGGCGGAGAACGAAATTAGGTACAAAGCTGCACGACCACTCCTGGCGAAAGAGCAGATTTGAATGCTCGAAAATTTATTTCATTAATGTTTGGGTTGGGCATTACAGAAAGGAGTGATGGTCTTTTGTTTCTTTCTATCGTATATCGCTATCTCACTCGCACACAGTAAATTGAATACCTGTCATTAGTGGTTCCCAGAAGAGATAAGACTTAAAAGAAAATTGGCAATTTCTTTTGAAGTTTTATCTCTTTCTAGTGGTTACCTGTTATATAGCTCTGTCTCGCTATCTAAGCATTTCTTTGAAGAATGCCGCTAAGTGACAGACGCATTCTAAAATATTTATGATTCTATTGTAAATAGTTTTAAATCGGTTTCATATGTTAATAGTGACTTTGTTAGGTGCGTTTACGTACTGTTTCTTACGAACGTTCAAGTCCAAAAGTCTAAAAATAATGGACCGATTTTAATTCAACTTGTTACGCATGATGCTAGTTATCTACATAGTAATCTCTCGTATGTCTAATTTGTATTTAATAATTAGCGAGCGGTTTATAATTATTCAAAAAATATGTACGAAATATACTTAAAATATGTAACGAAATATATGAAACATCAAATAATAAGAAACCTGGTTATTACCACTTATTTTATGTGAAAACGTTATTGGTTTAGTAAATTTAATTTAATAAGAAATATTATGAAGAATCTTCTCACGAAGTTTGGTGCGGTTTGAAATAACTCGAATCACTTGTTTTGGAGGACTACTGTGACTTTGTGTTACAACGCTACGGGAGCGGCTGACGTTAAGTTATTCAGAAGCATTCGGGGGAAAACTAATGTTATAACTTTCGGTGTTTATGAAATTTTTGATTAAATAAAGTCTTAAGTCTTCGCAGGTGAAGTCGCGGGCATAAGCTAGCATTTGTTATAGAGAACGGATAGATAGATGTTCGTTACCCTTTCGCACAAAAACTAAGGAACGAATTTGATGAAACAGGATTGGTCAAGTACTAATTGCACGCGGGTGACAGCTATAAACTAATATCAAAAGGCGAGAGTGTCCTTCGACGAGTAAAATAGAAATAAATGGTGTACGGATTGCGATAATCGCATCGGAAAGATTTTTGAACCAGGTATGAAACGACGATTGAAAGGGCTGGCGGGTTTTGCGTTCGGTCGGTCGCGCGCGCCAGTTCCACGTACTGTTGTAGGTAGTAGTACATATCTCAGTGGTAACTAAAAAGGTAGGTTAGTAAGTTCGTTTTTGACAATACCGTTAAAGAAACTTTAAAATTTGAATCATATGCGGCCCTGAAAAGGGCCATTTTTGGATGTGCGCGTTACGGGTTGTAACGGCGGTAGATGGCGGTGACGAGGACAAGCACGTGCAGCGGGCGCGAGCATCAGGAGCGGGGCACGCGTGCTGGCACTACATCCAGGATGCAGAACGACGCGCGGCACCCCGGGCAGGTAGCGCGGCCTGACAGCCAGCGCTCTGGTGGGCTCTGGGCACTAGCCGCCCACCAGCGACCCATGCATGAGCAGCACCAGACGACATGGCAATTGCACCGCATACACGGTGGCGGTCCCCCTGTGAAGTGCGGGGGAGGAGCATGGCATCGCCTGTTCAATTTCACATCTGCAGGATTCTGCATGCAGCCGATGCACAGCTCTAACTCCTGATCATTATCGACGTAATGAACGGGATTCTGATCGACGTACTGCTTGAAGACTGTGAGGAATCTCTCAATCGGTGATGGTAGCATTTTAATGTGGTCAGGCTGCAGGTCTCGCATCGATTTGTTTTACACTCCAACTTCAAATCACAAACACACAGTTAAAATTGGCGGAGAACGAAATTAGGTACAAAGCTGCACGACCACTCCTGGCGAAAGAGCAGATTTGAATGCTCGAAAATTTATTTCATTAATGTTTGGGTTGGGCATTACACAAAGGAGTGAAGGTCTTTTGTTTCTTTCTATCGTATATCGCTATCTCACTCGCACACAGGAATTGAATACCTGTCATTAGTGGTTCTCAGAAGAGATAAGATTTAAAAGAAAATTGGCAATTTCTTTTGAAGTTTTATCTCTTTCTAGTGGTTACCTGTTATATAGCTCTGTCTCGCTATCTAAGCATTTCTTTGAAGAATGCCGCTAAGTGACAGACGCATTCTAAAATATTTATGATTCTATTGTAAATAGTTTTAAATCGGTTTCATATGTTAATAGTGACTTTGTTAGGTGCGTTTACGTACTGTTTCTTACGACCGTTCAAGTCCAAAAGTCTAAAAATAATGGACCGATTTTAATTCAACTTGTTACGCATGATGCTAGTTATCTACATAGTAATCTCTCGTATGTCTAATTTGTATTTAATAATTAGCGAGCGGTTTATAATTATGCAAAAAATATGTACGAAATATACTTAAAATATGTAACGAAATATATGAAACATCAAATAATAAGATACCTGGTTATTACCACTTATTTTATGTGAAAACGACATTGGTTTAGTAAATTTAATTTAATAAGAAATATTATGAAGAATCTTCTCACGAAGTTTGGTGCGGTTTGAAATAACTCGAATCACTTGTTTTGGAGGACTACTGTGACTTTGTGTTACAACGCTACGGGAGCGGCTGACGTTAAGTTATTCAGAAGCATTCGGGGGAAAACTAATGTTATAACTTTCGGTGTTTATGAAATTTTTGATTAAATAAAGTCTTAAGTCTTCACAGGTGAAGTCGCGGGCATAAGCTAGCATTTGTTATAGAGAACGGATAGATAGATGTTCGTTACCCTTTCGCACAAAAACTAAGGAACGAACTTGATGAAACAGGATTGGTCAAGTACTAATTGCACGCGGGTGACAGCTATAAACTAATATCAAAAGGCGAGAGTGTCCTTCGACGAGTAAAATAGAAATAAATGGTGTACGGATTGCGATAATCGCATCGGAAAGATTTTTGAACCAGGTATGAAACGACGATTGAAAGGGCTGGCGGGTTTTGCGTTCGGTCGGTCGCGCGCGCCAGTTCCACGTACTGTTGTAGGTAGTAGTACATATCTCAGTGGTAACTAAAAAGGTAGGTTAGTAAGTTCGTTTTTGACAATACCGTTAAAGAAACTTTAAAATTTGAATCATATGCGGCCCTGAAAAGGGCCATTTTTGGATGTGCGCGTTACGGGTTGTAACGGCGGTAGATGGCGGTGACGAGGACAAGCACGTGCAGCGGGCGCGAGCATCAGGAGCGGGGCACGCGTGCTGGCACTACATCCAGGATGCAGAACGACGCGCGGCACCCCGGGCAGGTAGCGCGGCCTGACAGCCAGCGCTCTGGTGGGCCCTGGGCACTAGCTGCCCACCAGCGACCCATGCATGAGCAGCACCAGACGACATGGCAATTGCACCGCATACACGGTGGCGGTCCCCCTGTGAAGTGCGGGGGAGGAGCATGGCATCGCCTGTTCAATTTCACATCTGCAGGATTCTGCATGCAGCCGATGCACAGCTCTAACTCCTGATCATTATCGACGTAATGAACGGGATTCTGATCGACGTACTGCTTGAAGACTGTGAGGAATCTCTCAATGGGTGATGGTAGCATATTAATGTGGTCAGGCTGCAGGTCTCGCATCGATTTGTTTTACACTCCAACTTCAAATCACAAACACACAATTAAAATTGGCGGAGAACGAAATTAGTTACAAAGCTGCACGACCACTCCTGGCGAAAGAGCAGATTTGAATGCTCGAAAATTTATTTCATTAATGTTTGGGTTGGGCATTACAGAAAAGAGTGATGGTCTTTTGTTTCTTTCTATCGTATATCGCTATCTCACTCGCACACAGGAATTGAATACCTGTCATTAGTGGTTCCCAGAAGAGATAAGACTTAAAAGAAAATTGGCAATTTCTTTTGAAGTTTTATCTCTTTCTAGTGGTTACCTGTTATATAGCTCTGTCTCGCTATCTAAGCATTTATTTGAAAAATGCCGCTAAGTGACAGACGCAATCTAAAATATTTATGATTCTATTGTAAATAGTTTTAAATCGGTTTCATATGTTAATAGTGACTTTGTTAGGTGCGTTTACGTACTGTTTCTTACGAACGTTCAAGTCCAAAAGTCTAAAAATAATGGACCGATTTTAATTCAACTTGTTACGCATGATGCAAGTTATCTACAAAGTAATCTCTCGTATGTCTAATTTGTATTTAATAATTAGCGAGCGGTTTATATTTATGCAAAATATATGTACGAAATATACTTAAAATATGTAACGAAATATATGAAACATCAAATAATAAGAAACCTAGTTATTACCACTTATTTTATGTGAAAACGACATTGGTTTAGTACATTTAATTTAATAAGAAATATTATGAAGAATCTTCTCACGAAGTTTGGTGCGGTTTGAAATAACTCGAATCACTTGTTTTGGAGGACTACTGTGACTTTGTGTTACAACGCTACGGGAGCGGCTGACGTTAAGTTATTCAGAAGCATTCGGGGGAAAACTAATGTTATAACTTTCGGTGTTTATGAAATTTTTGATTAAATAAAGTCTTAAGTCTTCACAGGTGAAGTCGCGGGCATAAGCTAGCATTTGTTATAGAGAACGGATAGATAGATGTTCGTTACCCTTTCGCACAAAAACTAAAGAATTAATTTGATGAAACAGGATTGGTCAAGTACTAATTGCACGCGGGTGACAGCTATAAACTAATATCAAAAGGCGAGAGTGTCCTTCGACGAGTAAAATAGAAATAAATGGTGTACGGATTGCGATAATCGCATCGGTAAGATTTTTGAACCAGGTATGAAACGACGATTGAAAGGGCTGGCGGGTTTTGCGTTCGGTCGGTCGCGCGCGCCAGTTCCACGTACTGTTGTAGGTAGTAGTACATATCTCAGTGGTAACTAAAAAGGTAGGTTAGTAAGTTCGTTTTAGACAATACCGTTAAAGAAACTTTAAAATTTGAATCATATGCGGCCCTGAAAAGGGCCATTTTTGGATGTGCGCGTTACGGGTTGTAACGGCGGTAGATGGCGGTGACGAGGACAAGCACGTGCAGCGGGCGCGAGCATCAGGAGTGGGGCACGCGTGCTAGCACTACATCCAGGATGCAGAACGACGCGCGGCACCCCGGGCAGGTAGCGCGGCCTGACAGCCAGCGCTCTGGTGGGCCCTGGGCACTAGCCGCCCACCAGCGACCCATGAATGAGCAGCACCAGACGACATGGCAATTGCACCGCATCCACGGTGGCGGTCCCCCTGTGAAGTGCGGGGGAGGAGCATGGCATCGCCTGTTCAATTTCACATCTGCAGGATTCTGCATGCAGCCGATGCACAGCTCTAACTCCTGATCATTATCGACGTAATGAACGGGATTCTGATCGACGTACTGCTTGAAGACTGTGAGGAATCTCTCAATCGGTGATGGTAGCATATTAATGTGGTCAGGCTGCAGATCTCGCATCGATTTGTTTTACACTCCAACTTCAAATCACAAATACACAGTTAAAATTGGCGGAGAACGAAATTAGTTACAAAGCTGCACGACCACTCCTGGCGAAAGAGCAGATTTGAATGCTCGAAAATTTATTTCATTAATGTTTGGGTTGGGCATTACAGCAAAGAGTGATGGTCTTTTGTTTCTTTCTATCGTATATCGCTATCTCACTCGCACACAGGAATTAAATACCTGTCATTAGTGGTTCCCAGAAGAGATAAGACTTAAAAGAAAATTGGCAATTTCTTTTGAAGTTTTATCTCTTTCTAGTGGTTACCTGTTATATAGCTCTGTCTCGCTATCTAAGCATTTCTTTGAAGAATGCCGCTAAGTGACAGACGCAATCTAAAATATTTATGATTCTATTGTAAATAGTTTTAAATCGGTTTCATATGTTAATAGTGACTTTGTTAGGTGCGTTTACGTACTGTTTCTTACGAACGTTCAAGTCCAAAAGTCTAAAAATAATGGACCGATTTTAATTCAACTTGTTACGCATGATGCAAGTTATCTACAAAGTAATCTCTCGTATGTCTAATTTGTATTTAATAATTAGCGAGCGGTTTATATTTATGCAAAAAATATGTACGAAATATACTTAAAATATGTAACGAAATATATGAAACATCAAATAATAAGAAACCTAGTTATTACCACTTATTTTATGTGAAAACGACATTGGTTTAGTACATTTAATTTAATAAGAAATATTATGAAGAATCTTCTCACGAAGTTTGGTGCGGTTTGAAATAACTCGGATCACTTGTTTTGGAGGACTACTGTGACTTTGTGTTACAACGCTACGGGAGCGGCTGACGTTAAGTTATTCAGAAGCATTCGGAGGAAAACTAATGTTATAACTTTCGGTGTTTATGAAATTTTTGATTAAATAAAGTCTTAAGTCTTCACAGGTGAAGACGCGGGCATAAGCTAGCATTTGTTATAGAGAACGGATAGATAGATGTTAGTTACCCTTTCGCACAAAAACTAAGGAACGAATTTGATGAAACAGGATTGGTCAAGTACTAATTGCACGCGGGTGACAGCTATAAACTAATATCAAAAGGCGAGAGTGTCCTTCGACGAGTAAAATAGAAATAAATGGTGTACGGATTGCGATAATCGCATCGGAAAGATTTTTGAACCAGGTATGAAACGACGATTGAAAGGGCTGGCGGGTTTTGCGTTCGGTCGGTCGCGCGCGCCAGTTCCTCGTACTGTTGTAGGTAGTAGTACATATCTCAGTGGTAACTAAAAAGGTAGGTTAGTAAGTTCGTTTTAGACAATACCGTTAAAGAAACTTTAAAATTTGAATTATATGCGGCCCTGAAAAGGGCCATTTTTGGATGTGCGCGTTACGGGTTGTAACGGCGGTAGATGGCGGTGACGAGGACAAGCACGTGCAGCAGGCGCGAGCATCAGGAGCGGGGCACGTGTGCTGGCACTACATCCAGGATGCAGAACGACGCGCGGCACCCCGGGCAGGTAGCGCGGCCTGACAGCCAGCGCTCTGGTGGGCCCTGGGCACTAGCCGCCCACCAGCGACCCATGCATGAGCAGCACCAGACGACATGGCAATTGCACCGCATACACGGTGGCGGTCCCCCTGTGAAGTGCGGGGGAGGAGCATGGCATCGCCTGTTCAATTTCACATCTGCAGGATTCTGCATGCAGCCGATGCACAGCTCTAACTCCTGATCATTATCGACGTAATGAACGGGATTCTGATCGACGTACTGCTTGAAGACTGTGAGGAATCTCTCAATCGGTGATGGTAGCATATTAATGTGGTCAGGCTGCAGATCTCGCATCGATTTGTTTTACACTCCAACTTCAAATCACAAATACACAGTTAAAATTGGCGGAGAACGAAATTAGTTACAAAGCTGCACGACCACTCCTGGCGAAAGAGCAGATTTGAATGCTCGAAAATTTATTTCATTAATGTTTGGGTTGGGCATTACAGAAAAGAGTGATGGTCTTTTGTTTCTTTCTATCGTATATCGCTATCTCACTCGCACACAGGAATTGAATACCTGTCATTAGTGGTTCCCAGAAGAGATAAGACTTAAAAGAAAATTGGCAATTTCTTTTGAAGTTTTATCTCTTTCTAGTGGTTACCTGTTATATAGCTCTGTCTCGCTATCTAAGCATTTCTTTGAAGAATGCCGCTAAGTGACAGACGCAATCTAAAATATTTATGATTCTATTGTAAATAGTTTTAAATCGGTTTCATATGTTAATAGTGACTTTGTTAGGTGCGTTTACGTACTGTTTCTTACGAACGTTCAAGTCCAAAAGTCTAAAAATAATGGACCGATTTTAATTCAACTTGTTACGCATGATGCAAGTTATCTACAAAGTAATCTCTCGTATGTCTAATTTGTATTTAATAATGGGTGTTATTTAATACTTTAACTGTAATTCCCCTTTTTTCAATCAAAATATTCGAAATTACTACCAAAAATACTGAATTGCACACTAAATTTGCTCATCAAATAAATGAATTATACTATACTGCTAGATCTTTAAAGCTTAACTGTTTTACTGAATAACTATCTGTTAACTAAAAGTAAATCTAATAATTCTTCGAGTGCAACAAAATATTTAAGTTTTAAGGGAGGGGGGGAAACGAAACAAAGTCGACGGAGCCCCGCTGCGCAGGGCTCCTATTTCTGTCTGCAGGGTCTAAAGTAACCTAACATGAAGGAGATGACGGGAGCTGAGTTCGCTCGCTTTGCTCGCTCACTTCAGCTCCCGTCATCTCCTTCGAACCTAACCTATCCGTGTCGGGGTGCCCTAAGCTCCCGAGCTCGCTTCGCTCGCTCTTGGACTAATTCACATTTATTTTATATTTAATTGAATAATTTGTGTGCAAATCAGTATTTTTGTTTTACGGTGAGTAATATTGTTTTGCAGTAGGTTATTAGTGGAGATATTTTGTTTGCTTAAATTTCTAAATAGAGGTGCAGTTAAAAATTCCCCTTTAATAATTAGCGAGAGGTTTATATTTATGCAAAAAATATGTACGAAATATACTTAAAATATGTAACGAAATATATGAAACATCAAATAATAAGAAACCTAGTTATTACCACTTATTTAATGTGAAAACGACATTGGTTTAGTACATTTAATTTAATAAGAAATATTATGAAGAATCTTCTCACGAAGTTTGGTGCGGTTTGAAATAACTCGAATCACTTGTTTTGGAGGACTACTGTGACTTTGTGTTACAACGCTACGGGAGCGGCTGACGTTAAGTTATTCAGAAGCATTCGGAGGAAAACTAATGTTATAACTTTCGGTGTTTATGAAATTTTTGATTAAATAAAGTCTTAAGTCTTCACAGGTGAAGACGCGGGCATAAGCTAGCATTTGTTATAGAGAACGGATAGATAGATGTTAGTTACCCTTTCGCACAAAAACTAAGGAACGAATTTGATGAAACAGGATTGGTCAAGTACTAATTGCACGCGGGTGACAGCTATAAACTAATATCAAAAGGCGAGAGTGTCCTTCGACGAGTAAAATAGAAATAAATGGTGTACGGATTGCGATAATCGCATCGGAAAGATTTTTGAACCAGGTATGAAACGACGATTGAAAGGGCTGGCGGGTTTTGCGTTCGGTCGGTCGCGCGCGCCAGTTCCTCGTACTGTTGTAGGTAGTAGTACATATCTCAGTGGTAACTAAAAAGGTAGGTTAGTAAGTTCGTTTTAGACAATACCGTTAAAGAAACTTTAAAATTTGAATTATATGCGGCCCTGAAAAGGGCCATTTTTGGATGTGCGCGTTACGGGTTGTAACGGCGGTAGATGGCGGTGACGAGGACAAGCACGTGCAGCAGGCGCGAGCATCAGGAGCGGGGCACGTGTGCTGGCACTACATCCAGGATGCAGAACGACGCGCGGCACCCCGGGCAGGTAGCGCGGCCTGACAGCCAGCGCTCTGGTGGGCCCTGGGCACTAGCCGCCCACCAGCGACCCATGCATGAGCAGCACCAGACGACATGGCAATTGCACCGCATACACGGTGGCGGTCCCCCTGTGAAGTGCGGGGGAGGAGCATGGCATCGCCTGTTCAATTTCACATCTGCAGGATTCTGCATGCAGCCGATGCACAGCTCTAACTCCTGATCATTATCGACGTAATGAACGGGATTCTGATCGACGTACTGCTTGAAGACTGTGAGGAATCTCTCAATCGGTGATGGTAGCATTTTAATGTGGTCAGGCTGCAGGTCTCGCATCGATTTGTTTTACACTCCAATTTCAAATCACAAACACACAGTTAAAATTGGCGGAGAACGAAATTAGGTACAAAGCTGCACGACCACTCCTGGCGAAAGAGCAGATTTGAATGCTCGAAAATTTATTTCATTAATGTTTGGGTTGGGCATTACAGAAAGGAGTGATGGTCTTTTGTTTCTTTCTATCGTATATCGCTATCTCACTCGCACACAGGAATTGAATACCTGTCATTAGTGGTTCCCAGAAGAGATAAGACTTAAAAGAAAATTGGCAATTTCTTTTGAAGTTTTATCTCTTTCTAGTGGTTACCTGTTATATAGCTCTGTCTCGCTATCTAAGCATTTCTTTGAAGAATGCCGCTAAGTGACAGACGCATTCTAAAATATTTATGATTCTATTGTAAATAGTTTTAAATCGGTTTCATATGTTAATAGTGACTTTGTTAGGTGCGTTTACGTACTGTTTCTTACGAACGTTCAAGTCCAAAAGTCTAAAAATAATGGACCGATTTTAATTCAACTTGTTACGCATGATGCTAGTTATCTACATAGTAATCTCTCGTAAGTCTTATTTGTATTTAATAATTAGCGAGCGGTTTATAATTATTCAAAAAATATGTACGAAATATACTTAAAATATGTAACGAAATATATAAAACATCAAATAATAAGAAACCTGGTTATTACCACTTATTTTATGTGAAAACGACATTGGTTTAGTAAATTTAATTTAATAAGAAATATTATGAAGAATCTTCTCACGAAGTTTGGTGCGGTTTGAAATAACTCGAATCACTTGTTTTGGAGGACTACTGTGACTTTGTGTTACAACGCTACGGGAGCGGCTGACGTTAAGTTATTCAGAAGCATTCGGGGGAAAACTAATGTTATAACTTTCGGTGTTTATGAAATTTTTGATTAAATAAAGTCTTAAGTCTTCACAGGTGAAGTCGCGGGCATAAGCTAGCATTTGTTATAGAGAACGGATAGATAGATGTTCGTTACCCTTTCGCACAAAAACTAAGGAACGAACTTGATGAAACAGGATTGGTCAAGTACTAATTGCACGCGGGTGACAGCTATAAACTAATATCAAAAGGCGAGAGTGTCCTTCGACGAGTAAAATAGAAATAAATGGTGTACGGATTGCGATAATCGCATCGGAAAGATTTTTGAACCAGGTATGAAACGACGATTGAAAGGGCTGGCGGGTTTTGCGTTCGGTCGGTCGCGCGCGCCAGTTCCACGTACTGTTGTAGGTAGTAGTACATATCTCAGTGGTAACTAAAAAGGTAGGTTAGTAAGTTCGTTTTAGACAATACCGTTAAAGAAACTTTAAAATTTGAATCATATGCGGCCCTGAAAAGGGCCATTTTTGGATGTGCGCGTTACGGGTTGTAACGGCGGTAGATGGCGGTGACGAGGACAAGCACGTGCAGCGGGCGCGAGCATCAGGAGCGGGGCACGCGTGCTGGCACTACATCCAGGATGCAGAACGACGCGCGGCACCCCGGGCAGGTAGCGCGGCCTGACAGCCAGCGCTCTGGTGGGCCCTGGGCACTAGCCGCCCACCAGCGACCCATGAATGAGCAGCACCAGACGACATGGCAATTGCACCGCATCCACGGTGGCGATCCCCCTGTGAAGTGCGGGGGAGGAGCATGGCATCGCCTGTTCAATTTCACATCTGCAGGATTCTGCATGCAGCCGATGCACAGCTCTAACTCCTGATCATTATCGACGTAATGAACGGGATTCTGATCGACGTACTGCTTGAAGACTGTGAGGAATCTCTCAATCGGTGATGGTAGCATATTAATGTGGTCAGGCTGCAGATCTCGCATCGATTTGTTTTACACTCCAACTTCAAATCACAAATACACAGTTAAAATTGGCGGAGAACGAAATTAGTTACAAAGCTGCACGACCACTCCTGGCGAAAGAGCAGATTTGAATGCTCGAAAATTTATTTCATTAATGTTTGGGTTGGGCATTACAGAAAAGAGTGATGGTCTTTTGTTTCTTTCTATCGTATATCGCTATCTCACTCGCACACAGGAATTGAATACCTGTCATTAGTGGTTCCCAGAAGAGATAAGACTTAAAAGAAAATTGGCAATTTCTTTTGAAGTTTTATCTCTTTCTAGTGGTTACCTGTTATATAGCTCTGTCTCGCTATCTAAGCATTTCTTTGAAGAATGCCGCTAAGTGACAGACGCAATCTAAAATATTTATGATTCTATTGTAAATAGTTTTAAATCGGTTTCATATGTTAATAGTGACTTTGTTAGGTGCGTTTACGTACTGTTTCTTACGAACGTTCAAGTCCAAAAGTCTAAAAATAATGGACCGATTTTAATTCAACTTGTTACGCATGATGCAAGTTATCTACAAAGTAATCTCTCGTATGTCTAATTTGTATTTAATAATTAGCGAGAGGTTTATATTTATGCAAAAAATATGTACGAAATATACTTAAAATATGTAACGAAATATATGAAACATCAAATAATAAGAAACCTAGTTATTACCACTTATTTTATGTGAAAACGACATTGGTTTAGTACATTTAATTTAATAAGAAATATTATGAAGAATCTTCTCACGAAGTTTGGTGCGGTTTGAAATAACTCGAATCACTTGTTTTGGAGGACTACTGTGACTTTGTGTTACAACGCTACGGGAGCGGCTGACGTTAAGTTATTCAGAAGCATTCGGAGGAAAACTAATGTTATAACTTTCGGTGTTTATGAAATTTTTGATTAAATAAAGTCTTAAGTCTTCACAGGTGAAGACGCGGGCATAAGCTAGCATTTGTTATAGAGAACGGATAGATAGATGTTAGTTACCCTTTCGCACAAAAACTAAGGAACGAATTTGATGAAACAGGATTGGTCAAGTACTAATTGCACGCGGGTGACAGCTATAAACTAATATCAAAAGGCGAGAGTGTCCTTCGACGAGTAAAATAGAAATAAATGGTGTACGGATTGCGATAATCGCATCGGAAAGATTTTTGAACCAGGTATGAAACGACGATTGAAAGGGCTGGCGGGTTTTGCGTTCGGTCGGTCGCGCGCGCCAGTTCCTCGTACTGTTGTAGGTAGTAGTACATATCTCAGTGGTAACTAAAAAGGTAGGTTAGTAAGTTCGTTTTAGACAATACCGTTAAAGAAACTTTAAAATTTGAATTATATGCGGCCCTGAAAAGGGCCATTTTTGGATGTGCGCGTTACGGGTTGTAACGGCGGTAGATGGCGGTGACGAGGACAAGCACGTGCAGCAGGCGCGAGCATCAGGAGCGGGGCACGTGTGCTGGCACTACATCCAGGATGCAGAACGACGCGCGGCACCCCGGGCAGGTAGCGCGGCCTGACAGCCAGCGCTCTGGTGGGCCCTGGGCACTAGCCGCCCACCAGCGACCCATGCATGAGCAGCACCAGACGACATGGCAATTGCACCGCATACACGGTGGCGGTCCCCCTGTGAAGTGCGGGGGAGGAGCATGGCATCGCCTGTTCAATTTCACATCTGCAGGATTCTGCATGCAGCCGATGCACAGCTCTAACTCCTGATCATTATCGACGTAATGAACGGGATTCTGATCGACGTACTGCTTGAAGACTGTGAGGAATCTCTCAATCGGTGATGGTAGCATTTTAATGTGGTCAGGCTGCAGGTCTCGCATCGATTTGTTTTACACTCCAACTTCAAATCACAAACACACAGTTAAAATTGGCGGAGAACGAAATTAGGTACAAAGCTGCACGACCACTCCTGGCGAAAGAGCAGATTTGAATGCTCGAAAATTTATTTCATTAATGTTTGGGTTGGGCATTACAGAAAGGAGTGATGGTCTTTTGTTTCTTTCTATCGTATATCGCTATGTCACTCGCACACAGGAATTGAATACCTGTCATTAGTGGTTCCCAGAAGAGATAAGACTTAAAAGAAAATTGGCAATTTCTTTTGAAGTTTTATCTCTTTCTAGTGTTTACCTGTTATATAGCTCTGTCTCGCTATCTAAGCATTTCTTTGAAGAATGCCGCTAAGTGACAGACGCATTCTAAAATATTTATGATTCTATTGTAAATAGTTTTAAATCGGTTTCATATGTTAATAGTGACTTTGTTAGGTGCGTTTACGTACTGTTTCTTACGAACGTTCAAGTCCAAAAGTCTAAAAATAATGGACCGATTTTAATTCAACTTGTTACGCATGATGCTAGTTATCTACATAGTAATCTCTCGTAAGTCTAATTTGTATTTAATAATTAGCGAGCGGTTTATAATTATTCAAAAAATATGTACGAAATATACTTAAAATATGTAACGAAATATATAAAACATCAAATAATAAGAAACCTGGTTATTACCACTTATTTTATGTGAAAACGACATTGGTTTAGTAAATTTAATTTAATAAGAAATATTATGAAGAATCTTCTCACGAAGTTTGGTGCGGTTTGAAATAACTCGAATCACTTGTTTTGGAGGACTACTGTGACTTTGTGTTACAACGCTACGGGAGCGGCTGACGTTAAGTTATTCAGAAGCATTCGGGCGAAAACTAATGTTATAACTTTCGGTGTTTATGAAATTTTTGATTAAATAAAGTCTTAAGTCTTCACAGGTGAAGTAGCGGGCATAAGCTAGCATTTGTTATAGAGAACGGATAGATAGATGTCCGTTACCCTTTCGCACAAAAACTAAGGAACGAACTTGATGAAACAGGATTGGTCAAGTACTAATTGCACGCGGGTGACAGCTATAAACTAATATCAAAAGGCGAGAGTGTCCTTCGACGAGTAAAATAGAAATAAATGGTGTACGGATTGCGATAATCGCATCGGAAAGATTTTTGAACCAGGTATGAAACGACGATTGAAAGGGCTGGCGGGTTTTGCGTTCGGTCGGTCGCGCGCGCCAGTTCCACGTACTGTTGTAGGTAGTAGTACATATCTCAGTGGTAACTAAAAAGGTAGGTTAGTAAGTTCGTTTTTGACAATACCGTTAAAGAAACTTTAAAATTTGAATCATATGCGGCCCTGAAAAGGGCCATTTTTGGATGTGCGCGTTACGGGTTGTAACGGCGGTAGATGGCGGTGACGAGGACAAGCACGTGCAGCGGGCGCGAGTATCAGGAGCGGGGCACGCGTGCTGGCACTACATCCAGGATGCAGAACGACGCGCGGCACCCCGGGCAGGTAGCGCGGCCTGACAGCCAGCGCTCTGGTGGGCCCTGGGCACTAGCCGCCCACCAGCGACCCATGCATGAGCAGCACCAGACGACATGGCAATTGCACCGCATACACGGTGGCGGTCCCCCTGTGAAGTGCGGGGGAGGAGCATGGCATCGCCTGTTCAATTTCACATCTGCAGGATTCTGCATGCAGCCGATGCACAGCTCTAACTCCTGATCATTATCGACGTAATGAACGGGATTCTGATCGACGTACTGCTTGAAGACTGTGAGGAATCTCTCAATCGGTGATGGTAGCATTTTAATGTGGTCAGGCTGCAGGTCTCGCATCGATTTGTTTTACACTCCAACTTCAAATCACAAACACACAGTTAAAATTGGCGGAGAACGAAATTAGGTACAAAGCTGCACGACCACTCCTGGCGAAAGAGCAGATTTGAATGCTCGAAAATTTATTTCATTAATGTTTGGGTTGGGCATTACAGAAAGGAGTGATGGTCTTTTGTTTCTTTCTATCGTATATCGCTATCTCACTCGCACACAGGAATTGAATACCTGTCATTAGTGGTTCCCAGAAGAGACAAGACTTAAAAGAAAATTGGCAATTTCTTTTGAAGTTTTATCTCTTTCTAGTGGTTACCTGTTATATAGCTCTGTCTCGCTATCTAAGCATTTCTTTGAAGAATGCCGCTAAGTGACAGACGCATTCTAAAATATTTATGATTCTATTGTAAATAGTTTTAAATCGGTTTCATATGTTAATAGTGACTTTGTTAGGTGCGTTTACGTACTGTTTCTTACGAACGTTCAAGTCCAAAAGTCTAAAAATAATGGACCGATTTTAATTCAACTTGTTACGCATGATGCTAGTTATCTACATAGTAATCTCTCGTAAGTCTAATTTGTATTTAATAATTAGCGAGCGGTTTATAATTATTCAAAAAATATGTACGAAATATACTTAAAATATGTAACGAAATATATAAAACATCAAATAATAAGAAACCTGGTTATTACCACTTATTTTATGTGAAAACGACATTGGTTTAGTAAATTTAATTTAATAAGAAATATTATGAAGAATCTTCTCACGAAGTTTGGTGCGGTTTGAAATAACTCGAATCACTTGTTTTGGAGGACTACTGTGACTTTGTGTTACAACGCTACGGGAGCGGCTGACGTTAAGTTATTCAGAAGCATTCGGGCGAAAACTAATGTTATAACTTTCGGTGTTTATGAAATTTTTGATTAAATAAAGTCTTAAGTCTTCACAGGTGAAGTCGCGGGCATAAGCTAGCATTTGTTATAGAGAACGGATAGATAGATGTCCGTTACCCTTTCGCACAAAAACTAAGGAACGAACTTGATGAAACAGGATTGGTCAAGTACTAATTGCACGCGGGTGACAGCTATAAACTAATATCAAAAGGCGAGAGTGTCCTTCGACGAGTAAAATAGAAATAAATGGTGTACGGATTGCGATAATCGCATCGGAAAGATTTTTGAACCAGGTATGAAACGACGATTGAAAGGGCTGGCGGGTTTTGCGTTCGGTCGGTCGCGCGCGCCAGTTCCACGTACTGTTGTAGGTAGTAGTACATATCTCAGTGGTAACTAAAAAGGTAGGTTAGTAAGTTCGTTTTTGACAATACCGTTAAAGAAACTTTAAAATTTGAATCATATGCGGCCCTGAAAAGGGCCATTTTTGGATGTGCGCGTTACGGGTTGTAACGGCGGTAGATGGCGGTGACGAGGACAAGCACGTGCAGCGGGCGCGAGTATCAGGAGCGGGGCACGCGTGCTGGCACTACATCCAGGATGCAGAACGACGCGCGGCACCCCGGGCAGGTAGCGCGGCCTGACAGCCAGCGCTCTGGTGGGTCCTGGGCACTAGCCGCCCACCAGCGACCCATGCATGAGCAGCACCAGACGACATGGCAATTGCACCGCATACACGGTGGCGGTCCCCCTGTGAAGTGCGGGGGAGGAGCATGGCATCGCCTGTTCAATTTCACATCTGCAGGATTCTGCATGCAGCCGATGCACAGCTCTAACTCCTGATCATTATCGACGTAATGAACGGGATTCTGATCGACGTACTGCTTGAAGACTGTGAGGAATCTCTCAATCGGTGATGGTAGCATTTTAATGTGGTCAGGCTGCAGGTCTCGCATCGATTTGTTTTACACTCCAACTTCAAATCACAAACACACAGTTAAAATTGGCGGAGAACGAAATTAGGTACAAAGCTGCACGACCACTCCTGGCGAAAGAGCAGATTTGAATGCTCGAAAATTTATTTCATTAATGTTTGGGTTGGGCATTACAGAAAGGAGTGATGGTCTTTTGTTTCTTTCTATCGTATATCGCTATCTCACTCGCACACAGGAATTGAATACCTGTCATTAGTGGTTCCCAGAAGAGATAAGACTTAAAAGAAAATTGGCAATTTCTTTTGAAGTTTTATCTCTTTCTAGTGGTTACCTGTTATATAGCTCTGTCTCGCTATCTAAGCATTTCTTTGAAGAATGCCGCTAAGTGACAGACGCAATCTAAAATATTTATGATTCTATTGTAAATAGTTTTAAATCGGTTTCATATGTTAATAGTGACTTTGTTAGGTGCGTTTACGTACTGTTTCTTCGAACGTTCAAGTCCAAAAGTCTAAAAATAATGGACCGATTTTAATTCAACTTGTTACGCATGATGCAAGTTATCTACAAAGTAATCTCTCGTATGTCTAATTTGTATTTAATAATTAGCGAGCGGTTTATAATTATGCAAAAAATATGTACGAAATATACTTAAAATATGTAACGAAATATATGAAACATCAAATAATAAGAAACCTGGTTATTACCACTTATTTTATGTGAAAACGACATTGGTTTAGTAAATTTAATTTAATAAGAAATATTATGAAGAATCTTCTCACGAAGTTTGGTGCGGTTTGAAATAACTCGAATCACTTGTTTTGGAGGACTACTGTGACTTTGTGTTACAACGCTACGGGAGCGGCTGACGTTAAATTATTCAGAAGCATTCGGGGGAAAACTAATGTTATAACTTTCGGTGTTTATGAAATTTTTGATTAAATAAAGTCTTAAGTCTTCACAGGTGAAGTCGCGGGCATAAGCTAGCATTTGTTATAGAGAACGGATAGATAGATGTTCGTTACCCTTTCGCACAAAAACTAAGGAACGAATTTGATGAAACAGGATTGGTCAAGTACTAATTGCACGCGGGTGACAGCTATAAACTAATATCAAAAGGCGAGAGTGTCCTTCGACGAGTAAAATAGAAATAAATGGTGTACGGATTGCGATAATCGCATCGGAAAGATTTTTGAACCAGGTATGAAACGACGATTGAAAGGGCTGGCGGGTTTTGCGTTCGGTCGGTCGCGCGCGCCAGTTCCTCGTACTGTTGTAGGTAGTAGTACATATCTCAGTGGTAACTAAAAAGGTAGGTTGTAATGTTGGGGTTCCTAAAGGGTAGTTTCAAGGAAACAACCACATCTTTTAAGTGCTATTTATTGAATGAATGAATGATTATAAAATGTGCGCATATGAAGTATAGTGCCAGATCAGCATATATGCACAGTTATAAAGGAGTGTACTTACTAACTAAAGTAAAGGAGCATACATATTATATTATTACACTTCACCTCCCGGGGTCAGCGAAAAAAAAAAATATACATAGTTTTTTTTTTTTTACTTTTAAATAGTTATTATTACAAATGTATGGGTACCTATTTATCCTTAACATCATACTTTGCAATGTTATCTAATATTCACTCTTACATTACTTAAAATCTATTGACAAAAAGGCCTAGTCCTATTCTTATGTACTAATTCTATTTTATTATTTTTAATTATTTTTACATTACAACCTAAATCTTCCTTAACTGTATAGGGACCTTCAAACAACGCATCTAATTTACTACGTGTAAATTTGGTTTTTTAATAAAACCAAATCATCTTTCTCATATAATGTAGAATTGACAGATCTGTCATGTATTTCCTTACGTTTTTGTTTATTTAACAACAAATTATTCTTTGCATCTGCATGAGCTAACTGTAACCTGTATTTTAATTGTAAAGGATAATTATCTATATTGTACAATGGATCTACGGTATCGCAAATGCTATCAGGTATTCGACAAAGTTTACCAAAAACAAGTTCATATGGCGTATAATTTGTTTCTGAATGGACTGTGTTGTTGAAGCTAAAGCACCAAAATGGTAACCAATAGCTCCATGTGTCCGTATAATTGCCACACTGGATCCTTAAAAATGCACCCAAAGTTTTGTGAGAATTCTCAAGAGCTCCAATGGACTGATGGTGATAGGCTGCTGATGATAATTTTTCAATATTAAGGATTTTTCAAACCTGTTCCATAGTTGCAGAAATAAATTCTGTTCCTTGATCCGTAGCTATTGTTTCCGGAATACCAAACCTTAATATGAACTGTCTAACAAATGCATCTGCAATGGACACCGTTTCTTTGTTTTTCAAAGGAATAGCTTGTACAAATTTTGTTAACTCGCACTGCATAGTCAATATATAACAATTACCACTTTCGTCTCTATCTAAAGGACCCATTACATCTAAGAAAATCTTGTCAAATGCCGTGGAAGCCGTTGTGGTAATTTCCATCGGTTCTTTAATATAACGAAAATATTTATATTTTTGACATTTTGTACATTTTTTGACATATTCTTGGACATCCTTGTCGATACTTGGCCAATAGTATCGTCTTTTGATGGTATTTACCATTCTGCGCACTCCAGCATGGCCACTGGACGGCAGTAAATGAAATTCATTCATAATTATTGTCTTTTCATTGTCATCAATTATTCTTTTTACGCCTCGTAATATACATATTCGTGGTCCGGACCAATTAGTAAGTGTTGTAATCTCATCACAAACACTTTTAATAAATTCTATATTATCTTTATTTTTAATTATACAAACTTCATTGATACGTATCTTTTCACAAAAATAGCTTAATTTCTGCACAAATTCGGCTCGGGAGAAATGCGCCTTGAAATCAAGATTAATGTATAATGTCTTCTTATTTTCTACATATGAAAAACATTCAAATTCTTCAGTTATCATGTCAATATTTCTAAATCTTTTTATTTTATTGCCTTCAATCAAACACACTTCTACTGAATCACACGGTTTTCTTAATATATCCACAACTCTTGGTTGATCAGTCCAGTTGCTAATGGATTTATTAAGAGCCTTATTTTCGTCTTCATTCTTACTCTTACTTTGCTCATTCATCTTTTTCTTTTGCGCCCTGGTCGTTACAACCATCGCTTGCTCATTCATACTCTTAAGTTTATCAGACGTTATACATACTCTGGATAAAGCATCTGCCACAACATTGTCTCTTCCTTTCACATAGATTATTTTAAAGTTATATTCTTCTAAAGTTAACCGAAATTTAAGTAATCTACTTGATGTTACATTATTGTAAATTTGTTTCCATACAAATACGGTCTGAAATACTTAACGGACCACACTATTGCCAAAAGCTCTTTTTGAATAGTCGGATAGTTCTTTTCTGCTTTATTCAAGGGTAGCGAGTAGCGCATATGCAACTGGTCTAAGATCTTTATTACATAATACTGAACCAATTGCAGTACCCGAAGCATCTGTCTGTAAAACAAATTCATGATTTTCGGAAAAATCGGGATATTGTAGAATAGGTGACGATATTAACGCATTTTTAAAAAATTCGAAAGCGTGTTGACATTCATTTGTCCAAATATATGGTTCATTTTTCTTACTTAACTTATTCAATGTCATCGCTATTTCCGAAAATTTTCTTATAAATTTACGGTAATAGTTACAGAAAGCTACAAAACGTTTTACTTCATCTGCATTTTTCGGAGTAGGATAATTTTGTAATACTTTGGTTTTTTCTGGATCTGGTAAAACGCCTTTTTCTGATACCAAATGTCCTAAATAAAGAATTTCTTTCTTTAAGAATTCACATTTTTGAGCATTTAATTTTAAATTTACTTTTCTCAATCTTTCCATTACACTTATTAAATTTCGGTTATGGCTAGATAGATTTCTTCCGAATACAATGAGATCGTCCTGATACACTAAACATTTAGCGTATGTTAATCCAGACATTGCTACAGACATCATACGACTAAAAGCATTTGGACTGATTTTTAAACCCATTGGTAAACGTTTCATGCAATATTCGCCAGTATTTGTAGTGAAAGCTGTTAGTTTACGACTACTAGGCTCTAAACTTACTTGATAATAGCCTTGGTGAAGGTCAAGGTGAGTAAAATAAATGGCTCCTGTTAGCGTATCTAAAATTTCATTAATATTTGGTAACGGGAATTTATCGTCACAAATAACTTCGTTCACTTTTCTATAATCTACAACTAAACGCCATTTTTTCTCATTCCCTTCGCTACTTTTCTTGGGTACTAATAAAATTGGACTGGACCATTCACTATTTGACTCTTCTATTATATCATTTTCTAACATACTATCAACTTGCTTAGCTATTTCTGGTTTTAGTGCCTGTGGTAACCTATACGGCTTGACGTAAACTGGAGAAGAGCTTTGTTTCACAACTATAGATTGCTCATAAATATTCGTTGTTGTTAGCTTATCTCCCTCTAAATGAAAAACGTCAGAATACTTTGCACATATTGCTTCAATTGATTGTTTTTCTTCTCCGTCTAAATAATTTAGATTTAATTCTGACAACAAAGTTTTAACCCTAGCAACGTTGATATTGGTCTTATTAAATTGACAAATATTATAGTCTGCCAACTTCTTCAAATCTTGTGTAAATGATGGCAAACTTACTTCATTATCACTAACATTAAGTATCTTGACTGGAATTCTCTGATTACTAACCTTTGCTATTGCGTTTGCTATAAACACATCCTTCTCTAACTCTTTACTACACACTACAACTTCTCCATTTACATTCTCATTCACAAAAATATAATGAATTGATTCCGAACGGGCCGGAATAATAATTGCATTTTTTATCCTGTCATATTCATCAACAAAGTGTAGACAATATCGTTTATTATTGTTAAAGAGTGTTAAATTATTTGAATCGATATCAATATTTGCTCGAAATTTTTCTAAAAAGTCTAAGCCTACGATTCCGTCGGCTCTTAGTGGTAGCGAATTAAAAACAAGGAAGTTATGCTGAAACGTAACATTGTCGTGCTTTAATAATAAATTTACAGTACCTTGAGAACGTCGCTGACCACCTATTCCATTTATTACAGTATTATCTGTATGAACTACGGTATCTTTTGGTAACATTTCATTTTTAATAATTGACAATGTTGCACCCGTATCAATAAGCCAATAGTATTTAATATTTTTAATGTAAAAAGTTATATACTTCGCATTTCCTTGGTATGATAATATAAAATGCTTAAGATCGAAAAAACTGGTTCGATGTACCTGTATTATCATTCTTATCGCATTGACGCGTGTCATCTACTTTTTCTACTGTAAATGTATTGTGGCCTCGTCCACGGTTCTTAAAATATCTTGAACCTCTATAACCTCGTTGATTATTGAATGATGAGCGATAGTTTACTCCAAAATTTCCACGAAAACCTTGTCCTCGGTTGTAATTATTATTAGATTGGTGTCCACGGGGGTTACTATATTGTCTACTGAATGTACCTCTTTGATAATTTTGTGAACTATAAATATTATGTGAAACTGGGCCATTTTTAGATACATGCAAAATATTACCTAATGGTTGGAAAGAAGTGCACTCTTCGTCTTTCGCTGCTTGTATGGCATCTTTTAAGCTGCTGAAGCCGCGTGCCGAGATGATGGTGCTCAGCTTCGAGCTACGTAGGCCATCTGAAAATCGTTTTATAGCAAAGTTTTCATTGATCTGTTTTAAAATTGAAAATGCTTCTGATTTTCCATCTGCCTGGGTAATTGTTAGCTCTGTAAATAACTTTTCTACCTCAGAACCATAATCATCAATGGTCCTCGTTCCCTGTTGAATGTTTTGAAGCTGCATCTGTATGGCTATAAATGATTTTTTGGGTAAAAGATATTTCCTTAAATCATCAATTAATTCTGGAATACTTTTGTATAAGCCTGTAATTTTTAGCTTTGCGTTCTCATTCAGCCTACTTTTTAAAACGAAAGTAATTAATAATGCTTTACCTGGGCCATCCAGCATGTCAGCATACATCTCCACGGAGTCTATTAGGCGCTTGGTGGTGGCCTCAACACCGTCCATTACTGGAATCAAACTACACGCCACCCTAAGGTCAAAATCCATTTTTCCTAAATCCACTGTAACGGGCAATGTACACAATTTTTCTATTTCCTCGTATTTTTGTTTTATTTTCTCATAAAGATCTATTACCGATGCCTTATTAATATCCTTACTTTTTTCTAATAGTAAAAATATTTTACAACATTTTTCGTATGCGCTTTTTGCTTGCTCTAACTTTGTTGAAATAACATTACCTGTATATCTAGCTTGTCCCTTTTTAATTAAATAATTACGTATTTCTATTAACAAGACATAATTTTGTTCCAAAATATCAATCATATTCTTAATCTAATAATAGAATTGCAAAAATGTAACACATTCTCCGTAAATGCGACTAAGCAAAAAGTCCGACATTGCATTTTGTTTCCGTTTGGTGTCGTATGGCTGAATGTCCGTGCACGATTTTAGCACCTTTAAGTTTTTACGTTATGACATATGATACCGCGTAATTAGTTCACTCACTGATTTTTCTACGAAAACATGGAAAAACACAACACTTTCACTGGATTATTACTGATTCTCGGTATCTTCTGTGCGCCCTCTGATGGATGATCTTATTCTCTGCATGGTACTCAGCCCAATTTCTTGCTGGATCCATGTACGGTGGCAGCTCCTGTACATCCGTAGGCCAACATAAGCTGCTAAGATTCCTATAATGGCCAGAACGATGTAGGTCACTATGCTAAGCCGTTCCACGTGGCCTCCGATTTCTTTCAACGTGGCGTCATTGTTGCCTCCAGCCGCGTTTTGGCTGAGGAAAACCTCTTCCTTTTCCACAGTTGACCGACACATTATACTATTATGCTCAAATAAGATGCAGGAAAACTAAATCTCTAATCACACTACTAACAATCCCCTTGGCAGAGTCCCGTGGCAGGGTCGCCATGTAATGTTGGGGTTCCTAAAGGGTAGTTTCAAGGAAACAACCACATCTTTTAAGTGCTATTTATTGAATGAATGAATGATTATAAAATGTGCGCATATGAAGTATAGTGCCAGATCAGCATATATGCACAGTTATAAAGGAGTGTACTTACTAACTAAAGTAAAGGAGCATACATATTATATTATTACACTTCAAGGTTAGTAAGTTCGTTTTAGACAATACCGTAAAAGAAACTTTAAAATTTGAATCATATGCGGCCCTGAAAAGGGCCATTTTTGGATGTGCGCGTTACGGGTTGTAACGGCGGTAGATGGCGGTGACGAGGACAAGCACGTGCAGCGGGCGCGAGCATCAGGAGCGGGGCACGCGTGCTGGCACTACATCCAGGATGTAGAACGACGCGCGGCACCCCGGGCAGGTAGCGCGGCCTGACAGCCAGCGCTCTGGTGGGCCCTGGGCACTAGCCGCCCACCAGCGACCCATGCATGAGCAGCACCTGACGACATGGCAATTGCACCGCATACACGGTGGCGGTCCCCCTGTGAAGTGCGGGGGAGGAGCATGGCATCGCCTGTTCAATTTCACATCTGCAGGATTCTGCATGCAGCCGATGCACAGCTCTAACTCCTGATCATTATCGACGTAATGAACGGGATTCTGATCGACGTACTGCTTGAAGACTGTGAGGAATCTCTCAATCGGTGATGGTAGCATTTTAATGTGGTCAGGCTGCAGGTCTCGCATCGATTTGTTTTACACTCCAACTTCAAATCACAAACACACAGTTAAAATTGGCGGAGAACGAAATTAGTTACAAAGCTGCACGACCACTCCTGGCGAAAGAGCAGATTTGAATGCTCGAAAATTTATTTCATTAATGTTTGGGTTGGGCATTACAGAAAGGAGTGATGGTCTTTTGTTTCTTTCTATCGTATATCGCTATCTCACTCGCACACAGGAATTGAATACCTGTCATTAGTGGTTCCCAGAAGAGATAAGACTTAAAAGAAAATTGGCAATTTCTTTTGAAGTTTTATCTCTTTCTAGTGGTTACCTGTTATATAGCTCTGTCTCGCTATCTAAGCATTTCTTTGAAGAATGCCGCTAAGTGACAGACGCATTCTAAAATATTTATGATTATATTGTAAATAGTTTTAAATCGGTTTCATATGTTAATAGTGACTTTGTTAGGTGCGTTTACGTACTGTTTCTTACGAACGTTCAAGTCCAAAAGTCTAAAAATAATGGACCGATTTTAATTCAACTTGTTACGCATGATGCAAGTTATCTACAAAGTAATCTCTCGTATGTCTAATTTGTATTTAATAATTAGCGAGCGGTTTATATTTATGCAAAAAATATGTACGAAATATACTTAAAATATGTAACGAAATATATGAAACATCAAATAATAAGAAACCTAGTTATAACCACTTATTTTATGTGAAAACGACATTGGTTTAGTAAATTTAATTTAATAAGAAATATTATGAAGAATCTTCTCACGAAGTTTGGTGCGGTTTGAAATAACTCGAATCACTTGTTTTGGAGGACTACTGTGACTTTGTGTTACAACGCTACGGGAGCGGCTGACGTTAAGTTATTCAGAAGCATTCGGGGGAAAACTAATGTTATAAATTTCGGTGTTTATGAAATTTTTGATTAAATAAAGTCTTAAGTCTTCACAGGTGAAGTCGCGAACATAAGCTAGCATTTGTTATAGAGAACGGATAGATAGATGTTCGTTACCCTTTCGCACAAAAACTAAGGAACGAATTTGATGAAACAGGATTGGTTAAGTACTAATTGCACGCGGGTGACAGCTATAAACTAATATCAAAAGGCGAGAGTGTCCTTCGACGAGTAAAATAGAAATAAATGGTGTACGGATTGCGATAATCACATCGGAAAGATTTTTGAACCAGGTATGAAACGACGATTGAAAGGGCTGGCGGGTTTTGCGTTCGGTCGGTCGCGCGCGCCAGTTTCGCGTACTGTTGTAGGTAGTAGAACATATCTCAGTGGTAACTAAAAAGGTAGGTTAGTAAGTTCGTTTTTGACAATACCGTTAAAGAAACTTTAAAATTTTAATCATATGCGGCCCTGAAAAGGGCCATTTTTGGATGTGCGCGTTACGGGTTGTAACGGCGGTAGATGGCGGTGACGAGGACAAGCACGTGCAGCGGGCGCGAGCATCAGGAGCGGGGCACGCGTGCTGGCACTACATCCAGGATGCAGAACGACGCGCGGCACCCCGGGCAGGTAGCGCGGCCTGACAGCCAGCGCTCTGGTGGGCCCTGGGCACTAGCCACCCACCAGCGACCCATGCATGAGCAGCACCAGACGACATGGCAATTGCACCGCATACACGGTGGCGGTCCCCCTGTGAAGTGCGGGGGAGGAGCATGGCATCGCCTGTTCAATTTCACATCTGCAGGATTCTGCATGCAGCCGATGCACAGCTCTAACTCCTGATCATTATCGACGTAATGAACGGGATTCTGATCGACGTACTGCTTGAAGACTGTGAGGAATCTCTCAATCGGTGATGGTAGCATTTTAATGTGGTCAGGCTGCAGGTCTCGCATCGATTTGTTTTACACTCCAACTTCAAATCACAAACACACAGTTAAAATCGGCGGAGAACGAAATTAGTTACAAAGCTGCACGACCACTCCTGGCGAAAGAGCAGATTTGAATGCTCGAAAATTTATTTCATTAATGTTTGGGTTGGGCATTACAGAAAAGAGTGATGGTCTTTTGTTTCTTTCTATCGTATATCGCTATCTCACTCGCACACAGGAATTGAATACCTGTCATTAGTGGTTCCCAGAAGAGATAAGACTTAAAAGAAAATTGGCAATTTCTTTTGAAGTTTTATCTCTTTCTAGTGGTTACCTGTTATATAGCTCTGTCTCGCTATCTAAGCATTTCTTTGAAGAATGCCGCTAAGTGACAGACGCATTCTAAAATATTTATGATTCTATTGTAAATAGTTTTAAATCGGTTTCATATGTTAATAGTGACTTTGTTAGGTGCGTTTACGTACTGTTTCTTACGAACGTTCAAGTCCAAAAGTCTAAAAATAATGGACCGATTTTAATTCAACTTGTTACGCATGATGCAAGTTATCTACAAAGTAATCTCTCGTATGTCTAATTTGTATTTAATAATTAGCGAGCGGTTTATATTTATGCAAAAAATATGTACGAAATATACTTAAAATATGTAACGAAATATATGAAACATCAAATAATAAGAAACCTAGTTATTACCACTTATTTTATGTGAAAACGACATTGGTTTAGTAAATTTAATTTAATAATAAATATTATGAAGAATCTTCTTACGAAGTTTGGTGCGGTTTGAAATAACTCGAATCACTTGTTTTGGAGGACTACTGTGACTTTGTGTTACAACGCTACGGGAGCGGCTGACGTTAAGTTATTCAGAAGCATTCGGGGGAAAACTAATGTTATAACTTTCGGTGTTTATGAAATTTTTGATTAAATAAAGTCTTAAGTCTTCACAGGTGAAGTCGCGTGCATAAGCTAGCATTTGTTATAGAGAACGGATAGATAGATGTTCGTTACCCTTTCGCACAAAAACTAAGGAACGAATTTGATGAAACAGGATTGGTCAAGTACTAATTGCACGCGGGTGACAGCTATAAATTAAGAGCAGAGCTGTGCATCGGCTGCATGCAGAATCCTGCAGATGTGAAATTGAACAGGCGATGCCATGCTCCTCCCCCGCACTTCACAGGGGGACCGCCACCGTGTATGCGGTGCAATTGCCATGTCGTCTGGTGCTGCTCATGCATGGGTCGCTGGTGGGCGGCTAGTGCCCAGGGCCCACCAGAGCGCTGGCTGTCAGGCCGCGCTACCTGCCCGGGGTGCCGCGCGTCGTTCTGCATCCTGGATGTAGTGCCAGCACGCGTGCCCCGCTCCTGATACTCGCGCCCGCTGCACGTGCTTGTCCTCGTCACCGCCATCTACCGCCGTTATAACCCGTAACGCGCACATCCAAAAATGGCCCTTTTCAGAGCCGCATATGATTCAAATTTTAAAGTTTCTTAAACTTTATTGTCAAAAACGAACTTACTAACAACATATTACTTCCAATCTGCTGCGGAACTGTTATGATTCTGTAGATGTCGTAGCTGTCTCTACTCACTAATGGGATTTTAATTTCGAAAATAATATACTGCTGCATAACTCTGGCTTTACTCTTCAATAAATGATACAGTTTAGATAAATCTGATTGAATATTATCTATTGGAAGAGTCAATTCTTTTGCTAACTGTCCTATTATGACATTAAGTTCATCCGTCAGCTGTTTAGGTGTCAGAAGGTGGAAATTGAACCCTGTGTGGTGTAGGTTCATAATTGTATCCACGATGGTTTCTTGGATGGTTTTCAAGTTCATCAGGATACTGTTTATTTATTTATTTCAGGTTAGCTTACAATTGTTTACACATTACATTCACAATAAATACACGATATACATTTATAAGTGCAACAATTACTTACAAACTAACACCACATGCACTTATTTGATTTGATTATAAATATAAATTATTGCAATTAATTATGACAAAAAAATAGTTTACGACTAAGCATAAATCGAGGAATTTAAACAAATCAAGATTAATTAATTACATTAAATTAAAAATATTATATTGATTGATTATAGAATAGCAGATGAATAAATTAAATTAAACTAAGATTCAATATTTGGTTTACATTAGATAATAATAAAAATTAAATAACGTTAAATTAGTATATAAATTAATAAATTGGCAATCATATTAGGTATCTCTCATTTGAGCGAATATTATTTAATAATTAATTTACAAAATTTGCCCATGCTATCGTGGTGCACGTCAATCAGGTCACTGCAGCTATTCAAGATTTTGCACATTCGCGGTACTGGTGAGTTAGCACCTAGGACAGTTTTACGCAAGGGTGGGTAAAGCGGAGTGATGGGATTTCGAGGATAGCGGGTTGGGGCACGAAACTTGAGGCGACTCAGTAACTGTGGGCAGTCTATTTGCTTTCTGAGGAGTTTGTACAGAAACAGAGCATCCATTACTTCTCTTCGAGTTGATAACGAGAGCATTCTGAAAGTTTGCAGCCGGGACACATAAGAAGATTTTTGATGACATCTGGAAACGGTGGAAAACCGAGTACTTGTGTCAGTTATCAGCACGTAGCAAGTGGCGGCAGCAGCGATCGAACTTAAAGATCGATGATATAGTTATCATCCAAGATGCTAACTTACCACCTGGGAAGTGGGCCCTGGGCAGAATCATAGAGCTGCACCCCGGCAAGGACGGCTATGTTCGTGTGGTATCAGTAAAAACCAAAAATGGGGTAATCAAGAGGCCAATCACAAAACTTTCCTTGTTGCCAGTCCACGAAAATCAACAACCTGAAAACAACGCAGAGCAAAATAATATCAACACAAAGAATACCCATCAACCTTCGCGATCAAATGAGAATGAGACATCTAATAGATCAAGACGTCATCGCAGGGGAAAAATCGGCAATTTCATATACATTGCTCTCATGTTTTTGATGTTAATCATAACACCATCTAGTTGTGATTACAAAACAGCACCTTTGAATAGCAATCAGAGCATTTATTTTGACAAGATCTCCAATATGCGTCTAGAACGAGACGAGTGGAAGTTGATTGTGTATTATGATATGGAGCCCTATTGGCAAGGATTAGATTTGCTTAAAAAATACGTCGATCATCTGGGCAACATATGTTCTAATACAACAAAGATATCACAGTGTGACGCAATCCTTATGCAATTACGTCACGGTAGCAATGAACTTGACCACTACAATAGCATGATGCTTGGTCAGCAGTTCGCGGGGAACGTGCGACATAAGCGCGCTCTTATCAATCCTATAGGAAGCATAGCACGCAGTTTGTTTGGTGGTAGGTAGGTACTACTGTCTAACAGCTTTAGTGTAACATATATCATTGCCAACAGTATCCTGATGAACTTGAAAACCATCCAAGAAACCATCGTGGATACAATTATGAACCTACACCACACAGGGTTCAATTTCCACCTTCTGACACCTAAACAGCTGACGGATGAACTTAATGTCATAATAGGACAGTTAGCAAAAGAATTGACTCTTCCAATAGATAATATTCAATCAGATTTATCTAAACTGTATCATTTATTGAAGAGTAAAGCCAGAGTCATGCAGCAGTATATTATTTTCGAAATTAAAATCCCATTAGTGAGTAGAGACAGCTACGACATCTACAGAATCATAACAGTTCCGCAGCAGATTGGAAGTAATATGATCAGCATAATTCCCATCGCAGATATTCTCGCAATTAATATACAAAAGGACGCTTACATTCCAATGACGGCAAACGTTTTCGAAACCTGTATGTTTTTCGACACAGAAACGTACATCTGCCCCTTGAAGGGTCCGATTCATCAAATAAGATCGGATGAAAACCTCTGCATCAGAGATCAACATTCAAATCGTTGCAGCACCGCATCTACAATCTGCACAAACCGTTGGACAGAACTTAATAAATTAAATACATATTTATATTTTTGTTGCGGACCGCCTCCATACGAATCATATGCGAGTATCAAGTTACGGCCGTACAATTAACCAAGGCTGGCGTTATCATGCTCGGCGATGGCTGCGTCATCAAAGGCGATACTTACACAGTTTACTCACATAAGAAACTGACCAACATTCTGAACACTACGGCTGATGTTCTGAGGATTGATATTCCACCTATCAACAACATTATCAATTTAACGATACCTATCGCTGCAATCGACGAACAGTCTGACTATACCCACGTCGAGACTCAAGGTCTGGTAAAGGAAGTCCATGATAAGTTGAATCAGTTGACACATGAACCGAGCGTTGATGAAGATTTGGACGACGGGTTCTCATATCACGACGTGCATCACTACACGGTGATATACTTAGTGGTGTTCGCCCTGTGCGCGGCAAGAGCCGTGCACGTGTGGCGGCGCCTTCGGCGTGTGCGCAGCGTGGCTCTGCCCGCTCGCTCGACTCATCAGCAGCTTCAGAGTGCTAGTGTAATCAGTGTTCCGCGAATCAGTGTAAATGAGCAATCGGGACCTAGTGAAATTGAGCTCAGTACAATTTCGGGTGTAATCAGTGCGCGTAAACAAAACAAGGCTACGTCGCCTGTGTTCCGCGAATCTATTTTCAGTGAAAATGAATAAGACTTTTTAGAGACTTTATCTATTTAGTTTTTCGCGTATCTACCTAAATTGTGCTTTCGATTAATTGTTCTCTTATATTTTTACTTTTATTTTTTATCTTAGTCTCTCGTGCCTGGGAGCATGTACGGTCCACCCGTACAATTCATAACTTTTACGTTAAATAAGCAGTTTTGTACCGCGTGCGCAATTTACCTTAGTTTGCGTTCGGTCGTCGCCGCGTGTACTCACTATCATAATATCGTAGCAGTTCGATATCCTAAAATCATGCTATCATAAGCTGTATCAATTAGCTATAGCATTATATCAATAAATCTATCATTATAAACTATCACATCGTATCATTTATAGTTGTCCCGTACAATTATTATTGTTATGTTAGCAGCAATTAAGTTAGAAAACATATTTATTAAAGTATAGTAATATTGATTTATTATACAGGGTGTCTCAAAAGAAAGTTCACATTTAAATCTTTTTTTAAAAGAAAAGTCTTAGCTTTATTGAAAAAATGTTTATTTTATATTGAAGTACACTGTTTGGGAATTTATTTTTTAAAAATAACATCGTCCAAATGTAAACCGTTGCGCTCTCGGCATTCATTTAGTCGGGCACAAATTGCCTATGACAGCGTAGAAAATTCTGCAGTATTCGACATATTCGTCACTTAAATGATGCGCCTAGCACTCGTCTCATTGCAAAATGGGTTGAGATGTTTGAAGAGACTGGGTCAACTCTGGAGAAACCAAAATCTGGGCGACCAAGAACATCAAGCGATGTCGGCGCGAGGAATTATCGGCCCTTACTTTTTTGACTAAATGAATGCCGAGAGCGCAACGGTTTACATTTGGACGATGTTATTTTTAAAAAATAAATTCCCAAACAGTGTACTTCAATATAAAATAAACATTTTTTCAATAAAGCTAAGACTTTTCTTTTAAAAAAAGATTTAAATGTGAACTTTCTTTTGAGACACCCTGTATTACATTATTTAATTTAATTGTCGGTGCCAAAGGTCACTTTAACGATTTATGTTGCATAGGTACGTAGGTATTTATATTTAGTTACGAGTTTACGACACAAATTCAGAGTGTTAGATATTATTGATTGTTTGCTATAATAACATTTAATTACCGTGTCATTAAGTCATAGTGTTCACCTTTATTTAAGTTTGTAGGTCATTAATTTTGTATAATAATTAGACGAGTTGTTACATTTTAGATAGGTATCTACCTACTTACGCAGTTATTGTCCGTGGTCATTAAATCATTCTAATCAGTATTATATAGTAATTATTATCTGCACATCAGTAAACTGATTCTCGACAGTCATCTGCACGCCAGAACAGCTGCTCAGCTTGTATCAAGCGCAAGTTCGATCATGCATGGAGTACTGTTCTCATCTCTGGGACGGATCCGCCAAATACCAGCTTGATGCACTAGAGTCGATCGAAAAGCGGGTCAAAAGGCTCATCAGCGATGAGGCACTGGTTAACTCTAAGCTCCAGAGCCTTGAACATCGTCGCCGAGTTGCTAGCTTGTCGGTCTTTTATCGGTTGCATTTCGGGGAGTGTGCGATGGAATTGCATGATCTAATTCCAGCAAGCCCGTTTTATCATCGGACTACAAGACGTACGGCGATGCGCCATCGCTACATGGTAGACATACCACCCATACGCACTAAACGTTTTGGAAATACTTTCATTATGCGTACAGCTAAGGAGTGGAATTCCCTGCCGGAGTCTGTGTTTCCCGATAGCTACAATCTAGGAGTCTTTAAGTCAAGAGTGAATAGGTTACTTCTAGGCAAGCGTGCTTCACCGTCGACCACATCATCGCTTACCATCAGGTGAGATAGTGGTCAAGCGCGTGCCTATAATTATATAAAAAAAAAAAAAAAAAAGTAAAGGCAAATACACTGTACGTATATAAGTACTTAGTTATTATTGTTTGTTTACACATTATTGTATAAATTCCAGATTTACACCCGAATCCCAGAATGACCGAGGAAAGGGAATTGATAAAGAAGCGAGGTAGCTTCAAAGGCCGATTAACAGCATTTGTCAATTATTTAGACGCACTAGATCAAAAAACATTGTCTAGCTCTAATATAACGGAACTACAGCTGCGCATGAGCAAAATGGTATTGTTGTACCAACAATATGATGAGGTACAGTTACGTATTGAATGTATTGTGGATGATATCAAGGAACAGTTTACTGAGCGTTTTGATTTTGAGTCCTTGTATTTTAAAGCATTCTCTAAGGCTCAGGAATTTGTAAGTAGTTATAATAATAAAGACAATGAATCTGTTTGTAGTAATAAAAGTAATTGTTGTAGTACTTATAAGCCAGTAGAGTTACCCACAATTCAATTGCCAAAGTTTAGTGGATCCTACAATAACTGGTTGGAGTTTCATGACACTTTTACGAGTCTTATTCATTGCAATGATGCTATAGATGAAATCAACAAATGCCACTACCTACGAACATCTCTGGAAGGTGCCGCTGCCGTGGTGATTCGGTCGATCGAGTTTTCGGCCAATAATTACACTGTAGCTTGGAACGTACTATGCGAACGATTTGAGTATAAGAGATTACTAATACACAATCATGTTTCAGCCATATTTAACATGGAGACCATTACAAAAGAATCTTCTGTCACTTTAAAGAATTTAGTAGACCAAATTAACAAACATTTACGAGCGTTAGACACTTTAGGTGAGCCCGTTAAGTATTGGGATACTCTTTTAATTTACATTTTTACTCGCAAATTAGATAGCAGAACGTTCCGTGAGTGGGAGGAGTGCAAAGGTCGCATAGACAAAGACAGCAAGATTACCTTCGATGTATTCCTTAAATTCATACGCGAGCGCGCCGAGCTTGTTGAAACTTTAGAGTTATGTTGAAATAAACCGTTACAACCTAGTACTAAAACAGGTGCTAAGCTGAAGTCTATGGTTACTATTCAAAGTGTTAATTCTAACTCAGAGTCAAGTTCAAAAGTCTGTCCCAAATGCAAGGGTGACCATAATTTAGGTGACTGTGCGCAGTTTCTCGCGTTAAGTAACGAAGCACGAATTAAAATGCTACCAAGTTTAAAGGTTTGTTATAACTGATTTGGTTCGGGTCATTTTGCAAACCATTGTAAAAGGCCAGGTTGTAAGTTTTGCAAACGCAGACATAATACTCTAATACATGTCACTGATTTTAAACCGATTGCACAACTTAACAACAATTTAAGCAATAACTCGTTAAATAACTTGTCGCCACAGTCGTCTTCGACGTCACCTGTGACTGAGACAAATAATGTCGCGTTATCGGCTAACGTCACATCTGGATACAGAAGTGTGAGTCATGATGTGTTATTGTCAACAACTTTAATTAAATCACACGATAGTAATGGTCGGGAACATGTTATTCGCGCAGTTATTGACAGCGGCAGTACATCGTGCTTTGTGACGGAAAGATTATGTCGACAGTTAAATTTAGAGACTAGGCAGGTAGATAGATCAATATTTGGCATCAATAACGTGACTTCTCACGTAGGTGAGACGTATCGCATTAACGTGACGTCATTACACAAAAGTTATAACATTGAACTATTTTGTTTCGTTTTACCATCAATAACTAGTGATGTTCCGTGCCGTGAGGTAAATATATCTACACTGAACCTTCCTTCTGATATTTGTTTTGCAGATCCAATGTTTTACAAGCCCGCTGATGTCGATATTTTAATCGGTGCCGATGTCTTCTGGGACTTGCTAGGTTCACAAAGAATAAAGTTAGGCAATGATAAGCCAATTTTATGTGAAACCAGGTTAGGCTGGATTGTCTCTGGACCTATTAGTCGTAATTGCGTTGCATTACTGTCTAGTAACATTAGGTGCAACTTCACTAAAATCAATAATAATTGTTCTTCCGACGATAGTTTCGATAAAATTCGTAACGAATTAACTCGCTTTTGGACGCTTGAAGAAGTAAATAAGAAGTCTTCACATTCTTCGCCAGAAGAGAAATTGTGTGAGGAGCACTTTATAAAAAATACGACACGATTGGCCGACGGACGTTTCTGTGTTCGTATTCCCCTCAAACAAAAGCCGTCTATTTTAGGTGATTCTGTCAACAAAGCTTCTCATTGATTAAAGTCGTTAGAACGTAGATTAAAACCTAATTCTGATTTTAGTAAAATGTATTACGATTTCATGTCTGAGTACGAGTTACTAGTTCATATGACAGAATGCAAACAATTCGACCCATCTGGTTATTATATTCCGCATCACGGCGTATTACGTGAAAGTAGCACCACTGCGAAACTTCGAGTGGTGTTCAACGCAAGTTGTCCATCTTCATCTGGCGTTTCATTCAACGATTTGCAGATGGTCGGCCCTACTATTCAGGACGATCTGTTGTCTATCCTTCTCCGTTTCAGACAGCACAAATATGTTTTGTCAGCGGACGTCGAAAAAATGTATCGACAAATAGTCGTCCATCCGTCTGACAGATATCTACAACAGATACTGTGGCGTGGTGAGGTGTCTGACCCTGTTAAGTTTTATAAATTAAACACCGTTACCTATGGTACAGCTAGTGCGCCATTTTTAGCTTTTCGGTGCCTTCATCAATTAGGGCTTGATTGTAAAAATCCGAAGATAGCTGAAATCATTAAACATGATTTTTATGCCGATGACTTACTATGCGGCGGTGACGATTTGGATGAAGTCAAATTCATTCGTCAGGAAGTCAATAATGTGCTCGAATCGGCTTGCATGTCATTGCGTAAGTGGAAGTCGAATGAACCGCAATTATTATCAGAAGTTGCTAAGTCTTCGCTTGATTTAAATATAGGTTCTAATGAACCTGACAAGCTGCTCGGACTAGGTTGGTATGCAAGTTCAGATGAACTCGTCTTTTCAATAGGCTCCACTATATCGTGTAATAGTAACACTAAACGTGATTTACTTTCTGTGATTGCTAGGATATTCGATCCTTTAGGACTTTTGTCTCCCTTTGTAATCACATTAAAAATGTTACTACAGAAAATGTGGTTAGATAAATTGTCTTGGGATGAGCCATTGCCTACTGAAATCAATTCGCAATGGCAGACTATTATTAAAGCTTTGCCTCTTTTAAATGAAGTTCGCATTCCTCGAATTGTCGTGTGTCACTCATACCGGGAGTTGGAACTACATATATTCACCGACGCGTCTGAGCGCGCATATGGTGCGTGCGTTTATGTCCGTAGTATTAATGATGAAGGTGAATGTATTGTTAGGTTACTTATGGCCAAAAGTCAAGTGGCGCCACTTAAACCGACCACAATTCCCAGGCTGGAGTTGTGTGGCGCGGTTGTGGGAGCTCGTCTGTATGAGAAAGTGTTGGGCCCACTCCGACTCAAGTTCTCTCGCGTCTTTTGTTGGACTGACTCGACCATCGTGCTGGGATGGCTACAGATATTGCCTTCAAGGCTTCAGTCATTCGTGCGCAATCGTGAGGCTGAAATTTTAGATCAGGCAGGCCATTGTACGTGGAGGCACGTCCCAACTAATCAGAACCCAGCAGACCTACTATCAAGCGGTGTGGATATTAGTCATCTGCAGGGTTTGGACATGTGGTGGTCGGGTCCTGACTTTCTCCAACACGATTCACGTAGTTGGCCTTCGCAATTTAAATGTATAGAAATAAGCTCACTCCCTGAAACTCGACCTGATATATCATTGAATGTTGTTCTTGACACTAACGATAAGGCATTATTTATAGATTTTAAACGTTTTTCTAAGTATTTAAGAGTTTTACGTTCCATGGCTTATGTGTTGCGATTCATCAAATTATGTAAACGCAAATCGCTAGCTAGTAATTTTTTATCTGATGAAGAATTAAAAGAAGCGTTAATAATTTTGATTTATAAAAGTCAACAAGAATCATTTCCCGAACATAAATTACTTTTAAATAAACAAACTTTACCAAAAAGGAGCGTCCTATTAAAATATAATGTGTATTTAGATGAAAACCATCTTATGCGTTTCGGAGGACGTCTCGATAATTCCGATTTTACTTATAATAAACGGCACCCTATAATTTTACAGTCCACTCATTATTTCACTAAATTATTATTTGATTTTGAACACAAAAGGTTAATGCACGCTGGCCCTCAGCTATTGTTAGCATCCATTAGAGAATCCTATTGGCCTATGGGAGGTCGAAATTTAGCAAAGGCCTGTTATCATAGATGCGTTCTGTGCCGACGGATGCAAGGTAAGGTAGTTACTCCATTGATGGGTAACCTGCCGCGACAGCGTCTTCTCCCAGGAGGGTATCCGTTCGAAAGTACCGGTGTTGATTATGCAGGTCCTAACATGAGTGCTAGTCGCCAAGGTCGTGGATGTAGGCTCGTGAAAGTGTATATTGCAATTTTTATCTGTTTCACTACAAAGGCTGTACATTTGGAGCTTGTGGGTGACTTAACTAGTCATAATTATTTATTAGCGTTATATAGGTTTATTTCGCGAAGGGGCAAACCCGTCCACATATATTCCGATGACGGTACTTCATTTGTTGGTGCGTATAACGAGCTATCAAAGTTCTTAAAAATTAATTCCGACTCTTTAGCTTTAGGAAGTATAGCTAATGATGGAATTACCTTCCACTTCATTCCCGCGTATGATCCACATTTCGGCGGTCTCTGGGAGGCGGGTGTCAAATCGGCAAAATATCACTTACAGCGAGTGTTGGGACATTGTAAGTTAACTTTCGAGGAGCTTAACACTACATTAGCCCAAATCGAGGCCATATTAAATTCACGCCCACTAACGCCGCTGTCCTCAGAACCTGCCGATTGCACTCCATTGACGCCAGGTCATTTTCTCATCGGCCGGCCACTCACTTCATTGCCACAGAAGAGTTATGTCGATCATTCCGCAACCCATCTCAGTCGGTACCAACGTATTGAGCAACTCTGCCAGCACTTTTGGACTAGGTGGAGTAAGGAATATGTTGCTGAGTTGCAGCAACGGACGAAGTGACGTTCATGTTAGCTGTTAAATGGAAACCATACCATACTCTCCGATTTATTTATTACCTATTTAAAATTAATTAATTGAGGATATTATCAAGAAGTAGAAAGTGTTACCTTATTTTGATTGTATTGTTACTCTATGGCTAAAGATTTAATTTCTCACTTGCGTCAAAGATTTAACACAGAGTTAGTTGCTAACACGAGGTTTAATAACAAATATATCATACATAATTGGGCGTGTTAGCTAAAAGCTCACAGTTAGTAAGATAAACCAGGGTGGAGGAAGTGGGCCTTAATACCTATTATGCAGAGGCACAATATTTGTACGCCTTGCAAAACAGCACATAATAATACGTCATTTTTATAAATAACAGTATGTATCACAACATTAAACTTACCTACCTATGTGTTACCTAATATATGATTATTTCTAGGCTAAGAAAAAAATATGTAAGAGTATTAACTAGATTTCGTTCCCTTTGTATAATTGCTTCCGGAACAAGATTTCATTTTAAACAAACTACTTTTAAATCACATGTCGCCCATAATTTCGCCGCGGCCCGGCGCCATGTCATCGCGTGGCATGATACCTACAAGCACACGATGTTTACATTGTAATTTTATTATATTTGTTTGTATGAAAATTATATTGTTGATTATTTTATTTGGTAAAATAAAAATACAGATTTTAATTAAAAGTTAATGATTATATAAACGCATAGTAATTATTTTTATTTCATCAAATAGGAGTACAAATAAAACAAAAAGTCGGAAGTGTTAAAATCAAAACATTATTCAAAAAAATACAACCGGCTTCCAAATAAAAACACTTCAAAGTGAAAAATAAACTACTTTCTGAAGTCGGTGTCAAAAAACGCAGGAACGAAAACAGGAACACTGACTTCCGAAATTTAAGTAATTTTTCACATTGTAGTTTTTTATTTGGAAGTCGGTTGTATTTTATTGTCAAAAGTTTTTTTTTTATTAAGTTAGTATTTTTTTTAATCATGTATCAAATACTAGGGTAAGCTGATCAATCCGTCCTAAAGTATTCACATCATTTCGAATAATAGTGTGTCATAGATATTACATTTTTCAACATTTATTAGTCTCAGAAGTCTCTGCTTCCTTTAAAAAATACATAATAATAGGACAATAGTAGCAGGTAGCAGTACACCGCAATCAACCACCGTTTTCAAATAATAATACCTGCGTGACATACATAGGTCATCCATTGATTGTCTAGTGCAAATCTGTATCAGCGATAAGACCTCCATTGTGCACATTGCTATTGTGCCTGAAATACATAGAAAGGGTACAATGGCAGTTGTAAATTAAATTATTAGTTAATTTAAATTTAAACGTCTTTAACTAATAGTGTTCTCAAATATGTATTGTTACTCAAACACCATTTTACTGCATAACCCTGTCTCACTCTCGCACCATTGTGAGATAATAAAACAGGCTTATTTATCAGATATATATTAGAAAGAGACATAACTACAGTTGGACTGCGTTATGTAAGAACGAATTAAGCGACAAAATCGAAAAAAAAAGTTATGAATGCAGATCGTCTATAGGCATGATAAACTATGTATTCAGCAATTTTGTGTTCAAAAAACACTCTTACGGGCTTATAATAAGGGGTCGAATCAAGCGACATTTCGAAATTTGTTAGAATTTGTGCACACATTCGTTTTGTATTTAAGAATTATGCGTCAAAGTTACGGTTACAAACAGTTTTCAAATTGCATAAACGAATTAAATACGTACACTTTGAAGATAATTCAGTTTTGCGTTTTGATTTAAATGTTTTTAAACCGTAGTATCGAATTAACCACCTAAAATGTTATTTAATTCGTTTATCTGTATCACCACAAGTGCGATCTTTCATTCGCTCGAGAATGAAGCACCAGCTTCTGGCGTTTCATTCGTTATTGCATTCTTATTTTCGCGGGTTTTTGGGTACGTGACGACTATTTTTTTTTTAAAAACATAGTGGTTTGTGCCAAATTTTGCAAGGATTGACAGTTATCTACTTTAAAAAAAAACATGTTCACAAAAAATAAATCGACTTCTGAAGCAAAACACTAAAAACTGCAAAGTCGTTGAATTTGGCAGTACCTCTTATTTTCAACACATTTTTCTCTCTTTTTATTTTTTATACCCTATCAATAGAAAGTGAGCAAAGTCTATAGTAAGGTTCCTAAAGGATTAACAAAAAACCCATAATAGCTTAATTTACACATTCGTGCTGTTTGTCGCTAAGGAGTTCGGTTGTATTTTCCATATCTTGAAAACTGGTGTACTCTTTTCTATGTTGAGAGATACCTAATCCAATAAAATAACAATGATCACGATCCGATTACTATTTTCGGAGATATGCGTGGACAAACACACATACATACAAACAAACATACATACACTTATGAAAATTGGCACACGTGTTTAGAAGCCCATACAGAGTAACATATGTGAATATTGTGAAAGCCCAACAATATTACATACATACGTGTCGAATTGATTACTTCCTTTTTTTGAAGTCGGTAAAAAAGACTCAGGTTCTTCCGAACGTCGAAATCGACTCTTGTGGTGGTCAGAACCGAAATATTGACTTGACTTTACTACTATTTGAAATACTAGAAGTGACTTTGACTTTGACTTTACCTGAAGAAAATGACAACCTAGAGATAATCGCCCTACGATTTACGGTTCCTGGGCATATCTTCTTAGAAAATGATAGCAAGTTTTGGTGATATCGAATTAGCCTTAAAAACCCATACACGGCTATATACTCCAAGAGACTAAATTGATGTGATGACCAGTTGTCGTAAGAGAAACAAATTGATAGCTACTAAAATGCAAGGAATAGACTTTGTCGAAGCTTCTAAAATGCTGGAGACAATAGTAAATAGAAAAGAGATATAGCAGGAAATGCTATAAGCTGGTTGAAAACTAAGGAAATAAAGATTTTCAAGAATAAACCTGGTCGGATATTTCTTTCAACCAGTCATGGCGGTCAAACCCATGAAGTAGATCTCAATAAAAGACCAAAAAGAGGGGCAATAAATAACCCATTGAATTTATCAAGGCATTGTGAGCAACTTTGTCCATAAGGAAAACCTATTTCTCAACCAAAGCTGGATGATATAAAATCCCTCCTTCAGCTCATTCCATCTGATGCGAGAAAATATTATGAAAATTTAACTGGATCCCATGATTTAGAATGTGACGTTGAAGGTTTTGATGGATCTATATTGATTTTGAAGTAGAAGACGAAGAATAAAATAATAATAATGTAAAGTTTGAGTGTAATAAATATGAGAAAATAGCATATTTTAAAATAACTAGTAAAAGTTATAGTGCAACTACAAAAAAGATATATAGATGGTGAAGCATGATAGATGTAGAAGTTTCAGAACATTTATTTTAATTAAGTAGGAATATTTTATTAAAATAACTGGCTTTAATCCTATGTTCCAATTTATTTCACCCGAAGTGAATCGCAGTAAAGTATCAAACGACAATAATGTCGTATAGCACGTTATTGATAAATAAAATAGACTGAATATAGCTTAAACACATAAACAAATTAAGCGGAAAAATGGCTATAACTACAAAAGTTTATTGTATAGCCTTATATTTTTTTAACTAATGTGAACTTATACTTATTTTATATCTTCAGAATAAAAATTATACTCTAAACATAATAAATGTATGCACAGCGACAATTTTAACTTTGAAATGTTTGAAGCTCATTTTCTCAGTTTTCGTTAAGTGGCGCTTAATCGGTTCTTACATAACGCAGTCCAATTCTGGAATCTACCTATACTTAGCCCTTAAGAGACTAATTTACTATTGACAAGATAACATTGTTCTATTAAAGAGCAAAACAGCGCTATACCCCCAAAGATCTATACCCCCAAAGAATAGCGAAGTTCGTTTTTAGGGTTCCGTACCCAAAGGGTAAAACGGGACCCTATTACTGAGACTCCGCGGTCCGTCTGTCTGTCTGTCTGTCTGTCTGTCTGTCTGTCTGTCTGTCTGTCTGTCTGTCTGTCACCAGGCTGTATCTCATGAACCGTGATAGCTAGAGAGTTGAAATTTTCACAGAAGATGTATTTCTGTTGCCGCTATAACAACAAATACTAAAAACAGAATAAAATAAATATTTAAGTGGGGCTCCCATACAACAAACATGTTTTTTCTGCCATTTTTTGCGATTATGGTACGGAACCCTTCGTGTGAGAGTCCGACTCGCACTTGGCCGGTTTTTTTTAGTAAGTTTCTTCATTCGCTCCTGTGCAGTCGAATGAAGTGTTCGTGTTATCCGATTTGTTTAACAAGTTCAATATGGTTTTGCCTGCGCTTGCCGAAATTGGAGGGTAACTATTAGTATATTACTTTTATCGTATCATTTTTTTTTTTTTTTATTTAAATCGATTTTGTTTAGTTACTAGTCACTTAAATTTATTTCTTTCTTAGATTTCGGCAACCTTATAATATTATTTATTTTAAAATTTTAATTTGAACTTTTGTGTTATCTTTATACTTAATGTACATAATTTACGTTATTATTCAATTGTTTCAGAATTCAAATCCACCGCGTGGATTACATTATTGACCAGTGCGTTTATTACATGCACTATGTTTCGTCCGGTGGAACGCTCACGGAGAGCATGATTCAAGAGTTCCTTATCCTTTCCTCGATATTACAACAGTATCGAGATGAAAATAATAATCCCATCGTGTAGCGACAACTTGCCAACGAAGCCTGCAGCCGAACTCACTGCCGCGTTACACAACATGTAACGCGCACATTAAAAAAAAGGCCCTTTTCAGGGCCACATATTATTCTATATTATTTAATAGTTTCTTTTATGGAAGCGTCTAAAAACGAACTTACTTACCCAGTGGTAGTCCAGTTGTACTGCTGTCGGCAAGTATATATTTCAGTATATATATACTTGCCTACAGCGGTACACTGTACTCTCGCTGCCGGCTGAACGGAATGCAAACCAGGCCGCGCGATCAACCGAAAACGTCTTTTTTCGTCTTCCAATATTAGTTTATAGCTGTCCCGCGTGCAATTAGAACTTTCTCCAATCCTGTTTAATCAAAATCTGTCCCGTAGTTTATGTGTGAAAGAGTAACAAACATCCTTCCATCCGTTCTCACAAATTGCCGCGTTTATTATAAATGCTAGCTTCTGCCCGCGACTTTATCTGCCTAGACTTTTGTAAAGTAATTTCATACCAACCGAAAATTATTACATTAGTTTTTGTCCCGAAAACTTGAACTCTAAACGTCAGCCGCTCCAGTAGTGGTGGAGCACAAAGTTAAGTCATAATAAATAACCAAAAAAAAAGTGACTTGAGTGATTTCATACAGCACCAAATTTCGTAAGAAGATGCTTCAGATTATTTTAAACTAAATGAAAATAGTCAGATGTATTAAAGCTCGGGGATCTATACGTCAGTCGCATATGTGAACATGGAACTTTAATTTAAAAAGTAATTTCATACCGACTGAAAATTGTAGCATTTGGGGGTTTCTTCGTTACAGCAAGTCAAAGTCATCCAAAAAATACAGGTGCGATAGCATCGACGGCACTAGTGTCGGAGATTTTTCAAATTTATCATATAAGCATTTGAGTTTAAGTTAAGATTTGTTTGACAATTATAGTATGCCGGTAACTTCCTCAGATAAAGTTGTTCAGGTACATGGGCAGAAGCAGGTTTTAATATATGACTTTAGCTTTTCGTTACACTCTGTAAGATATGTTAAAGGTGAGTTAGTTCATTTGATTAAGCCTTATGGTTAATAAACCATGTATTGTAACATTATATTATATGCATATTTTGTAATTTTCCTTCTTAATTCTTCTAAAATTTATAAGTTTATAAAGAAACCAACCCACACAAAAGCTTTATTGAAACAAGGAACCTGGGAGATTGTTCCAAAAAAAACTACTTGTAAACCGTAGTATCTATTACTATATAGAAAAGTAGCCTTATCAAAATTAACAAACGTTAACTTTCTTTACATCGTTTTATTAAAAAGTAAATTTTATCGAAACTGTCAATGTGCGGGTTGGTTCTAGAACAGAAACAGAAGAAGTAGTATAAGAAGCGGCCATTACCTTGCAGTAACAGTGACAGGCTGGTATTATTGTATTATAATTATAACTCTGCAATACAAAAATAAACATCTTTAAAGATTTGACCGTCGATAATACCAAGTTTGTTTGTTTGCAGTGAAAAAACTTTGTTACAGGATTAGCACTGCCAAAAATTCTCTCTAACAAAAGATTATTTACAATATTACTTTAACACGTTTAAATTGAAATTTACGGATAATTAATTTAAGACTGTCATTGTACCCTTTCTAAGTATTTCAGGCACAATAGCAATGTGCACAATTGAGGTCTTATCGCTGATACAGATTTGCACTAGACAATCAATGGATGACCTGTATGTCGCGCAGGTTTTGATTATAGGTCCTATTACGATATAAGATATAAATTTAAAAAGGTCGGTTAGCCTGTTTGTTTTTTTTTTAATGAGGCCCAGTCAATTCAGTGGAATTCATTAATCATAAGGGGTGACTGAACCGCGACCTGGTCATAATAGTACCTCAGCAAAGTCAGCAATTTACTTTTTCTAGCAATAAACAAGATCAGTAGCCCACCTTATTTTGATCCTTATCGATTTATTAGTTAGTTAAAAAAGTTATCTATAATACCATACTCTTTGTGGACTCAGTAAATGGTTGGTAAATAGGCTCAAATCAATGTTTGTAATGACGAAGTTTATAAAACCAATGTAGTTACACGACAATCGGCTGCGTAGCTAACTCTGTGCTACGGCGTAGCACACGGAGCTACGGCGTAGCACACAGTATTTCACCGTAGCTGACTTGTATGTTCCGAAACCAGGGGGGTGACCATAAGCTCTTAGAGTAAGGTTAGTTTTAGTGTGTATAAGGGACAGATGTATATGACTTGTATACATCTGTCTCTTACCCACACAATACCAATATTTTAAAGAGCAAAGATTTTTTTGTTTGTTTGTACCGAATAGGCTCCAAAACTACTTGACCGATTTTGAAAATTCTTTCACGTATGGAATGCTACATTACTCCCGACTAACATAGGCTAAAATTTATTTTCAAAAATTTTAGAGATCCTTATGAAAATTGCTATAATGTAATCCAACTTCTATTTACTTCGTTTTTTTAATGTAAGCCTACACTGTCCCACTGCTGAGCGAAGGCCTCTCCCGAAACCTATCAGGTAGTTTTTTCCTAAGCTTTATGAAATTTCAACAAATAAACACTCTGAATAAAAACATTTCAACTATCCTCGCTGTCATCTTCATTGCCTGGTACAAAACTTAACTCAAAATCGTCGTCTGTTCTTTGCGATGCAGAATTAAATTTATTAAAAAAAAAATAAAAAAAATTGAGATAGTTTTAACACATAGGGGCAAAAAGCATAGTGTGGGTAAGAAGAATAACTGATTTAAGAAAAATATAACAAAAAGATTGCGGTACTGTAATTTGTTGAGTCGTAACAAATGCAACCGTCGACGCAAAAAACGCAAAAACCATAGCAATATTTATAAATTATGAATTATTTGTCTTGATCTAGCATAAAACATATAGCTCTAACAGATACTAGTACATATAAAATTTAATAATCTAATGTTATAGTACTTCTTTCTCTTATCAAATATTTGAAAACTATTTTTTTTAGTCACGTTCTTAAAACAGTTAATAATCTGTCTTTATTAAGATCTTCAGCTATTATGCATTTATAAATCGTTTTGGTAAGCGCTTTAAATGTCACTTTAGATGTTCATTCTAAATTCGAGCAACGGTACATGTTTGAAAACAATTTAGTACAATTTAGCGAATTTATTCACTCATTAACAAATGAAGCATATTAAAGAATGTTCTACTGAGTAATTGGTTATGATTTTTATTACTTCTGTAGAGGTTAAACGATTTATCGACAACGGACAATAGTAAATGTTTGACATTAACTAATTAGTACGAAAATGCCCAGTTATTTATGTTATTGCAATTAGCGAATTACTGATTCAAAATTGTCAATCAATTAAAATCGGAACTGTTTTCAACCAAATTTTTATCAAAACAAGAAAAAGGAGCGCCGTGAAGCTAAGAAATTGGCCAAAGCGCTAAAGAAAATGTGTTTTGAGGAGAAAAAGAAAAACCGAAGGCGAAGCCGGAGCCGACGCCGATGGCTACTGATGAACCCATCACCACGTTCATCGGCATCAATCATTCTGCGTAGCCTTTGCCGCGCCGATCTATCATAGTATCTAGACGCGCCTATCCAAAAAAGGCCCTTTTCAGGGCCGCATACGATTCTATATAATTAAATATGTTTCTTTAATGGGCTTGTCTAAAAACGAACTACCATACCGACCCAGCTCCTTATACTCACGCGCGTTTCTTTCATTTCTCCGAACTCAACACCTTACTACAGACAGAAGTCAAGTGAAGGTCCGTTGTCTCTTTCTATCGCATAGCGCTATCTCACGCTTACACAGAAATTGAATACCTGTCATTAGTGGTTCCCAGAAGAGATAAGACGTATAGGAAAATCGCACTCTCTCGCCATTCCGACAAAATGAAACAGGGCTAACATGGCTGCTTTAAAGGGGTGTGATATTGTGAACATTTTATAGAATGCACATTTAAAATAATATTAAATTAGTATAATATTCAAAATCTATAAGTAATGTGTAATATAATTTAGAAACGTCTACTTTTTTTATATTTTTGCATAAACTGATTCGAATTCAAACTTAACGACTTAATTATCAAGTACCATGTATGTAGTCAACTGAAACCAATAACGGTAGGTAGCCAAGTATATACATTATCACAGTGGTGAGTATAAGGAGCTGGGTCGGTATGGCAGCTCGTTTTTAGACAAGCCCATTCAAGAAACATATTTAATTATATAGAATCATATGCGGTCCTGAAAAGGGCCTTTACTGGATAGGCGCATCTACATACTATGATAGATTGGCGCGGAAAAGGCTACGTAGTCTGATTGATGACGAATACCGCCTATTTCATATTATAATTATGAAAGAAGCCTAGCGATAAGACCTGTATTGTACCTATTGTTATTGTTCCTAAAATACTTAGAAAGGGTATAATGTTCGTAAACCACTTTAACTAATATTGTAAAGAATTCATTGTTTGTAATTTGTAACAGATAAAGATCCCTGGAACTATTAATCCTATAACAATAGTTCTCACACTGATAGAAAATCCACATTCCGACAGGTTTATGAAATGTTTTATGGTTATATTCAGTACATTTTTAGGGATCCGTACTCGAAGTACGTGTCTGTCTCGCTGTCTTCTTTCACTCTGGTATTACAGCCAAACGGTTGATGTTACAGTGTTCAAATTTTCACGGTTTAAGCACCTTGTTGACCCAAAGTAAGAATTAATGTTTATTATTACGTGTGTTTCACTAACACGTACCAATATATTGAAAAATCTGTTTTTTTAATTCCTTTATTTTTCCTATTGTATTGTTTTAATAGAAAAAATGAGGGCATTTTTATTTTAACTTGTATTTTGCGGTTTTGTATGGAACCCTTAATATCCGAAATCCAAGACGCACCTGGCTGGTATTTTATTTGTATCGCAAAAGTCTTGAATAGATTATTAATTGAGATAATAATATTTTACCCGAACAGTTAAACAGAGGTGCGCTCACACTTGTCCTGTAATTATTTATTTATTTATATATACTTTATGTAATGTTAAAGTCCTATAAAATTGGGGGCTAGCCTATTGCCTATTGCAACTGGGCACAAATCGAAGCTGCTATTGAGAAATTCTAGATGGGAAAACCGAACATATATAATCATTTTTTTTATTAATAAGCCATTTCATTTAATGTGCATCTCCGTCACATTTAGGGACTGGTAATATATAAATATTTTTGAAGCTTTTCTGAAATATTTCCCTTGTTAACGAAGTTTTAATCGAAAAACGGATTTAAAAAAACTATCGAAATACCTTTACACATTATACATTTATCCGAGACAGACGCAACAAACCAGTAAAATCTAGGTGCTCTTTCCTCGTTGTCCTCTTCCTCTTCATAGCCCAGTACGTAATATAACTTAGAATCGTCTTCTGTTCTTTCCGATTCAGAAGTAAAAACATGATTGGAAAATTCAAATTTTAAGTCTCAATTATTAAAAATAAATTATGAAAGAATTACCATAACATTAGATTATAAATGTAGGAACTCTTATCTGCTAGAGACAAAACAAAAACAAGAACAAGACAAATTACATACTTAGAAAATTATAGGCGGTTATGATGTAAAGAAAAACATCAGACATTGCTTAATTTACATTGCATTGTAATGAACAAATGAAAATAAAAAGCGAACATAATTAAAGTATTATTTAGACCTAGTGTCCAGAATAATATGTATATCCAGATAATTTTAACCAATGCAAATTACATTATTTTTTGTGTTCCCCCATTGCTGGGCAAACGAAATTCTATAGACTAAACTAATATACTCATTTCCACACCACCTTGAGGTAGAGTAAGCGGCGCGTTTTTTTTATCGTGGTATCCCCAGTAGGCCTAATCCACATGTAATGCATTACTTTAAGTCCTTCTGGTTTTCGTTCCAAAAGAACTTCTTCTTCGTGTCAACAGCACGAAGGAGATGAAGGACATTTTCAGATATTACAGGTTGACTCTTGTTCATGTTCACTAACAGTTTATCATCACCGGCCACATTTATAACGTTTTTGACCTCAAATTCTTCAGGCCACACATTATTATCCTTATAAAATTTTATACAGTGTTCGTCCATGACTTTCACAACTTCACCTCTCACTTTCACTCCTTCAGGTATTGCTTCTACTAACACATAAGTGCCTCTTTTCACCCATGTATATTTAATAAATTTTGTTGGCATAGACACCAAGTATTTTTTACCTGTTGGAGTCATAACCTGAAACAAGAAATATAAAGAAAAGTTTAACATTTCAAACTCATAAATTAAGTGTTTTTATTATATTTCTAGACTCTAAGAAAGTGAAATACAGCAATAAAATGTAAATCAATACTATTCTTAAATAAAATTTCTCGTAAAAAATAAGTGTCATCGAAAATGCATATTCGTAATAATTAGATATTCTTACCTGATGTAAGTTATTGCCTTCATATCTCTTAACTTTAACAATACTATGATTTTCTTTAGGTAAGCAATGGTCGTCCCAGCGAGTTTCAATCGCCACATGTTTCCTTGTTTGAATTTTAGGCATTTTGGCTTTTTATAAAAGAGTTTAACAGACGTTTATTTTACACTTCGCGACGAATAACTTTATACTAGTCACAACAACCGCACGGCCCAGAGTATAGATGGCTAATGCTGGGTCTAACTAACCCTCAAACCCCGCATTCTGTCAACTAGCTGAGGTATGAGGAAGGGGTCAAGGGGGCGTGGAAGTGCGTTTTGATTGGTCCAATCAGAACGCAGTCACACACACACACACAGGATACGGACAGGTTTAAATAAAACACGAAGCTGTAGATATTTTTATTGATACAAATTGTACTTAATACAATATTTAATCGGTTTCTATTCTTAATATTATTTTAACATGAAATAAGGTATGTTATGTTATTACTATTAAATGCAGGAGTATCAAGATCATTTTTTATTTTTACATTTACTTCCGTGACTGAAAATAATCGTTTCAAAAATAATTAAGTAACTAATTTGTACTTGTTAATGAAACAGGTCTACAAATTTCATAAACATAGTATGTAGGTTTTGTTGTATCGATATCGTGTTGTTATATTCTATTTGTTTTTTAAACACAGTCTAGGCTTTTTTAAGTATTTAATTTTCTTGCACAATGTACTGTTAGTAACTGCTAGAGACTGGATTTATAAGCATGTTGCATATTAAGCTTTTTCCACCGGCTTGGTAATGCAAATTTCACTACAAAATATGGAACAGTCCTTGGTTGTTTATGTTTATAATATCAGTGCCTCCAGTAAAAAAGGGAAAACTCAAATTCGTCACTTTTAAGGAGAGGAAAAAATAATATTTATTTTTGTATTTCGCAAAAAAAAACAATATTTTTTTATGAATTTACTCTAGGTAAAAAATAGCCTTATCATTTAATGGAAATCACTTCATATATTTTTATTTTTTTCCGGAATAGTTCCCTTGTTAACGAAATTATCATGGCATAACGTTATTTATACCAGTATTTTTTTCGTATTAAATTAATTACACCTATGAGTATTACCGCTATGGGCATAAACATAATTTAAAATATAATGACATAAATTTCTCTTTGCTATCGATATCGAGGATTTAAAAACACTACAAAAAATCTTTAATCAAAACATTAGTAGATTAGAATAGCATTTATCCGAGACAGACGCAACAGAATAGCAAGATCTGGGTGCTCTACTTCGTTTTTTTAATTTAAGCCTACTCTGTCCCACTGCTGAGCGAAGGCCTATCCCAAAACCTATCATTTTGATTTTTCCTAAGCTTTATGAAATTTTAACAAATAAACACTTTGAATAAAAACATTTCAACTATCCTCGCTGTCATCTTCATTGAAAACTTAACTCAAAATGGTCGTCTGTTCATGCCGATGCAGAATTAAATATGTAAAAAAATGAATAATTAATTAATTGAAATAGTTTTAACACATAGGGGCAAGAAGCATAGTGTGGGTAAGAAGAATAACTGATTTAAGAAAAATATAACAAAAAGATTGCGGTACTGTAATTTCTTGAGCTCTAACAGATACCAGTACATATAAAATTTAATAATCTAATGCTAGTACTTCTTTCTCTAATCAAATATTTGAAAATTATAATTTTATTTTTTTAGTTACGTTCTTAAAACAGTTAATAATCTGTCTTCATTAAGATCTTCAGCTATTATGTATTTATAAGTCGTTTTAGTAAGCGCTTTAAATGTCACTTTAGATGTTCATTCTAAATTAGAGCAACGGTACTTGTTTGAACACAATTTAGCGAGTTTATTCACTCATTAGTTAATGGCGCATATTAAAGAATGTTCTACAGAGTAAATGGTTATTATTTTTTATTACTTCTGTAGGGGTTAAACGATATATTGAGAACGGACAATAGTAAATGTTTGACATTAACTAATTAGTACGAAAATGACCAGTTATTTATGTTATTGCAATTAGCGAATTACTGATTCAAAATTGTCAATCAATTGAAATCGGAACTGTTTTCAACCAAATTTTTGTCAAAACAAGAAAAAGGAGCGCCGTGAAGCTAAGAAATTGCCCAAAGCGCTAAAGAAAATGTGTTTTGAGGAGAAAAAGAAAAAACCGAAGGCGAAGCCGGAGCCGACGCCGATGGCTACTGATGAACCCATCACCGCGTTCATCGGCATCAATCATTCTGCGTAGCCTTTGCCGCGCCGATCTATCATAGTATGTAGATGTGCCTATCCAAAAAAGGCCCTTTTGAGGGCCGCATATGATTTTATATAATTAAATATGTTTCTTTAATGGGCTTGTCTAAAAACGAACCACCATACCGACCCAGCTCCTTATACTTCGCGCGCGTTTCTTTCATTTCTCCGAACTCAACACCTTACAACAGACAGAAGTCAAGTGAAGGTCCGTGGTCTCTTTCTATCGCATAGCGCTATCTCACGCTTACACAGAAATTGAATACCTGTCATTAGGTGTTCCCAGAAGAGATAAGACGTATAGGAAAATCGCACTCTCTCGCCATTCCGACAAAATTAAACAGGGCTAACATGGCTGCTTTAAAGGGGTGTGATATAGTGAAAATTTTATAGAATGCACATATAAAATAATATTCAATTAGTATAATATTCAAAATCTATAAGTAATGTGTAATATAATTTAGAAACGTCTACCTTTTTTGTATATTTTTGCATAAACTGATTCGATTTTAAACTTAAGGACTTAATTATCAAGTAGGTACCATGTATGTAGGCAACTGAAACCAATAACGGTAGGTAGCCAAGTATATACATTATCGCAGTGGTGAGTATAAGGAGCTGGGTCGGTATGGTAGTTTGTTTTTAGACAAGCCCATTAAAGAAACATATTTAATTATATAGAATCATATGCGGCCCTGAAAAGGGCCTTTATTGGATAGGCGCATCTACATACTATGATAGATTGGCGCGGCAAAGGCAACGTTGTCTGATTGATGACGAATACCGCCTATTTCAAATTATAATTATGTAGGTAGCCTAGCGATAAGACCTGTATTGTACCTATTGTTATTGTTCCTAAAATACTTAGAAAGGGTATAATGTTCGTAAACCACTTTAACTAATATTGTAAAGAATTCATTGTTTGTAATTTGTAACAGATAAAGCTCCCTGGAACTATTAATCAAAGTCAAATATATTCATTCAATTAGGCCAATAAACGACACTTTTGAACGTCACATAAATTAAAATTTAAAAGTAATAAAAAAAAAAAAAAAATCTACGGTGCATTCGGAAACTGTTATGGAGAAGAACGCACAAGAAATTCCATACTTACTATTTAAAAAAAAAAAGGTGTTTTACAATATTCACATAAGTACATACATTAATATATGTGAGGACGATGCAATCAGAATAGCTCTACACACTATACTACGTACAGGTATAAAGTATAAAAAGCAGTAACAGGAAAATTAATTAATTTGATAAGTAGGAACATGGTTCTCACATACTTACAAATATTACAAACATAGGTAAAATACCTAATTCAACAACAACGGAACAGTGTGTGAGTCAATTTCTAAAAAAAAAAAAAAAAACAATGAATACAATAACTATGAATAGGAATATAAATTAACAAATTTGATTTTGTCTACACCAAAGATTGCCCTATGGAGCAGGACCAGCATGTTTGCAAGCATTCTTATCTTGAATATAATCATCTAATTTGTAATATGCTTGTTTACAAAGAGTGCTTTTAACTAAAGTTTTAAATTTACTTTCATTTAGTTTTAATATATCACAAGGTATTTTGTTATAGAATTTAACACAGTACCCCATGAAAGATGATTGTACTTTAGCTAGTCTGTAAGAAGGATGATCTAACTTATCTTTATTTCTGGTATTACAATTGTGTCTATCACTGACTTTACTAACTTTACTACACAGCATGCAGTAGCATTATCTATTATATTAATCACTACGCTTGCTACTAAAACCTTGTTCTCCAAATTTCCCCTACATGGTGGCTGTAGTTTGATGTTCAAAGAATCGTCTTTGCTAAGTTACTACTTTTAATAAAGGGAGAGCATTTTGATAAAGATTTGAACGTAATACCTAATTATAAAAAAAAAACAAAAACTCAAATAAAAAAAGTTAATTAAAAAAATCTTAAAACGCTTTTTAAGTAGGGGGTCGGGTGTTTTGATTTATATTAACTTTTTTTTGTTGTATAAAAGCGTAGGGTTCTTGATGTTAATTGTTATTATATTTTATTGGTAAAAGTACAGTCAATTTGAAAATATCTTAAAAAGCACCCCACGCTTTTTTTACTTAAAACTTATTAAACATTATTTTCTAATTTTTAGTTTGGTTTTCTATTTAACTATAATTTATGTTTTGCTTTATTGTTCAATTTAAATTAATTAATTAATTTAAATTATTGCATTGTCATCGGTCCTTGATAAGTGTGCAAAGTTTCAAATTAAGCCGACGATTTGAAGGGGGTGAAAATCACGTTCAAAGATTCCGTTAACAAAACATGTTTATTTTTGTATGGGAGCCCTACTAAAATATTTATTTTGGTATGTGTTTAGTATTTGTTGTTATAGCGACAACAGAAATACATAATCTGTGAAAATTTCAATTGTCTAGCTATCACCGACGGACCGCGGCGTCTTAGCAATAGGGTCCCGTTTTTACCCTTTGGGTATGGAAACCTAAAAACGCTATATTTATATGGTTATGTGTCCAGGTCATGTTCGCCGCATGCGGTGTCACCGCATGCGGCGAACAGGACCTGGCGTGGCGTGGCTTCATGCGAGGAGCCAATTCCCAAGCTGCCTCTTCTATCGTCAGCCTGCCGCTACCACACAGACCCGCCGGTGTATACAGTGTTTACACTGAAGGTATGTGTCATTTGATCATTCTATTGTCTTTCTTTATTTAGGTCATGATATATTTATAAATTACTAGCAGACGCCTCTCGGTTTCACCCGCGTAGTTCCCTTGCCCGTGGGAATACAGGGATAAAAAGTAGCCTATGTCACCCGGGGATAGTGTAGCTTCCCAACGGTGAAAGAATTTTTGAAATCGGTCCAGTAGTTTTTAAGTTTATTCGTCACATACAAAAATACAAATCTTTCCTCTGTATAATATTAGTAATGATAGCCGACTATAGTTTCTGCCAGCGGTTTCGCCCGCGTGAAAAGTGTTTTCTTATCCCAAGGGAACAATTTACCTGGATGAAAAGTGGCATATGAGCAGACTATAATATAATCTCTGTGCCAAATTTCATCATTCATCAAATCATATACATATACATATCATTCAACCGCAAGACGTCCACTGCTGGACATAAAATCTTCCCCACGCATCGCTTTACCCCTAAACAAGCCATCGAGTCTTAGCCTAGGCCTGCTGAATTTATTTTGCTTTCTTTTAAAATCATAGGAATCCATCATAACAATAATACGCCGTACTCAGCGATCATTCTACCAATAGTCGTTTCAGCCAATGGCTTAAAAGCCACGAGCCTCGACCTTAGGAGGCTCTCTTCAGGCGAGTGGGTCAAGGCCTTCATTCTGAAAGCAGTACTTCTGTACACGGTTCGTATAGTTAGAAGGTACCTCTCTCGGAGCCGTGATTAGGCCTGGTACCTTAAACCTGTTCCTGATACCGGTGGACCTCTATTTTTTAATAAAAACATTTAAAAATGTAGTTAATAAGAACGATAATTGAATAAAAGACATATTACGACAGTAGTAGCACGTGTCTACCTACCGCGGTCAACCGCCTTTTCAAATTATAATCAAGCAGGTAGCCTAGCGATAAGACCTCTATTGTACCTATTGTTATTGTACCTAAAATTCTCAGAAAGGGTAAAATGTTCGTAAACGAGTCTAAACCTCATTAAATAATATTGTAAAGAATTTATTGTTTGTAACAGATAATGATCCCTGGAACTTACTAATCATATAACAATAGTTCTCACCCTGATAGAAAATACACATTCCAACAGGTTTATGAAATGTTTTATGGTTATATTCAGTACATTTTTTTGTATTACAAATTTCATAATAAATGTCTTAAACATAATAATAATTGGGATAATCATATTTTACCCGAAGGTATAGGCAGTTCCCCCACATTTCTCCTGTTATGTTTAACAATACATTCTGCAAAGTAGCATACGACCACGAGTTATCTTCTGAACACCACTATGTATATGTATGAAAAACATCAAAATATTTATAACATGTACGCTGTTTATTTAATACCCGATACATATAACAATTTCAGATGAGAATATTTTCTCGTTTAATACTTTTAAGAGCGTGATTTTTCCGTAGTCGAGTTTTGGTTTTTGAACTTATTTTTTATTTAAAGTATTTTGGGGTTTTTGCACAGCTACATAACTTTCCGGTAATATGACCGGATTATTACAAACATCGTAAGTTAACCATAAATCGCGTGATATTAAAACAAACATTTGGATGACATTTATTATATTTGGCATGATCTGTTCACATTATATCGAGAGTATAATAAATTTTAAACTCAAAAGATTCCTACCAGATTACATAAAAATCGAATCCAAATTAATTATATAGTGATTTTAATAATTTAATTAAAGACAAAGGAAATGATTCTTGACAAGATTTTTAAAAGATGCTAGTGACTGGGCTTGTCTTACTGACATCGGCAACTCATTCCACAATCGAACAGCCTGGACCGTGAACGATTTACTGTAGAACTTAGTAGAATGAGCAGGCATCAAAAGTCTCAAATTCTCCGATGATCTCAAGTGTCTAGAATGTGTGTCATGAAGGAACTTAAAGCGTTCTTTGAGATAAAAGGGGGTTGTAGGAATAAACAGAACACTGTAGAGTAACGATAAAATGTGGGCATTCCGGCGAAGGCGGATTGGCAGCCACTTGAGCTTAGTACGAAATTCAGAAACATGGTCATATTTGTTAGAAAAGGTTTTAGCAAACTCCAAACTCTATAGTACTGGCTTTATATATTTTCTATTTAATTTGATGTGTCATTTTGATTTGTTTATTTTTCTGTCAATTTATTATTATGAATACCTCAACATGGTAGCAGAGCACGGTGGTTTTATAGTAACGAAAAATATATCGAAAATATTTCATGATATTTGAAATGAGCAACGAATAATATTTTATGTGATTGTGTAAAATAATTATTTAATAAAAAATTAGCAACGATTTTCAAACCAAATTCGAACAAGATCTGTCAAAATGTCAACTCCTTCGACGAGCTGTAAAATTGATATTGGTCGTTTGGAAGGTAAAGAAAATTGGTCAACATGGCGCTGCAAGGTACTGTTATTGCTTCGAGGAACGCCTGGCGGATTAGATGCTATCAACGGCAATCTAAAGCCTCCTACGCAACCTGGTGCATCAGCTACGTCGGCAGACCAGCCTAGTTATCAAAAAGCTCTACAAGACTATAATGAAAAAGATAGTGCCGCGATGCTCATGTTAAAAGCAAATATGTCAGATGTCACATTGCAAAAGGTAATGAGACTCACAAGTGCGAAACAGATTTGGGATGAATTACATACCCTTTTCGACGGCACATCTGAAGATAAAAGCTATAACCTTTGCTACAGCTTCTTTAGTTATCGCAAAGATCCCTTACATGACATGTCCATGAATATATCCAAATTGAAAAACATATGGCATGAATTAAAGGTTGTGCTATGTAAGGACGAAACCAAATTTGATCTTCCTGAGATTCTACTCATATGCAAGATTTTAGAAACGTTACCAGACGATAGTTACTTCCCGTTCAAGTCAAGTTGGATGCTCATGTCAAAAAAGGACCGTAACATTGAAAATTTGACAGCGCTAATTTGCAGTTACGAAAGATCTCTGACTAATAAAGAAGAAGATTCTGAGGCTCAAGCGCTAGTTATACAGAAGTCTTTTCGCAAAACGAAGAAGAAATGCGGGTATTGCAAACTTATTGGGCATAACGTCAAACAATGTCGAAAATGGATTGCTGATGGAAAACCTTCCAAAGAACAACAACAATCTACTAAACAAGCTAACAATATCAACTTAAACCTGACTCTTATGCAAGTTGAGACCAATGAAGCAGTAACCAACTTTGAAGATCTTGACAATTGGTATGTCGATAATGGCGCTACAAGCCATGTCACTTGTCAACCTGACATATTCTCCACTTTTCAACACTTCACTAAGAATCAGACGGTTACCATTGCAAATGGATCTACAACTGAAGCCATTGGAAAAGGAACAGTCGAATTGATTGCTGATGTTTTTGATCGACAAGAGCATATCACATTATGCGATGTTTGGTACGTTCCCGCAATAAGACACAACCTGTTCTCTGTACTCGCTGCTCAAGACAAGCTACAAAATAGTGTATTCACATCTAAGAGAGAATCCTGTCAGCTGATGAACAATGGAAAAGTGAACTTGATTGGCACACGTGTCAAGAATGGAGGTCTCTATAAGCTGAAAGTTCAGACTATTAGAAATCCAACCCCAGAAGTGAGCACTTTGTCAACAGAAGACACTTTGCAACTTTATCATGAAAGATTCGCTCATCAGAACAAAAGACACGTTAAAAAATTGATTGAAAAGGAACTTGGTATCAAAATCAAACTCGATTCTGAATTATGCACAGGATGTGTATATGTAAAGACACATAGACATAAATTTGGAAGAAGAGAAAGAGCTAAAGAACCAGGAGAGACGATACACACAGATGTATGTGGTCCTTTTCCAAATTCATTCATGAAGTTTCGGTATTTCATATTGTTTAAAGATGACTACAGTAATTTTCGTCATGTTTACTTCATCAAGCATAAGTCTGAAGTCAAAGATAAGCTCGTGCAGATGATCAACGAAACGAAGACAGCTGGTCATGTTATTAAAACAATAATCAGCGACAATGGAGGAGAATTCAAAAACGAAGCCATTGAGAACATACTCCACTCACATGGTATACATCACCGGTTTACAATGCCATACACACCAGAGCAAAATGGGTCCAGTGAACGAGAAAATCTAACCCTCGTAGAAGCCGCTCGCACTATGATGCACGCTCACAAAGAACTTCCACTTGCCTGTTGGTCAGAGCTTGTCAACACGGCTGCGTACATCCTGAACAGAACTGGGCCAACTTCTCAAGAAGGAAAGTCAACATTTGAGCTGTGGTTTGTAAAGAAGCCGTCCATAAAACATCTTAGAGTCATTGGAACAGAATGTTTTGCACATGTTCCCAAACAGAAGCGAACAAAGATGTCAAAGAAAGCTCAAAAATGTATTTTCATTGGATATGATGGTGATGATGGCTATCGATTACTGGGATTTAATAATAAAAACGAACCGTCATTGATTCGCTCGAGAGATGTTACATTTAAAGAAACTCTAATAAAATCAGTTGGATTGGAATCAGATTTATCAGAGGAAGAGGATGAACGCACTACGACAGAAATCGAGCTCAAATTTCCAAAGACTCCACAAAATCAACCAATGTTTGAAGCAAGGGAGGATATACCACAAAATACGGAAGTATTGCCTCAAACATCTAATGATTTAAGTCTAGAAGAGAAACATCTGGACGAGTCGTCCCCTGAACCAGATGGGTGTCGAATAAATTATTCAGACGAAGATCATGATGATATCCCTGATATCTACTAGAACACTTCGTGACAGGTCTAAACTGCATGCTCCAAGCAGATATGATGACTTTATTGTCTCTGCTTTGATCAATGATGAGCCCACGACGTACGAAGACGCTATAAAAAGTCCACAGAAGTCTGAATGGCTCGAGACTATGAAAAGCGAAGTTAAATCTTTAAATGCCAACAAAACTTGGATTTTGGTAGATCGGCCAAAAGATAGAAAACTAATATCTTGTAAATGGGTCTCCAAGAAGAAGATAAATGCTGACGGAAGCCTTGACAAGTATAAAGCACGACTCGTGGCAAGAGGCTACACACAAGAGAAAGGAATTGATTATGATGAAACATTCAGCCCTGTAGCTAGATTGGCGACAATTAGATCAATTCTAAGTATCGCAGCAAACGAAGGGCTAACTCTCATGCAGTTCGATGTTGCCACTGCATTTCTGAATGGCTCACTTGATGAAGATATCTTTATGAATCAACCAAAGGGATTTAGCAATGGCACAAACAAAGTTTGCAAATTGAAGAGAAGTCTGTATGGACTCAAACAAGCCCCACGTTGTTGGAATAAATGCATAGTTGACTATCTCAAGACAATCGGATTTAAACAGTCAGATACTGATCCTTGTCTATTTATTCGATTGGTTGTAAATAAACAACAAAAAATTGAGAGCAAAACTATCATAGGACTGTATGTTGATGATGGTTTGATTGCCTCCACTAATCAAAAGGAATCATTAAAGTTTTTGGCTAAACTAAAGAGAAGTTTCAAGATTACCACGAAGCCAGCTTCCTACTTTCTTGGGCTAGAAATTAACAACCACAAAGATGGTTCCATCAAGGTCTCGCAAAAATTGTATACCAAGAAGATTTTGGAAAGATTTGGAATGAGTGACTGTAAGGCAATCAGCACCCCAATAATTAAAGAAGGACAGTCAGATACGGAGACGGACCATGAACAAGCCAAGTTTCCGTACAGAGAGGCTGTCGGTGCACTGGCATACCTAATGACAGGAACCAGACCAGACATTTCATATGCCGTAAGCGTGGTATCTAGAACACTTGACAGTCCAACGAATGAAGATGTTCGTAAGGTGAAACGTATATTTCGTTACCTTAAAGGAACACTAGATTCGGCAATCGTTTACAAAAAGGGACACAAACCCGGAGAGTTAGAATGCTACAGCGACTCTGATCACGGTGGGGATCAAAGTACAGGACGTTCGACTTCTGGAATTATGTGCATATATGCAGGAGGAGTGTTCTCTTGGGCAAGTCGCAGACAGACATCTGTAGCGATCTCGAGCACAGAAGCCGAAATAGTCGCAGCAAGCGAAGCAGCACGAGAGATAGTTTGGCTGAGAAGACTTTTCAATGAGATAACGACACTGAATGATATCCCAATTTTACAAATTGATAATGATGCAGTTATAAAGCTTGCGCAAAACCCAGAATTGCACAGAAGGACAAAGCACATTGCGATTAGACATTTCTATGTCAGAGAATTAGTTACTGATAAAGAATTACTAGTCAAATATGTTCCTACTGAATACCAATGTGCTGATATTCTGACTAAGCCTGTTTTCAAGCCTAGATTGGCATTTATTTGTGGGCTGATTGGGTTAACGTTATAGAGTTTTCCAAAAAGGGAGGATGTTAGAAAAGGTTTTAGCAAACTCCAAACTCTATAGTACTGGCTTTATATATTTTCTATTTAATTTGATGTGTCATTTTGATTTGTTTATTTTTCTGTCAATTTATTATTATGAATACCTCAACAATATTTGCGTAAACCAAAAATGAATCTAATTCAAAAGTTTTGGAGTCGCTCAAGCTTATCTAGCTGCACTTCAGTTAGATCTAAATAACTGACATCTGCATAATCGAGGATTGGAAGAAGGAGGGATTGGACAAGCGCAGTTTTGGTGGCAGTTGGAAGAAAATTGCGCAGTCTGCGCAAAGACCCTGCAGACGCAAACACCTTGCGGCTAACCTCCTGCAGCTGAGGACCCCACGAAAAGTCCTTGTCAACTAAAATACCCAGGTCTTTCACTGACTCGCTGTATGGAATAGCTGAGCCATCAAAAACAATCCGGGGGAGCTGCGACCAGTTAACTCTTGAGCGCAACCTAGGACTGCCGACAACAATGACTTGAGTCTTCGCAGGATTAACCCTGAGACCATGGGCCAAACTCCACTCAGAAATACAACCTAAATCTTTGTTGATCATATTAACTGCCTCCGTCAATTCATCTACCGGAGCTTGAGAATATATTTGCAAATCGTCAGCGTAAAGGTGGTAGGATGAGATAAGGTCATTAGAAATAGAATTAATAAAAATAGCGAAAAGAAGAGGAGATAGAACGCCCCCCTGTGGTACGCCTGCAGAGGTATTGCACCATGACGAAGTAGAACCTTCAATGCAAATACGTTGTTGGCGGCCACACAGGTAACTACGAAACCAATCAATTACCGTTGGAGATATGTTAAGAGAGCTGAGTATGCCGAGTAAAATATCAAAATCGACGGTGTTAAAAGCATTGCTGAAATCTAATAAGGAAAGTACCGTCAGATTTCCATTTTCCATACCAAGTCTAATATCGTCCGTTATGCTAACAAGAGCTGTTGTAGTACTATGTCCTGGACGAAACCCGGATTGGAAAAAATTAAGGAGGTGGTTCTTGCACAGGAATGTACTAAGTTGATTATGGATAAGGCGTTCAAGGACTTTGGATAGAAATGGTAATATGGAAATAGGACGAAATTCAGTGAAGGAAACAGGATTACGCTTTTTTGGAAGAGGGGTAATTTGGGCTTCTTTCCAAGAAGAGGGAAAGACACCACAGGATACAGAATGATTAAGGATATGGGAGATGACAGGTAGGATTTCGTCAAGGATAAGGAGTATCATCTTGCGACTGATACAGTCACTACCAACAGCATTAGACGATATAGATTCTATACTCTTCTTAACATCACAATCGGAGAACTGATTAAAGACGAATGGTGAATAATCGGGAGTGGGAAGAGATGAAAGATCATTTAAAGTTTTTGCTTTGATAGTGCCGTTGAAGTTAGAAGATGTGAAAAAATGTTGATTAAGTAATTCAAGATCTATATCTTTAGGAATAGAATCTTGGCGCGATTTTCCCACTCCCATTGATCTAAAAAATTTCCAGACTTTGGCTGGATCACCGTTTTCAACGGACTTATGAATATGGCGGCGTTGGGCATCCCTACACACCAAGTTGCTGCGATTGCGAATTGCAACATACTTCTCGCGAGTAAAAGAGTTTGGTCTGCTGTTATATCTTGATTTAGCTGCTGCTTTCCTCTTCAATAAGTCTTTTAGGCCGTCTGTTAGCCATGGGGCCGGCAGGTGCTTAATTTTTACAGGCCTAACAGGTGCATGGACGTCATAAAGCTGGAGAAGCTTGGTATTAAGTAAATTGACTTTGACATCAATCGACTCAGCAGCAATGACATCAGACCAGTCAATGTCGTCAGCATCCTTACGGAGGTTCACAAGATCTATATTACCAAAACTACGCCGAAGGAGTATCTTAGGTTTAGCCTTCGGAGGGCGAATTTTGTAAGAAAGGAATAAAAGGTCATGGTAGGAGAAGAGCTGTAAATTGTCCATGCTTAGCGACATGTTGAGTAGAAGAAACGAGTATTTGATCAAGAAGTGAAGGAGTACAGTTAGGAAAATGGTGAGTGGCACTTAAGGGAAGAAGAGGCAAGTTGCAAGAATGTGAAATAGAATGGAGGGCAGCAGACCTTGAATCTTGTTTGAGAAGACACGTGTTGAAGTCCCCCATTATAATGGTGTGCCTGTAAGAAGGAATCAAGTTTACGAGGAGACTTTCAAAAGAGGAAAAATAGTCGATACGTAAGGAAGGACAATAGTAGACACCAAGCAGAATCTTTGTATGATAAAGATTGACTTCCAAGAAGAGATGCTCACCAGCATTCGGCGGCGGTGGCTGTGATGACATATGAACAACTGAGAAAGGAATGTTAGCACGGAGATATATGGCAACACCGCCACCACCGCAGCTTGTGCGATCATTTCTAATTAGTTGGTATCCGGGTAAAGAGTAGGAAGTGGAAGAAAGGCATGGCTTCAGCCATGATTCAGAGACAAGGATTGCATGAATATTCTTACAGTCCAGGTTAGCCAGCATGTCATGGTAATGGGCCGGAATACTTTGAGCATTAATATGGACTACATTAAGATTCTTTGGAACATCGGAAAACTGAGACTCAAGCGAATCAGAAAGAGATGGGATACTACTAAAGCTGTCGCTGTCACTACACGCTGATAAAAAGCTGTCGTTGTCACTATCAACCATAAGTAACACGTTAATATAAAATAAATATAAAAACAAATTTAAAAAATAAATATAAAATAAAAATGTACCTAGGTAGAATTATGTCCACCCGCCAGTTGTGTGTTAACAAAAAAATAAAACAAATAGGAAAAAAAAAACAACAATAAGTGCATCGCACGGGTACTTGCATCGAAAAAAATAATATAATTATTATACTATCTAATTCCTAAAACTAAAGGGTTAATAGATGACATTGAAAAATGTTGCCTGCGTAGTCTATGTAACCATAGACAACACATGCCCAAAATGTCACACTTATCAAGCTACTGGAACGCAACTATTGACTTGACACCTGACCGCTGTCAACTGGTCAACGTCGTGTAAAGTGTTAGGCCACACAAAAAAAAAAAGAAAAAAAAGTAAAAGTAAAGTGTTAGCATTTTTACAAATAGTATTTGTACTTATTTTTTTTATTAATATTACCTGTTTTATCATTAACTATACGGCGTTTTAACATTTCAGTAATGACATAAAATGTTAAAACTAAAAAAATATATCAAAATTCTAAAGGCAACAATACTTTTTTTCGGTTGTTGGTTCTAAAATATAGTAATATTCAGAATCAGTTAACTTCGTAAACAATTACTTTGTGAATATTGGAAAGGAATTAGCTCAGCAAATTCAACCCAGGACTAGTAAAATCCCTTCTGCTCAACCTAAATTTTTTTCTGCGCAAACTAATTCCTTTGTGCTCTTGGACACGGACCCAATTGAAGTTGAGGGCATTCTGATGAGCCTGAAATCATCCAGTGCTCCAGGATCGGATAGTATCTCTACTAGTTTCCTAAAATATTTTCACAAAGAAGTGGTTCCCATCATTTCCCACCTGGCCAACCTTTGTTTCAAAAATGGTACTTTTCCAGCCCCTCTGAAAAAATCTATTATCACACCGGTACACAAGGGAGTGAACAGAGACGATGTCAATAATTATAGACCTATCTCGGTCCTGCCAGCCCTGTCTAACTTCGTTTTCATTTGGTTAAGAAATAAACAATTTTGAATTCAATATTAGTAAAAAACGTAATCAAAAAATCGTTTCACAATTAATAAACTATTCAATTTAATGTCTTCATTTGTAAGGTTTCTAGTTCTATCGATAACAGATTTGGTCATAGGATGATAGGATATGGTGCATCACTAGTTTTTACCCGACTGGCGAAGGAGGGTAATGTGTTTATCAGTCTATGTATGTAAGTATGTATGTTTGTTCCTATATGGCGTTCTAGAGACCAAACGCGTTGGCCAATGTTGATGATTCTTACGTCAATCGATTCGTCTTAACCCTGCGAGTGTCACTGGCTACATTAAAATTGGAAATGAAAAAAAAACGGTTTTTTCGCTGTCGGATTCTTTAAGTTGATACACGTGTTAGTGAGATTGACTTACATATTTTAGTATATTTCGTCTAATTGTTACGAGAAACTTATGCTAAATTTCCCTATTTAAGTGTTTGTGTGTGTATTATTCAAAAAGTGCATTAACTTTCCCGTTGTAAGTATGATTGACCCTCCTGAACCCCCAGACCCACCGGATGGACAGAGTGTGCCAGTACCAATGATGGACTCATCTCCCCCGCTATTCACCCAAGATACGCCTCCTACATCTAGTAACAATAAACGCCGTCTGGAAAATGACGACGTTAATTTACCTGCTAAAAAAACTATTGTAGACCCCGCGACTGCATCTGCGTCGATCCAGACAGTTTTTATGCACCATAGTCTAACAATCGGTTACAAGGCATACGAAGTGAATGATAAAGGACCGTTTTTAGTTCATGTTTCGCGTACAGAACCTGATCCCTCGGCTGGGACTTCAATTAGACCCCTCAAGTTTGGCCAATTCCTTGTTACAAACAAAATTAAGAATATATTTAAGGATGGGGTAAAAAGGGTTGGTCGTAACAAAATAGCAGTCGAATTTAAATCAGCAAGTGATGCCAACAATTTCCTCGATAATCCACTGCTTCCCCAATACAAATATGTTGCCAATATACCAACCTACAATATCACCCGTATGGGTCTAATTCGCAATGTTCCAGTAGAATGGTCAATGGATGAACTTGTTGAAGCATTAATGCTTCCTGATGGGTGTGGATATGTTTTAAAAGCACGAAGGCTTAACAGGAAAAACTTTACAGATGGCAAAGTGACATGGATAGCAACCCAGAGTGTTGTCCTTACCTTCCATGGGCAGGTTCTACCCAGTCATGTTTACTGCTACCATACTTCTTTACCTGTTGAGATATATAAATTTCCCACCATACAGTGTAATAATTGCTGTAGGTTTGGCCATATAAAGGCTCAATGTCGTTCAACCCCTCGTTGTTTCCGGTGTTCTCAACCTCATTCTGGGGATGGATGTAATATTGTTGAGGATCTGGCATCTTGTTTATTCTGTTCAGGGAAGCATTTCGCTACAAATAGGTGTTGTCCTGAGCATGACAGGCAAAAAAACATTAAATCTCTAATGTCCCAGGATAATATCTCATATGAGGAAGCATCTACTCATTTTCCCTCTGTGCGCAAATCTTATTCAGAAGTTGCAAAAGAAATGTTTTCTTCTCCATCTTATGGAGTCCAACCCCATAACGAATCACAACCAATTCCAACAACTTCATATAGAAAAACAATATTCACCAATAGACAACCTCGTCCCCAACTAGGTGTGGGGTATGATAAAAGGGCTCATAGATCCCTAACCTCCGAAATTCCTTCGTCCCTTCCTTGGTTGTGCTTTATCCCAAACTCCTTCTCCTCCTAGTGAGAATATATTAGACCTACTCCTATCTATGGTTCTCAATTTAATTTCCAATAATGATAAAAATTTACCGTCCAACGTAGCAAGTAAACTCTCTCAAATCGTTCTTCTTATCAACAATGTATTGTGTCCGAATAATGCAATGGAACAGTAAAAGCATTAAAAATAAAAAACATGAACTTCTACATTTAATCTCAAAATTTTCTCCTTCCGTGATGGCCATCTCGGAGACATGGTTAGTCCCTGGATCCCTTTTTAGGGTTTCGGGATATGCCTGTCTGCGTGATGATAGAGATGATGGGTATGCTGGGTGTGCCTTATTGATTAGGCGATCCCATACCTACTCACAAATTACTCTCCCAACTCACAGTCGCAACATCAATGCAGTAGCAGTTAGAACTTTAAATACAACCTTTCTATCAATTTATATTCCTCATCCCCATCCCTCCCTTGGTCCAGAACTACACTCCATCATTGCTTCCCTTCCTTCTCCAATCATTGTAATGGGGGATTTTAACTCTCACCATGTTTCATGGGGTTCAAGCCATTGTGACTCTTTTTCCTCAATTATTTTAGATATACTGGATGACAACAGCCTTTGCATACTTAATGATGGCTCCCCTACTCGAAGAGTTCTTCCTTCCCAAGACCCAAGAAGCGCAGTAGACCTCACTTTTTGTTCACCTGTTCTATCTTCACTTCTTTCGTGGAATATTGCTGATTGCTCTTATGGTAGTGATCATTACCCTATCATAATCTCTTTTCCTCCTCGGTCTCATTGTCAAAATTCTCCCTCTCCTTTCTTAAAATATAGACTATCAAAAGCAGATTGGGTGGCGTATGCTTCAGCGTTAGATAACAAGCTAGAATCTCTCCCTCCTCTAGTTAATGAGAATCCTCTAACTGCATATAATACATTTGTGGAGACCATTTTGTCTGCTGCGGACGACCATATCCCTGTGAAAAGGAAAAGGTCATTTAAAGTATCTCCTCCTTGGTGGAACTCTGAGTGTACAGCGATTGTACACCAAAGAAGTGAAGCTGAGAAAAAGTATAAAACTTATATGTCGATAGAAAATTATCTTTCTTACCAGCATATAGCAGCCCGTACACGGAGGTTGCTGTCATCAAAAAAAAGGCAAGGTTGGTTTACCTTTTGTGAATCATTGTCTCCACGTACTCCTGCTTCCATAGTCTGGAAACAGATTAAGAGATTCCGAGGATCACTTGTGACTGAAAACTTATCCACAAATGACCCTGATTTTTGGATTGATTCATTTGCGGACAAACTAGCACTAGACTTCCGTCCCATTCATTGACTCACTCCCCATTCATTCTGCACCTATAATTTCACATGATAGAATGGACTCACCATTTTCAATGAATGAGCTTCATAGGGCCCTTGATGGTCTAGTGGACTCCGCACCAGGAATAGATGGAGCTCCTTACTCTTTTCTGTGTAAGGCAAATGAAAAAGCAAAAGCAACCTTCCTCAGACTCCTAAATATTTTTTTTGATCAAGGCCTAATCCCAGAACCATGGAAAACACAAATAATCATCCCTCTTCTTAAACCAGGAAAGGATCCTTCAGATCCAAATTCTAGAAGACCTATTGCTCTGTCCTCTATTTTTTCTAAAGTCATGGAACATTTACTACGGAACCGATTGGAGTGGCTGCTAGAGAGCAAAGGTATTCTGGCTAAGAGTCAATTTGGTTTCAGAAAAGGCATGGGTACCATGGATAACCTCAGTTTATTAACAACAGACATACAGTTAGCTTTTGGTAGAAAGGAGTACCTTATAGGAGTCTTTTTAGATATTTCATCTGCTTATGATAATGTCCTTCTTCCGGTTCTCAGGAAGAAACTTCTACAGCTGAGTGTCCCTGAGAAGATGGTTAGGTTCATTTGCAATCACTTAATGGCTAGAACCATCATAATCAGAACTCCAAATGGCTCCCTCTCTCCCAGAGTTATCTGGAGAGGTCTTCCTCAAGGTTTGGTGCTCAGTCCCTTATTATATAACCTCTACACATATGATCTCGAACAATCTGTTAATAATTTCTGTCAGGTACTTCAATATGCGGATGATCTGGCACTATATTCTTCATCTCTTTCTGGTATAGAAGCTGCTGGTAAGCTCAACACTGCTCTTAAATACTTAGGGGACTGGCTATCCGACCATGGATTATCTCTGTCCGTTACTAAAAGTCGTGCTGTGATCTTTTCGAGAAAAAGAATACTCCCATTAGTCAATATTATTTTTAACGGCGAGGAAATCCCTTTAAATGACCAGGTAAAATTCCTGGGTATCATTCTAGACTCTAGAATGACTGGGGTTCCTCATTCCAGTTACATTGCCCAAAAATGTGAAAAAGGTATCAATGTACTAAGAGCTCTATCTGGTGTATGGTGGGGTGCCCACCCTTATTCACAAAAACTTTTATACAATGCCATTATTCGTAGCCATATGGATTATGGATCATTTCTCTTGGACCACTGTAACAAGGCAGGCACCATCAAACTATCCAAAATCCAGTCCAGATGTCTACGGATTATCTTAGGCGCAATGAAATCCTCACCCATCAATGCTATGCAGGTAGAATGTGTGGAACCTCCACTTCATCTTCGTAGACAGTACTTATGTGACAGATTCTTTTTTAAATTGATACAAAATTCTTCCCACCCGTTTCCTGTCAAATTGCAACAACTGCAAAATATTTACCCTCATTTAGCTTCCAATAAAATGCCATGCCTTCTTCGAAGTGTTACTTCAATCTCCAACCTATCTCATCAAGTTATGCAGTTTCAACTCAATCCCCTTTTTTCTATCCCTTATGATGCACTTGTTTTTCGTCCCACTCTTTATTTGAATGTCGGAATTGATAAAGACTCGTTACTGGCTGCAAATCAATTTAATGAAGTGATAAATAAAAAATTTAATGGGTGGTTGAATATATTTACGGATGCTTCAAAAACATCAAATCAGGGCTGCGTAGGTGCAGCTGTTTGGATTCCCCAATTTAAAATCATCCTTAGTTACAAATGTCCTCCAAATACATCTGTATTTACAGGAGAATCAATTGCTCTATTAGAAGCCATCAATTATGTCCTTTCCCACAATTTAGATAAATCTGTTATCTTCACTGATTCCCAAAGTTGTATCCAGTCTATTCTTTCTAACCCTTTTCGATCTAAATCAAAATTTCCGATTATCCTTAAAATTAGGGAGGCGTTATACAATTGTTTTCTCCATAGGATAGACGTGAACGTTGCATGGATTCCCAGCCATTGTGGTATCCCAGGTAACGAAACTGTTGACTACTGTGCTAAAAATGCCATTCAAACTGGATCACCTCAACATTCCCATATTGTTTCTGAGGATCTATGTTCACTCGCTAAGCCACGTATGGAAGGATCCTGGGACCGGTTATGGCAGTTGACTAAGAAACAAACAGGAAAATACTATGGTGACATCCAACCTAACATCCCAGTAAAACCATGGTTTTTTAAGTACCGTAGACTAAGTAAGTCTTCAACATCTGTTATCTGTCGTCTTCGTCTCGGTCATGCCTGTACTCCTGTACATTTACATAAAATTAGGGTGAGAGACAATTCTCTTTGTGAATGCGGTATGGACGAAGGCACTACTGATCACTTGTTTTTTAATTGTCCAAAATTACAATCTCCTCTTTACAACATCCTACCCCCCAATATTCCTCGTCCTATTAATATGAAATGTTTATTATCAATTGTAAATTCTCCCTTTGTATACTTTTTGTCCCGATTTATTACGATTAACAAAATTAAACTGTGATATTATTTTTGTGTTGTCCCTATAGTATATTTTAACTTATAATACTAACACGGTGTGGTATAACAGTGTTGTCTCTTGTTTGTTTTAGGTAAATTTATCACCGGCCATCAGCGTCATAATTTGACAATTATAAAACTATTTTCTTCTTACCGATCAATCTCCTTCGTTTATCCTCTATAACCCTGACATTGGCGGAATTGTGTAAATTATACACATCTGGTGCCATTCAAACAAGAAGTGAAGTGAAGTGACTTGACACCTGACCGCTGTCAACTGGTCAACGTCGTGTAAAGTGTTAGGTTACACGAAATAACAACAAAAGAATAAAAAGTGAAGAAACTAAAATAAATATTGAGAGTTATAAACTTAAAAGGAAAAATAAAACCAAATAATTGAAGTACAAAGGTAAACAAAGACAAGACAATTGAAACAAAGTACCCGAACGATGCTGGTCGTGAAGATGGATCATCACTTTTTGGTGACAGTATTGACTGCAGCACGTCTCTTCTTTAATGCAGCAGCTGCCGGCTTATTGGCCACTACTGTCTCTTGTTTATTGGAGTCCGGCTTAGGCTCACCAATAGAATTGAGCTCGCCCTGGGTGACGACACGACGCTTGACCCCATCAGGCCCCAGAATATGTATGTGGCCTTGTTTAGTCCAGCAGTTGGAGACGCCAAACTTTTCACGGGCTGCCATGAAAACCTGATGCCGCGACCTAGTCAAAAATTCTGAAATGGTTATTCCAGAACCCTTCAATTTGGTTTTCGCATACCATATCTTGTCACGGATGTCCACGTCCTGCAGTTTCACCAAAATGGGCCTCGGCTTGCCAGTGTCGGCCTGAATGCCCATTCTATGACACCTTCGTATGGCAGCAGCAGAAAAAGCTTCCAGCTTCAGCTTGTCACGCACAACTTCAGCAATAACCAGTGACGTCTCTTCCCTGCTCACCTCACCAACACCATGGATAAGGAGCATTTTACGACGGCCCCTCATCTCGAGCACATCAACATCACCAGCAAGCGCCTCCATCTGATGCTGAAGACAGTTTAAGGATTGTAGCATAAAAGATTTGAATGACATATATTCAGCTGCTATATCACTTGGGTTTCCGGCTGCAGTGTCAGATGTCCTGGACAGCTGGACAGTTGAGCTTCAAACTTCGACATCCTGTCATGAAATTGCGTCATCAGTTCCGACATCGATCCCTTCAGTGAATCCATTATTATTGTTATGTAATTGTAAACAGTGAAAAACACAAACTAGCAGGTAGTTACTATAAGTCAGTATAATACATATAAAATTAAGTGTGATTAAACTATTAATATTAATTAAAATGATAAAATTTCTTATGAGCAATATTTCTTGTGTCTACTTTCACAACTACCCACGACGAAAAAAAAAAAAAAAAAAAAAACCATTGTCCACCATTGTCCTCAGACGAATCACAAGCCGAAGAACTTGCAGACTTGGGAGACCTCGCTGAAGCTTCCAACGACGACCGCTTGGAGGCACAAGAACTACAAGTAGAGGAGATGGAGGTCTCCCTGCCTCCTTTCGCACCAGATATGACGGATGAATGACAGATAGCCGATCTGGTTTACCAGATGTACGATGACTTTGGCGAGCAGTAAACTCTGGAAACAGGGTTTTAGAAGAAGTGAAAGTGATACTCCAAGAGTATTGTGAAGAATCAGTGACGAAAATAGTGATAAAACATACATTAGATGGTTGCCTAAATAAGGACTATTAACGAATTACAGACGTTTTTAAAAGTGTTAATAAGTGAGGACAGCAGTTGTGAGTAAATAGTATTAATAAGTGAGGACAATAGTCTTGAGGAAATAGACATATATGTCGCATCAAGGCTGGCCGATAGATGCAAACCATCGGGAAGTCAGGAAGTATTCCCCTAGATTAAGACATCGTGTGTGGGCAGGTCGTTGGGTACAATCGTGCAAATGAAATCACAGAAGTTATTCGATACACTGGGTTTATTTAAATAGTCACAACTCAGTTACAATCTTGCTTACTAATATTACGGATCGACACTGATTCTACGACATGTTGGCTCCACGGCTGTCAGTACTCAACTGCCATATTCTATGTTCCCCACCACGCAAGTGGTTAGAAATAGCGCGCCAATGCGTAGTTGTTCTTGCTTTGCCGCCAGATGGCGTGCTTGCGATTTGTTTTGACGTCCGTACTATTGACTAAACCCGACACGGCCATCCTGCGAGACAGGCGTCCTCGTCTGTTCCTCATTGTCAGGGTTAACAGTGTATCGAATCATGTGGAAATTCTCATGAATGTCCTCAGCCCTTGGGGGAAGCTGAGGGGTCTGTCAGACTCCTACTGACTAAAACCACATGGTGTTCTTTAGGCCGTAATTTATCTTGAGAGGCGAGCGTGGAACACAACACGTCGCCTTCTCGGGCCTCTCTCAGGTGACAGATCCCCAAATCTATCACCCGCAGGCATCATCGTCTTGTCCTTGTTCACTGCCATCTCATGTGTTGCGCCACACGTCCTCTTAGTCTACTCCGACCCGCCAGTCTCCCATCATACAAGGAATGTTTTTCTGAAACACAAAATTTCCAAACAGTATTCACTCGTCCAATCCTGACTCATACTCTAGAGTGAGGAAACATTTCGAAACAATCAAACATGATCATTTAAATCTCTCTGTTCACCATTGCAGGGAACAAGTAATTCTATTTTCAATTTAAAGAAAATAGCAACAAAATCATCAATCTGGTACCTAAAAGCACCCAATCTTCGTGATTACAAAGTCCAAGTACCACTGACAGTCATTAATGTCACATTTAATGAAACAAAAGAAACAAGACACCAGGTATCTTATTCACGATCTTTAGCCATCACATAGCTCTCTTAGCTATCACAATTGCTCTACTCGCACATCCTCACGATGTCGAGTCAACTCAACTCTCTAAACTTAGAACCAGTTCCCCACAGACATTTAGCCTGTCGTATGTTACGTCAATTCGTCATCTACTATCTCAATTGGTACTTGAGCTTTGTGTATCTTACTAACACAATCTACGCATAGTAATCAAAATTAGAAAACCAAAATTATTTCAATATTCGTAATGAAGGCTTGACGATTCGAACGTCATCAACATTAACATGGTGACCTCACCTCTCGCGTGACTATGTGAGATTTTTTTTTTAACCTCATAACTCAATAGGAACTTTCTGTAAGGTTCCTTAAACACCAGACAAAGTGTCACACAGACTCAAGGTGTCATACAGGCCTACAGTTGCTACAAAGGCCTCCAATTGCCATACAGGCCTAAAGTTGCCATAAAGGCCAACAGTTGCCACACAGGCCAACAGTTGCCACACAGGCCGACAGTTGCAACACAACGCTCGGCTACTCCTGACCAAAGTAGATCATTAGGTTCGTTAAAAAATAGAGAAATCTTTGAACTCTTCTCTTTAACTAAATCATTACCCTGGGCCATGTACCACAGTCATTCCAGACAAACTTCAAAACTGCTGCAGCAAAAACTGCCAAGCTTATAGAAACCCTCGAGTAAAACCTCTAACGCCACGGCTCTATAGCCGACCAGCAATTATATTGCTCTCACACAACGGTCTCTCTAGACCCCGACCTCCGCCAGAATTTACTGGTACGGTCAAACATAATACGGCTGATAGACTCAATTACTCGACATTTTAAGCTTGCTCATCATCATTAAAATCCTTTTAACATCAACATCGACTGGTACGTGACCCGCTGGCATCTTCCTCATCCTACCTTATGCATACTGGTAGGTTCTAAGCGTACCTATTTAAAGTTTTCGGTGTATAAAGATCACCATCCTGTCATAATCACCTATCGCGGACTTAATACAGGGCCTATTCGGTTTTCGTACTAAAGTTTCCCATACAACACTATTCATTAGAAAAAAGGTCCGACGATCAACAAGTTCAACTAAACAAAGTAATTGTAACAATTCTGTTACTCTTTACCATTATCCAAAGGCAATGCATACCCAACTCATAAACCCTCTTCAAAAACCCATCGCCACATGGTACGCATGAGGTGCGGTCCAGAATTGGTCTTACGAGCAGACATGTTACACTGTCATCAACTATGACGTACAATTCTCAAGGAACTTGGTGATCGGGTATCCTTCTCACAAGATTCGCGCCTTTCACTCTAAGATCTTGTAACATACAGACTGTTAATATGAGGGGAACAATTAGGACTGATCATATTTGCTTCTTAATAGCTCGCGTGAAGGACCTTCACGAATAACTCGGATCAATATCATTTAAACCAGATTAACAGTAACCCTTTACTATCGCTCACAAACTCAGTTTTCATGTACGGAAAACGATCGCGAGATCTACTGCTATCATAATATTACTTTCAGATCTGAAGACGGTGGTTGTACATCGTTAGGCAACAAAATCCGTCCTGAATACACGCAAATGACCAGTACCGTTACTAACTCGATACAATTACGATAGCCCAACGACATCACTAACTCGCTTTGCCACTGAAAACGACTAGTTATTCAGTCATTTTGGATAACTCATCTCCTTCATATGGAATATCTGATCCTAAAGTTCGTACTGAACCAAATTTTGAAACTAGGAAAGCACTAACAAGCCAATAGGTAACTTAATAGCTACTTGCTTTTTACTAGGTATGTCTTAATTACCTAGTGATGGTGCTAGGTATAACCACTACCAACCAATTCAGTGTTCCAACATGAACACTCTTAAAACTCGAAATAGCATCTCAACACTAGAGAACATTCGACTTTACTATCGAAATAAAAAGGAAGCGACTCACCGAGTATTCCATTCCAAACTTGCGCGCGCTCGTAACGTTCGGCTACGACCTGCGAACTGCTAGCCTGTCGTTCTTCTTAACCTCTCATATGTTGACACGTCAACCTTTGCGCTCAGCATCTGAATCGCTAGCCTCCAGCAGAGGTTTCAGGCTGCGACACAATATGGTATCTGAAACATTAAAAATATTACGAGAGTATATGTTCACATGGTTATCTTAACCATACACAGCTTTGATGGAAATTAACCTGTGCATTGGTGTAGTAACCAAAACCAATAAATCTGCCCAGCCTCCCCCCAACAACACTGGGGTCGGCCTCCAGTCCCACCGGATCTAGATAAGCACCAGTGCCCCACATGGAGCGACCGCCCATCCGACCCCCACAACCCAGCAACTAGGCAACACGGCACCTCTTGGCACGACCGGTGTCAGATCTCAGGCTTCCGACCACCCGCAACGACCGCCAAGGATCCCCAAACGACAGCCGGGACCAACGGCCCATCGCGCCCCTCGAGGCACGGCGGAAACCCGGCACGCTGAAACGGCCACCCATCCACAGACCGACCCCGCCAAGCGTTGCCCAACCTTGACGACCAACCAGCGCGGCTGCCATTATTCAGCCACGAGCTGCCAGTAGTAGTGGCAACCTAAAACTGCAAAATGTCTTATTATGGACACCGAAAGTGAGTGCAGAGTCCCTGTCCAAAACATGAACCACACATTTCAGAGTCCCAAGTGTCCAGGTAGGTATATGGGCTTTAGAGAATCCAATGAATGCCATAGCATTTTAAGTCGTAATTAACGAGGCCTGGTAGGGGTTACAACCTTTTAGATAGCTTGGCCCTCCGACCACAAAAGAAGAATACTATGCTTCTTCTCAAACTTAGTTAACTCTCACTACATAAAACTATCAAACTACAAAAGTAATCAAAATATTCTGACCGATGTGTAAGGAAGGGCCGTAAATGTCACTATATCGTTCTACCTTCTAAACAATAATAGTCAGCCACGGCTAGTCAAAGGTTTTTGCCAGTAGAATAATAACTCTTGAAGAGTTCAACACCAAAACTTGACCATCGATAACTAACATGAAATTATAACCTAACACGGGCTACCCCGACGAACCACTGACCACCACACCGTACACAAAACCAGAATTTTGAATAATGAACACGCTTTTCCATAGTCATAACAAAATGAAAACGACTCACCAGATTGGCATAAAGATCAGAGCGTATGGATCTTTCCACACGTGCACACGCTCCTCCTTGTCCTGTCCAACTCCTTGGTTGCTACTAGCCTTCTTGCTGCTCCGCTCCAGACTGGTTTTTTATTATTCAAGACTGAGGGTAGTCTCAACTGACACCGCGATTTTTTTTTGCAAGAATGTAACCACAATTTTCACTAGCATTGTTTTTACGTGTGATCTCATTAGCACGACCGAATCCCACTTCTGATGTTGCATCAAGGCTGGCCGATAGATGCAAACCATCGGGAAGTCAGGAAGTATTCCCCTAGATTAAGACATCGTGTGTGGGCAGGTCGTTGGGTACAATCGTGCAAATGAAATCACAGAAGTTATTCGATACACTGGGTTTATTTAAATAGTCACAACTCAGTTACAATCTTGCTTACTAATATTACGGATCGACACTGATTCTACGACATGTTGGCTCCACGGCTGTCAGTACTCAACTGCCATATTCTATGTTCCCCACCACGCAAGTGGTTAGAAATAGCGCGCCAATGCGTAGTTGTTCTTGCTTTGCCGCCAGATGGCGTGCTTGCGATTTGTTTTGACGTCCGTACTATTGACTAAACCCGACATATACATATTTGTGTACATAGATATTAGCGTTAATAGACATAGTTGGATATTTAGATGATAAAAGTAGTTGTAATAGTCCACAAAACAAAAATTCTTTCATAGGTTTTCTAACAAACCACAGTAATGTAAGTTAGTTGAATCATTCTTATGAGAGAAAACTTATATATATGTTACGGCTAATACCCGAAGTGCGGCTACACCTAGTTTTAGCCGGTTAGAACTAGATGTAGCCACTTACTCTTGGTTAAACCTAGTACGAGCCGATTGTTTTCGGGTAAAACTAGGTCTAGCCTTCATCATGCCGGCTACAACTAGGTCCAGCCACTTACTCTTGGTTAAACCTAGTACGAGCCGATTGTTTTCGGGTAAAACTAGGTCTAGCCTTCATCATGCCAGCTACAACTAGGTCCAGCCATTTCCTGTTGGATAAAACTTCAGTCCAAGAGCGAGCGAAGCGAGCTCGGGAACTTAGGGCACCCCGACACGGACAGGTTAGGTTCGAACGAGATGACGGGAGCTGAAGTGAGCGAGCAAAGCGAGCGAACTCAGCTCCCGTCATCTCGTTCGTGTTAGGTTACTTTTGACCCTGCAGACAGGAATGGGAGCCCCGCGCAGCGGGGCTACGTCGACCTAGTTCTAGCCGGAATGATATCGGATAGACCTAGTTTTATCCAACAGGGAATGGCTGGACCTAGTTGTAGCCGGCATGATGAAGGCTAGACCTAGTTTTACCCGAAAACAATCGGCTCGTACTAGGTTTAACCAAGAGTAAGTGGCTACACCTAGTTCTAACCGGCTAAAACTAGGTGTAGCCGCACTTCGGGTATTAGCCGTAACATATACATAAGAAAAATAACTAGTGTAAATAGACATAGTAGACATTTAACTGATAAAAGGAGTAGTAATAGTGCACAAAACAAAAAAATTATTACAGAGGTTTTGTAATAGAAAACTACAGTAATGAAAGTTACTTGAATCTCTCATGAGAGAGAAACAGATAATTTATTATTGATTCATAAGAATCAATAATGCATTTTGAACAAATATCGACTGAATAATGTGTTAATGTCTTAGGCCACGTTTCCACCTGTAAACATTTCGCATGTTATTTGCATTACATCGCGAGCTACCGAGGTATAATGTGATCAGTGGCTCGATCGTGCCCTGCCATATAATTATACTTGCATGCGAGTTCCTTGTAGGTGGTGATGCGGCCACAGAACTGACTGCAAACTGACGATACAAAGAGATATGATAAAGTGTCCAGTGTCAAAATTATTAGGTATTATGACGAAATGTTTGCATAATTAGTTAGTAGTAATCACTATTTGTCAATGAAGTAATTTGTTATTATATGTTACCGGATTATTTATTGCAAACACCGTAATTTTATAATTAATCGCATGATATTTGTGAACTTTCTTTGTCCATTTTATATTTTTTCCATTCTCTTTCTTTCTCTTTCAATTTTCTCTTTTTGGTATATTTTAAAATATCGAATTGGGCTATCCCAACCAACAAATAATTTCAAGTACAACAAATCATAGTATTTGTTGTACTTGAAATTATTTACAAGAATTTATAATATGGCAAAATTTATAACAAACTTACGGTGTCTGCGATAATCTGGTGATATAATAGGTATATTGATTGATTCTTGATTTTAAGAAATCTCTTAGTCATTGTAATTAGTAACAAAAAGTGTGCATGAAACTAAAAATAGATAAAGAGGTTTTGTTATAAAAAACACAGTAATGTAAGTTACTTGAATCTCTCTTATGAGCGAAAAACACACATTCATAAGCATAAATAACGCATTTATAAATATGAACTAATATGAACTGACTAATGTGTGTTAACTTCTTACGTCACGTTACCTACTGTGACCATCTCGCATGTCACTTGCATAACATCGCGGGATCTCAGGTATAATGAGGACAATCGCTCGATCTTGCCCTGCAATGTAACTTCCACGGGAGTAGCTTGCAGGCCTTAGAATTTTCTGCAAAGTAACGATACAAAGAGAATCGTCAGATATGCTAAATAGTGCCCAGTGTCATAATTATTAGGTATTGAGACAAAATGTTTCCATAATTAGAAGGTCCTAAACTAATAATTATTTATCAAAGAATTACTATGTAATGTGTCACCGGATTATTGCAAACGTTGAAAGTTTATAATTAAGCGCATGATATTGTAAACTCTTTCTACTTTCTCTGTTTCTTCCATTCTCTTTCTTTCTCCTTTCTCTGTCTTGAATATTTTAAGATATCTAATTTAGATGGCATTTATTTTATTTGAAACAGGCTATTGCCCGCGACTTCGTCTGTGTAGCATTAGTACTTCGCATAGCCTATTTTTTATATTGAGCTATAATATTGTAGGTGTGTGAGCCGCCTTACTTGAAAGAATAATTAGGTATTGGTTCAGCATAGAATTTTCCACCTGAACTAAACTAACGAACTGAACTATTCTATGTCCTTTCAGGGTCTTATACTATCTCCTTACCAAATTTAATCTAAATCGGTTAAGCGGTTTATCCGTGAAAAAGTAACAGACAAACAAATTCACATTTATAATATTAGTACAGATTATTTGTTCACAATATATCGTTATTTTATAATCTGGTCAAAATAATTACAAACTTACGGTGTCCATAATAATCCGGTAACATTATATGTATATTTATTGATACTTGATTTTATGAAATTTCTTAGTCATTATAATTACTACATTTGAGAAATGGAAAGGGTATGAAGTAAATGTTAAGAATCCTGTGACATAAGAGAATGGACGTTTTACAAACGAATTAAAGTTAATTTAATCTAAATAATGACTGTGATATGGTTGTATTGTAAATGTAAGTTACTTATGAAATGTGGAATATAATGGTTGAGCTAAACTAAGACAGAGATAATATAAGAAGGGTCTTATTAATAAAAAAAATAAACCATATACTTAGAGTGAGCACTGATTAACAGATTGCTAATTCAAATTGAGACCCTAAATGTAGGTGTACACCTCTCAGTACCTCTCTCATTTCCAATTCTTTCCAATGCGTAATTTGAATTTAGAATCTGCTAATTAGTATTTAAACTAATCATACAGTTAGTTTTTTTTAATAAGTTTAAAAATGGTTAAAACTTTTTTTGCCTTCGACTGTGTGGCATGTTTTGTAATCCTAATTTTGATGTACCTAGTGAAAACGATGTTTACATCCGTAGGCTTATTACGTACGAAACAGCAATGAGCAATAATTGTGCAGTGATCGCGCGATCAATTTATTGACCTGGCTACTGAGGCCTATAAATCATGTCGTTAATTTTTTTAAAGTCACTTTGAGCAAAAGCTGTTATGCCTGTCTAATGATTCATAGAATTTTACGTTTGGCACAAGCCTGCCTTTGTCTCCAATATTCCATTGAATAAATATTTGCAGGTGTATTTAATTTATGTAACACTAATATGGCAGTGAATATTGAATATTTTCATTTTATTTACATAATATAATATAAAATAATTTGAAAATTTATAAATTTTTGTAAAATTGGAATATAACTATAATGCCAAAGTGTAAAATCAATTAAAATTTCTTCTATACCAATATTATAAAGAGGAAAGATTTTTTTGTTTGTACCGAATAGGCTCCGAAACTACTCGACCGATTTAAAAAATTCTTTCACCTATGGAAAGCTACATTATTCCCGAGTAATAAAGGCTATTATTTTGAAGGGAGCGAAGCCGCGGGGGGCAGCTAGTCGTAAATATAGTCGATTGTTATAAAAAATCGAAACGATAACGCATTAGGATATCACTAAATGATTAGCATTTGAGCTATGAAATAGATAGATCATTGGACACGCCTGTTTTCCTGTTTCCTTTTGATATTGTCAGAATAGTCGCTATCAGTGCTTGCCATATAAAAATGTAGATACATAATGCGGACGTCACACATTCTAATGTGTTTTGAAGTTCTTGGCAGTAAACATAGCGTGTCAATCTTTTCGAAAAACTTGGCTGAGGTCGCAATAAAATTTTCTACTCCATTTTACCGAGATCACGTCTGTGTCAATGATTCGACAAATGTTCAGTTGCGTATATACTTGAGATACAAAACTACATCAATTTGTCATTATAATTAATTTGTCGCTTTGCTGTCAAAAACAATGAGTAATAAGGAATGATCGCAATCACCTTGCGATAAAAGCATATTATAGTTAAGATATTATTGTTGTTAGCACCGCATGCATTATTATTGTTATGGTGAGGCTATCGTGCATACATAATGCGGATTCGCGATTGAAGAGCAATTATTTCGCAAATAAAAATCGATTGATCGTGCGATGATTGTGCAATTATTTCGGATTACTGTTTCATACGTAATAAGCCTGCCGGTTGATAATTTGAAGTTAAGAACTGTAAACTTGTCTAAGGGCATGGTGCCCTCGAGAGCTATTTAGCTAGTGTTTACTCTAATTCCAAACTACTGAACTAATAATATTGCCATTTCTGTCTAACCTTGTAGATCTAATTGCAGTGTAGCTCTTCTTAATTTCCAATACTACAACTTAAGTAGACGTCGACAAGTTCTCAACTACAAATTCTTAATGTGAAAACCAAATTCGGTACCAAATAAGTATCAAGTAATAAAATGTACCAAATAAAAAGTATTACCAGTATTTATATTTTTTATTTTGTGCCATGCAAACTCACACCATACAAGACCAAAGAATCATAAGAAGATAAAATTATGGTCAGATCGCTTTGGACCAATCTGCCTAGCCATTTCCCAAAAATGTTGAGGTAAGCTTCCAGTCTAACCGGATCCAGCTGAGTACCAGTGTTTTACATGGAGCGACTGCCTATCTGACCTCCACAACCCAGTAAATGAGTAACACGATAGTCCTTGGCAAGATTGGTGTCAAATATCAGGCATCTGACTATCCGAAACAGCTGTTAAAGATCTTCAAATGACAGACGGGATCAACTGCTTAACGATTGCTATGGACCATTTTGGCTAATAACATGGAAACCAGAGGTCCTTAGTAGAGTGCGCGCAAGATAAGTCTGAGCGCGACGGGAGGCGTATTTAATGTTGCCAGCTCAACTGATCTTTTTTCCTTCATTTAATCAATAGTCATTTTTAATTCCTGGAAATTTAAAGTAATTTGAGTTAAGCATAATTAATTACTAGCTTTTTCTATTTGCATAGAATATGAAAAAAGCTTCATGAAATCATTGTAAATCTTATATTGAATACTTAGTAGTACCTACTGTTAAATTTGGTCTAACAATAGTCCTGCAGTGACTAATACCGTCCATTTCAAGTTCAATCCTCTTTTTCTTTCTTCTTAAACAATTTTTAAACAAGCTGCTGCCACATAACCCTCTTGGACGGAACCACACTTACGTGGCGTGGCGTGTCGTGTCGTGACGCCTTCTGGCGCAGTTGATTGGCTACAAAATACGTTGCGTTATGACGTAGGCTGGAACAGAGTCGTTTGATTGGTGGATTTTGCGCCACGCCACGCCACGACACGTAAGTGTGGTTCCGACTTTATTTGGGTGACGGTGCGTTCAGAAACGCCTAAAATAAAAGAACAATGATGCATTATATTACATGATGCCGGTACTGTCCCGCTGGTATTTATAAGTACCGCCCATAAACCAGTACTGTCAGGCTCCGGTAGTACGATAAATTAGGTAAATTTTTGTTTAATGGTATCCTAAAAGTTACCTGTCAAATAAGCAACGCGGGCTCCATCTTTGTAAAACGGTAGATAGAGTGCGCGCAAGTTAAGTCTGCGCGCGGCCAAAATCGGAACTAATCGTTTGTCATTTATGTCAGGTGTCAAGAGAGTGTGTTGTATTCCGTGTTTTTATTCGTTTCCGAAGTACATAATCGCCATCATTATGCCAGAAGTACTGTAATTTAAAGTGCTGGCAGCTTCATTAAAGAATACACCTAGATAGCGGATCACATACAAAACTTATCTTTTTAACTGACGCCAATTGTGTTTAGGTAATTCTAAGAATTCTACTTGGAATAAATATACATTAATGTAAATTCAACCTTAAATGCAATGCTTAAAGTTGCAAGTTGTTGTTCACAAAACGATGTACAAAAAGCAATAAAAAATTTATGAGCTCAATACAAATTTAGTCTTACAAGCAAGTATTAAAGTCTAAATCACAATGTGCCAAAAAAAAATCAATTAGAATTTTTAAAAGGAGAATGACCAAAAGTGGTACCAAAAAGTCTCACGCATCAAGACCAAAATTTTATAGTAATTAGTTTCATAATTTTTTACGACATTACGCATCGCGGATCTGATTTTTCAATAAGGAATTTACTTTTGAGTTTAAAAGTATGGATATTGTTTTACACTCTATAATTGACGTTCCGTTTCACATGATAAATGAGTAACGTAACCTTGATTTGAAAGTGTCATGATCACTGTAAAAAAAAATACGTTTCCAATTCATTACAATACATTAATTAAAAAAACTAGAATAGAATCTTTTCATTAACTATTATTTTTTTTGCCTTTTTTTTTTAGTTTTGGCTTCGCACTTTTCTAGTTTCTGTAAGCCATTCGAAGTTTTCAGTCCAATGTCCTAGTTAGGCCCCAGTAAAATGGCGGTAACTTTACTGGAAGCCTCCACGGAGTTTTGTCAACAACATGAATAAACTCATGTTCTACCGCTGTGTTTCACTTTCCCACACTCGTGTACGTTTACTAATATTATTAGAACAAAACACCACCATTTTTACACTATTAATATTCATTTAAACACAATTTTAGGAAAATAAAACAGAGAAGCAACATAGACGCCATCACGTTTCCGCCAAAACTCATCATCTACTTATAAAAGATTAGGTATCATTATTTTATCTATGGTTAATTGGCCGTTCACAGCAGCCGGTCATAAAGATGTAGAATGCAATACCTAGAATCGATTTTTGATGAATTTGCTAACCAGTAATGGTTTCTTTTGTTTAATAAATAACTATAACGTTCATGTATAACGTGTCTATAATAAAATACGTCGTTGATAGTGTCGAACAAAATGGACCTAGTTTTTAGGTTATTTTCGATTTTATGAAATAACTCCAAAACCCGGGTTTGGTTTTCAACAAGTTAAATTTCTAAATTTAAAAAACCCCCGGCACATTTATCTTGCGAGAACTCCCCGATTCAAACAGTAAAACGCTCATAACTTTTGAATGGCTGAACCGATTTTATTCAAACATAGCTAAGAACACTCTCGACAAAATCACCTTTCAAACAAAAAAATAAATCAAAATCGGTTCATCCGTTTAGACGCTATGATGCCACAGACAGACACACAGATACACAGACACACAGATACACAGCAACACACGTGAAACTTATGACACCCCTCTTTTGTAGGAGTTAACATGGTCAGTGTAGTCTATAAAAAACAAAGTTTGATTTTGATGCAGCTTGGTACGGGATTCCATACATCGATGAGCATTCTCCTTTATGTTTGAGCTTGGACAAGGAATGAGTGGAGTCTAAACGTTCAATTTTTTTTTTTATGTCATTGATCTATAAAAATACTAGATTAAGAATCAGGAACGAAAATAAGTCACTCAAATGGCCACACACACTTACTTACCTATCTTTCTATATTATAAAAATCATTTGCTATTCGTTGGTCTCGCTAAAACTCAAAAACGGCTGGTTCGATTTGATAATTATTTTTTTGTTTTGTTCGCTCGAATAAAGAGACAGTTACAAAAAATATATTCGTGGGTAGGTAGGTAGGTAGGGTAGGGTTTGCATGAAAACTTGAAAATTAAAAGTCAGTTACAGTCAAACCTGGATACGCGAGAGTTCAAGGGAGCACAATCTCATTCTAGCTTAAAGAGGTTTCTCACTAACCCGAGTTTCTCGCTAATGCAGGTACATGGGTAGCGTTTCTCTCTTATAGAGGTACGCAGCAATAACAAGTCACAGCAAGTACGAATGTAGTAAATATGTAATATAAAAAAATTATGTGCATAATATGCACAACATATATTATGTAGGTACATATTATATATTTTTAATAGTGTGTATATGTTACGTTCATTAGATTTCGACATATAAGTACATACTTTATAAGGGTAGGTATCAAGATGTTTACGAAAACAAAACAAAAATTCATGCACTATGTAATTTTATTTTATTTAGAACTTATTTACACTTAAAAAAATCCGTCAATTTCTTTTGGGTTTTCTGTTTTTGTATTTTGAATGTTTTTCTCTAACTCATAAATTTTGTCGAATATTGCTTGATCAACAACCGCCGCGTATTCAAAGTACTGATGGACCGTCTCCAACGCATTTAAAAAAAACACAATACAAAAACAATGGTAGGAAGTTCCACGAAAGTTAGGAATGAGTCATAAAATAGCAGATGTTAAATTTGTTTTGTCATTTGTTCCTCCTAAATAATATACATAAATAAATAAAGCTCGACTGTCTGTTGATTTAAATGAAAAATATAGTTTTACAAAACGTAGTTTTATTTCGAGAGCTTACCGGAAATCACACAGTACAAGTTAGCGACCACAGATAAACACTTACATACTATAGATGTAATAAGGTACAACATTAGTGGGTAAACTAGGGTTCAATTTACTAAATCCAACACTCTCACCAAATTTGAACCCTTTGACTTAAAAACATACATATTTTAAAACATAAACAAAAGTCTGAACTCAAAAATCTAAACTTAAAAACACAAGTTAGTTAGCAAACTCTGACCAAAATTAATAGTAAGTTTTATACAGTATTAACAAATTATTTTAGTTTCTTAATACCAATTTTACTCCTAAGATACTGAAACTTATCTCTAGGCAGAGCTTTAGTAAATATATCAGCATATTGTTCTTTGGTACAAACATAATTTAAATTTATTTCTTTTTCATTATACTTTTCTTTAATGAAATTATACTTAACATCAATGTGCTTACAACGTTTGTGATAGTCCACATTTTTAATTAAACAGATTGCACTTTGATTGTCAATATTTAAGCATATAGAATTCTGATTAAATTCACCAATATCTAGTAACATTCTCTTTAACCACAAAGCTTCTTTTGTCGCAGAACAAGCAGCCATAAATTCTGCCTCTGTGGTGGATAAAGCAACACTTTGCTGACGTTGTGTTGCCCACGTTATGGCAGCTCCATTTTTAATAAACACATACCCAGTTAATGACTTTCGAGTGGCAGTGTCTTTAGCAAAATCTGCATCACTATAAGCTTCAATTTTATTTTGCTGACATGATGTATAACACAGGCCATAGTCTTTGGTTTCTTTTAAATATTTCATTATTCTCTTGACTACGTTCCAGTGAGTGTGATCAAAACAATTGAGGTATCTACTCACCAGACTAACTCCATACATGATGTCAGGTCTGCTTACCACAGCCAGATGCATAAGTGATCCAACTGCCTCTCGGTATGGAATATTCTTGTCCACAGATTCAGTGCTCTTCTCCAGTGTGGTGTGTGGGTCTACTGGAATATTATTGCAGTTAGCATCTTGCATGTTATATTTATACATTAGTCTTTCAATATATTTTGACTGATGTATAAAGATATATCCTTCAGATTTTTCAATTTGTAATCCTACAAAGTTCTTTGGATCACACTGTTTAATTTCGAAATTTTGCTTTAATTCATGCATTACTGTATTAAACGAATCCTTTGACTTAGAAAGTAGAAGCCCATCATCAACATACAGTAATAAATAAACTTTGTTGTTGTTTATATTTCTAACATACAAACACCTATCTGCATGACTATTGTTGAAACCAAATTTCTTCAGTGAGGTGTCAAACTTTTGGTTCCAACACCGTGGTGCTTGTTTAAGGCCATAAATAGAACGATTGAGTTTACATACCATATTTGAATTAGCATCCAAACCTTCAGGTGGTGACATATATATGTCTTCTTTGATGTCACCATATAAGAATGCTGTTTTGACATCAAACTGAACAATATTCAAATTATGTTGCGCTGCTTCTGAAAGTAAAACTCGAACTGTGTCATATCTCACTGTAGGAGAGTATATCTCTTTATAATCAATGCCTTGTTTCTGGCTACATCCTTTAGCACATAATCTTGATTTATAAAGCGGACCAGATGGTTCATCTTTTATTCTGAAGACCCATGTACAGCCAATCACCTGCACTCCTTCAGGTTTCTCAATCAATTGCCAAGTTTTATTCTTTGCATGTGCCTGTAGTTCTTCCTCAATTGAATGCTTCCATTTGGCAGCTTTAACATTTTTAACAGATATTGCTTCATCATAAATATGTTTGTGGGACATTTTCCTGTCCTGCAATTTCTTCTGTACACATATAGGTATTTCCTTGCATTTTACACAATCTTGCTTTAGATCTTGTAGTTACATTTGACTTTAATTCCTGGTGATCTATATTTATCTCTGGTTCATACAAAGATCCTTCATCTGAGTAAAAATCATCACTGGATTCATTTTTAGTATCTTCAATGCTTTCAGATAAATTCTGTAAAGTTGTATCACTATCAGAAATACTTTTAGTTACAGAACTATCTTCACAGATATTTGGGGCTGTTTCTGATAATGGTACCACACTATAATTTCTTTTTACTGAGCTTTCTAGAAAAATCACATCTCTGCTTATAATGGCTTTTCTTGTTTTGGGATCTAAAAACCTGTATCCTTTGGTTTGTTCACTGTATCCAACGAATATCATTTTATTTGCCTTTGAGTCCCACTTCTTAGCTGTTTCTTTTGGAACATGTACCATTGCTTCACAGCCAAAGATTTTCATATGTGTGATATCTGGCTTTTTACCACTCCACCTCTCTTCAGGTGTTAAAAAGGCTAAAGTCCTTGTTGGACATCTATTTGTGATGTAAGCTGCAGTTGACACAGCTTCTGCCCAATAATGCTTCTGTAGTTTTGCATTTAAGAGCATACATCTGGCTCTTTCTAACAATGTGCGGTTCATCCTTTCTGCTAAGCCATTTTGTTGTGGCGTGTACGGAGTGGAGGTTTGATGTAAAATTCCAAATTTCTTGAGAAAAGCTTGAAATTCATTACTTAAATACTCAGTCCCATTATCTGTGCGGAGAGTTTTAATTGTTAATTCAAGTTGATTTTCAACTAATACTTTAAATTCTTGAAATTTCTGGAATACTTCAGATTTACTTTTTAATAAGTATAAAAATACTTTCCTGGTAAAATCATCGATGAAAGTAAGAAAGTAGCGAGCTCCTCCAAGAGATGATATTTCCATTGGACCACAGACATCGGAGTGAATAAGTTCTAGCTTTGCTTGTGCTCTGGTACCTTCTGAAGGGAATGGACATCTTGTTTGCTTCCCTTCCAAACATGAGATACATATCACATTGTCTGAATTTTCTAATTTAACTCCTGCACTTTCTGACAGTTTATTCAAGTCTTCAAAATTTAAATGAGCCATTCTCTGGTGCCATAAATAAAAATCATTCTCTGTTGAAGCAGATATGTATGCTGGAATACTATGTGTAAGTAGCCTGTACATATTATTTATCATTTTAGCAGCTGCAAGTAGCTTGTTTGTTTTATTTAAGATTTTACAGCCTTGTTTGTCAAATTGTACTTGACAGCCACTATTTATTATTTGACTGACAGAGAGAAGGTTGGTAGCCAACTCAGGAACATAGAGAACATTCTGTACCTTGATAGTTTCCAACTGGCCTTGCATGTTAACAACATTTAGATTTACTTTTCCACAGGCCTTCACAACTAGCTTCTTGTCATTAGCTACTCTTATTGTGGCAATTGGAGGTGTAATTTCATCGTAGAGCCAGTCACGGTTCATTGTCATATGCATTGCCGCTCCAGAATCAATGTACCAATTATTATCATTGTTTATTGTTGCGGATAACACAGCGACATAACCAGAATCTGTGTTCTCATTAGACTTTTGTTCCTTTTTCTTATTTCGGCAATTTTTGCTTATGTGCCCATATTTATTGCACACATAGCACCTTGGACCTTTACCAGTTTTATTTTTATCTTGAGCTTGTTTGACAAACTGCTTCTCCTTGCTTTTAACGTACAATGCACTCGACTCAGAGTTTCTCACATCTTGCAGAAGCTTAGTTTTCACAGAATCAGCTGTTATTGTCTCACCGGAGCTTTCAAGTGCCATGATCATTGGTTGATACATTTCTGGTAAGCCGGCAAGTAATAAAGTCCCGAGCCATTCGTCATCGACTTCAAAACCAATGTTTCTTAACTTATGAGCAGTGGTCATGATCTTGTTAACATAATCCTCAATGTTCAGACAATTTTCAAGCGTTGTATTGATCTGATCTCTCAACAGACCAACTCGGCGTGTCAAACCTTTGTCATCGAAAGCTTTAGATAAATTATTCCAAACTTCTTTTGCTGTTTTGGCTTCTTGTATATGTACATAATTAATAGGATGTACTAATAAGATAATTTTCGACTTCGCCTTTGTATCAAGTTTGGGATTTATTGTTTCATTGTCTTTCGCAGTGACACAACTCCATAACTCCTCATGTTCGAGGTAGGTTTGAACTGCAAATCTCCACGTAGGATAGTTTTCTCTTCCAGTCAGCTTTTCAATCAGTGCCATCGTATTATTTGACGACATTTTTGCTGAAAAAGAATGTTGAAAACGCGTGCCAAGTTTTGAGGTTATACTGAACTACTTTGTTTTGTACTGATTTTAGCAATTTTGCACTTTTCTCTTTCACTATTTTACTTTTAAGCGAAAACAGGCGGCCTGGGCCCATAACCTGTTGATTTAAATGAAAAATATAGTTTTACAAAACGTAGTTTTATTTCGAGAGCTTACCGGAAATCACACAGTACAAGTTAGCGACCACAGATAAACACTTACATACTATAGATGTAATAAGGTACAATATTAGTGGGTAAACTAGGGTTCAATTTACTAAATCCAACACTGTCGCTTATAGAGGTATAGATAAGTAGCAGTCTCACTTACGGAGGTCCATGAGGGAAAAACGACTCTCTCTTACAAAGGTTTCTGTTTCTCGCTAATAGAGGTTTTGGGAGCTTAAAATGACGGGTCCTGGCTATTACTCTCACTTATAGAGTTTTCTCACTTATCCAGTTCTCACTTACCCAGGTTTGACTGTATATGTAAGTACAAAAATATTTATTAAAAAATGAAACTTAAAATTTCAGCAATAAGGTTAAAATCACTATGTAGGAAATTTCGGGGTTACTTTATTTCGTTTTCTATGGTGTCAAATATTTTTGACTGATTTAAAAAAGTAGTCGGACCAAAATAACACAGTAGTAATTTTTATTAATAATTTAAAAAAAATAGCTTTACAAACTACTCCATGCATTCTCTGTTCCAGAACAGTCAATGTTTGTTACAATAGTTGGCGCGTTCGCTTTGTCGACGCAAACGTTGGTCAAACAATCATAATATTTGGTAATTGATTCATATTTTCTATTTAATTCGGTTTTTACTGTAAGAAAAACACTTAATGATATAAACTTACCGAAAAAAAGATATTCCTTCCAAAATCAAGGTGTTACGGTGGTTATTTTCACAGTTTTTGAACGCACATTGCGGCATTTTTAACGTATTAATGTTGGCTATGATTGGACCATACTAATTTTGAAATAGGGCCACAAACGTATTTGCGGCCCAATTTTCCGGGCCGTTTTTGAAGCGCTGACCGGGAATCTAGGTGTATTCTTTATCGAAGGCTGGCAGGGATGTTTTCAGGCCTACGGTAGAGTGCGCGCAAGATAAGTCTGCGCGCGACGGGTGACGTGCTTAATGTTGCCAGCATAAATGATCTTTTTTCCTTCATTCAATCAATAGTAATTTTTCATTACTCGAAACTTAAATTAATTTAAGTTAGGCATAATTAATTGCTAGCTTTTTCTACTTGCATAGAATACTGTATGTACTATATGTAATACTGTATACAATACTGTTAGTGTAAGTATGTACATTGAACGTTCGCATAGAATGGCATAGATACTTGTAAGCTTGGGTCGACGGCCAAGGTGCGTTTAACCCTTACGCACTTTTTCTTATAAAGTTTCAGTGTCGATTTAACGTGTGATTTACAGAATATAGTTAAGTAATTAATAATAACATACCCAGTATTTAAAGCCTATTTTTTATTATAATATCTATATACCACTGTCCCACACATTCTATTCAGGTTGGAAATAAGGAACATCTGGAGGCACTGGGATCTTCACAATCATCGTTGCCCGAGTCTGAATGGTAAGTGTGGAACCTCCACAGGGCAAAGGCGTGCGAAGGCCTCACGACCTCCAGCTTTTTCGATCCAGAGTAAAATTATGCCAAAATTTGTACCTATATTATGTTACCTTATGTTGCTGACAGTAAAATAATTATTCTAACTACTTTACTCTAGCTAAGCCTTCGGAGAGGTGGCAAGGATAAATAAAAGACACCACAGTCGTGTAAAAATAATTGTATTATCAACAGAAAATCACCTGAGCTCACAAAAATCGATTAAAAAGAAATATATAGAAGCAATTACGCAATCTCTAGGAATATCAGTAGCAAGGAATGATTTCAGTTTTAACATTTATCATACGTAAATTTGTAACTCGGTGATGTCTGTAAAAAGAAGATATTTTGATTATAATTTACATTTTCTAGTAGTAAACAAAATCATAAGTATCTTAATCTCGATCCTGAAAGATTTAAACAATGAGTATAGTGAGTATAAACACATGCTCATTGTGGACAAATTGTGGACACATGTTGTGATTCGTAATTAGGCTTAAGGTTCGTCTAGTCGACGGCACGAACTATTATGTGCGCGAGGGTAAAATGCATGCTATCTAATCCGGCAACACGTGCGAAAGAGATAGATGCTGTGATGAGCAGTAAGAAGCTAGTTCACGTACGAATTAGCACTTTTGCAAAGTATCGAAATAGATGATGATTTAGGACGAAAACAAGCGCGCGAAATTTTATAAACAGTCCTTTGGGACTCTAGATATCATGAAAAAACTACTAAATTTCTACTACTAAATTTTCAAAATAAAATTATTTGTATTGTTGAATTACTAATCTATCCCTGTATGGAGGCCGTTTTTGCTATTTCCTTCTCCTTAAGGTATTTATTTCCGCCCAAAGATGCGTTAAAATTAGTTTTGAAATATGGAACTTTCACGCTTTATTAATTAATGATTCCTTTATTTTCATCCATACAGGGCTAGATAATGATGAGACAAATTGGTATTATTTTTTATTTTGAACGTACATCGTCAAACATTGGAGTAAGCGCTAGACTACGATTGCTTAGAAGAATTTTCGACTAGTGTAACCTAAGATCAAATCAATATTTATAAAGCCGTAGTTTCACGGTGGTCTGCAGCTAAGACAACTCTGTGCTACGGCGTAGCACTGTATTTCTAAAGAAGACATACTCGCACATAGGCATTCTATAATTTACAAATGAAAAGAAATAAGATAGCATTTGATTCATACCTAGAATTATGTACAATCAACTAGTTTGATTATTGGCCCGCGCAAAGTGTTTTTTATTTACTATAGACATTCTAGTATAATAACGTCAACTTTTGCTTAAACATTTATTTCCTTAGCAACAAACTTGTTACCGATTTAATAAGTCAGTGACAATTAGTTTACCCATCTCACTGTTATTTCAATGACATGACCACCATTCCAAGGCCAAAAAGGCCATGCCTCTGGTCACGTGAATAGTCGACTAGATGTCCCAAAATACCCTAGGAGCAGTCGGAGACCATGGGCCTTATGTTTCAACGTGGCTGCCACGCCGTGCACCACGCTGAAACATTCATTGCAAATTCGAATTTAAACAATCGCCTATATTGACATAGTTTCTATATTATTTAAAATGTCCAAAGTGCAACTTACTACTCCTAATAACATTTTAACTTTAATTAAACGTAAGTCTTTTATTTGATGAACCTATTATCATACAAATTATGAACTAATTAATTCATTTAATAAGTAGATTTAAGATAAGAACTTTAGCAATAAAGGGGGAGCTGGAAGAGTGTTTCACCAAGTATATTCAGGCCGAAAAGTTGATAGCTGAGTAGGTGCGGCTTGCTGAGAGAACTCTTTTCAAAAGTTGCAGGTAGGAGCCTTTTGGGCTGAGAACCACATTCAGTATTCCAAAGGGTCGTTCATAGTCATTAAATCGAATAGGCAAATCTGACGAAGAAAGTATGTACAGTCTCTAATCGGCGACGACTTTTTTGCCTTTTTTTTTTTTTTTTTTTTTTTTACTCCGATCCACAGGTATTGGAAAGAGGGTCTAAGCTACCGGTAATAAAATATTATTTTTCAATTTTTTACTTTTCACGTCTGATAACTAAAACTTAATCATAGTATAAACGCAAAAAGAATCATCAAGTTCGGTTCATATCTCAAAAAACAAGCTCGATAAGATAAACCCAATATATAACAGTAGGTACCCCATATCGAATAGCAATAGAGTGTTAAATAACATATTAATAACAACTGGGCCTTCGCAATAAATTTGTAAATAAATAAGTTCACGCTCAGCAGATGTAGGTACCTACTTGCGACCACTGTACCAACGACGCAGTCTAATTCAGGTGGATATAGCGGTAACCGTGATGAATCCAAGGAAGCTGTACGGAGATCCGTGTAGCGAGCGCTGGAGGCTGAAGTGAATGCGATGGGCAACAAATATCGATTAGATATTTACAAACAATTACTGCACAAAGTTTGCTCAGGTTCTCGTAATGACTTCTAGATGTCTAATTACATCACTGTGCAATAACCGCAGAAAGTTTACTTAAAGTATGCTAGTATTATATTATCTGTGCTTAAAGAAAACATTTGATGCCGTGGACATGAAGTCAGCGGGCGCGGGGCGGCGGCGGCAGCGGTGCGGGGAGTGGCGTCACAGATTACTTAAGACGGTACCCTGACCAAAAAATCGGCGTGCGATATGAGCGTTCCTATTGGTCTAGCGGCACTGGTGGCGCATAAATTACAGTAGTGAATACGCCCAGATTTTAGAATAAAATCTTTATAAAATCGAAATTTGGTCTTTTGAAAAAAAATATTCTACAAAAATGTTCGTTATTAAATTGTCTATCCATTAGTGCTAGTACAAAAAATAATCAATGAACACTTTACGAGGAGATGCATAATATCAATAATTATTTCTCATTTTTATGTTTTTTTGGAAATAGATTAGTGAAATATATACAACATTTAAAAAAAAACTAAATCTACCATTTTAGAATCAATATTATGTAGAAGTTTAATGTATTTTTATTAATTGATATTTCTTTTTAAATAACGAGTAGATAGCTCCTAAAAACAGCACAAAAAACGGCTTGCGCGGCGTTTTGCTCGGGGTACCGCCTTAACGTAGTGGCGTACTCCATGCGTTGCCGCGCCACCGTCGCCACGCCCCGCGCCCGCTGACGTCGTGTCCGCGACCTTTGTACTTTGTGATTTCCAATTTGTCACTTGTAACTTTAAATAAATAAAACTTATAATACACTAAATGTTAGAAAAACTGCAGATCTATGATACTGCATGGTGGATATCCCATCCATACGCACAATACGTTTTGGGACACTTTCATTATGCGTACAGCTAAGGAGTGGAATTCCCTGCCGGAGTCTGTGTTTCCCGATAGCTAGAATCTTGGAGTCTTTAAGTCAAGAGCGAATAGCTTTTTTTATAGGCAAGCGTGCTTCACCGTCGACCACATCATCGCTTACCATCAGGTGAGACAGTGTTCAAGCGCAAGCCTATAGAGGATAAAAAAATGCAGTCGCAGTGCATCAACACTGCTACCTACTACTAATTTCATGACATCACATAAATCCTGTATCATGCAAACAAGGTTTAGGAACATAATATACAACAGTCTGACATCAACCGTCGTGTCGGGCAGTTGTCCCGACCAGACACAACACCCGTCGGATCGAATGATCCCCCCATTTAATGGAGGTTTGCGGAGACTTTACACCTTATACCGCATGCTTCCAAAGGAAAATTATTAAAACGTTACAAAATCCAAAAAGGTTTACGATGTCATTGTAAATGTATTATGAGAATTTAAAAAAATCAAACCTATAATTTTGTTAGCAGTGGTATGGTTCTTTCGTTTAGTTTGCAGATTTTAAGAGCCTTTATGTGGTAACTGATAAAACGGATTCTTTGAAAGAGTTTAGTAGTTTACGGCGAATGTAATATTTCAAAATAACTTTAAAACTTCTCTTTTATCTGTCTAGGTGAGATGTCACTGATTATAAAGTTACAATTTACAAAATGATATAATATTTGTTTTACAAATAAATATTCTGATTCTGATTCAGACGCGGATAGTCAGACTAATTGATATGCGACCATTCAGCACCCATTCAGCTGATGAACTGGTTTGAAAGCTTAAAAAGAATGTAGTTTTCTTGTTATGTTGCTCTTTGGGAATTTAAAATAATATAGAAAGTATGTCAATACAGGCGATTGCTTAGTCCGAATTTGCCATCAATATTGAATTAAATATTAAGCCCATGCACAGTGCATTTTAGACCCAAAAAAAACTATTTCTACTCATTAGTTGATTACAAATGCTCGAGTAGAACTACTGAGCATAAATTTTCTTCAAGTTCCTGCTGACATTGGAGAGTAAGAGACAGTACCTATGGCCCAGAAAAATATCAGTAACAAGAGGCCAATCTGCGAAAAAATGCTACTTAAGGGGCTGCAGTGAAACAGTTGAAAGTCGACATCTGAGATTTTAAGCCACGCCCACTGTCATTGAATGCTTAAAAAACACTAACACAGAAATAAAGTTAATTTCGGAAATCAGTGTCAAAATACGAAGAAACAAATGCAGAAAACCTAACACACGTAATTAATAATTTTAATTCTAAATTTGGTAAAATTGCCGACGCTAAGATTTCAGTTTCATTTCAGCTTCAATGTTTAAGTCTATTTTTGGGTTCAGCGCCATCTATTGGCCTTTTGTGGTATCGAGTCGGGGTGCGCCAAAGTTCATCTAAATTTTCAACTCCGATAATTGGAAATCCGAAAATGTTCTTCCTAACATTTTTCATCCTAACAATCACAATTCCTAACTACTCTGTCTCTAATGTTCATAATTTAGAAGCATTCAACTTCATAATGTCAGTAGCAATAAACATTTATTATACTTTTATTTGTTTTCCTATATTTTCTCAACATAACTATCTTTTACACTATTATTCAAAGTCATATCTTTTTTGTTTAGATTTCTTTTTAATGTAGTTTTCTTGTTATGTTGCTCTTTGGGAATTTAAAATAATATAGAAAGTATGTCAATACAGGCGATTGCTTAGTCCGAATTTTCCATCAATATTGAATTAAATATTAAGCCCATGCACAGTGCTTTTTAGACCCAAAAAAAACTATTTCTACTCATTAGTTGATTACAAATGCTCGAGTAGAACTACTGAGTATAAATTTTCTTCAAGTTCCTGCTGACATTGGAGAGTAAGAGACAGTACCTATGGCCCAGAAAAATATCAGTAACAAGAGGCCAATCTGCGAAAAAATGCTACTTAAGGGGCTGCAGTGAAACAGTTGAAAGTCGACATCTGAGATTTTAAGCCACGCCCACTGTCATTGAATGCTTAAAAAACACTAACACAGAAATAAAGTTAATTTCGGAAATCAGTGTCAAAATACGAAGAAACAAATGCAGAAAACCTAACACACGTAATTAATAATTTTAATTCTAAATTTGGTAAAATTGCCGACGCTAAGATTTCAGTTTCATTTCAGCTTCAATGTTTAAGTCTATTTTTGGGTTCAGCGCCATCTATTGGCCTTTTGTGGTATCGAGTCGGGGTGCGCCAAAGTTCATCTAAATTTTCAACTCCGATAATTGGAAATCCGAAAATGTTCTTCCTAACATTTTTCATCCTAACAATCACAATTCCTAACTACTCTGTCTCTAATGTTCATAATTTAGAAGCATTCAACTTCATAATGTCAGTAGCAATAAACATTTATTATACTTTTATTTGTTTTCCTATATTTTCTCAACATAACTATCTTTTACACTATTATTCAAAGTCATATCTTTTTTGTTTAGATTTCTTTTTATTCATAATAATCAGTATTATATACATTAATTTTGCGTAACTTTATTTTTACATAACATGTTTAACATATAAGAATAACAGGTACCATGGTACAAGTAGTCAAATAAATACATGTTTTCATATACACATTTCAATTAAATTAGTTTAATATTAGCGGCTATAGCTTTTAAATAATCACTTTTATTGCTGTAGTTTGCTTTAAAATTCAATATATATTTAATTCTATCATATTTGCCGTTGATTTGGAAGTTCATTTTATTTTTGTAGGTAGTACTCATAAATAGAAAGCTTTATAAAAAAATTCAAGACTCGGCAATGTTATGTTTTTTTGTATGTTTTTCGTGAGGTAAAAACAATGAGAATTAGTCCAAGAGCGAGCGAAGCGAGCTCGGGAACTTAGGTAGGGCACCCCGACACGGATAGGTTAGATTCGAAGGAGATGACGGAAGCTGAAGTGAGCGAGCAAAGCGAGCGAACGCAGCTACCGTCATCCCCTAATGTTAGGTTACTTTAGACCCTGAACTTCATAATGTCAGTAGCAATAAACATTTATTATACTTTTATTTGTTTTCCTATATTTTCTCAACATAACTATCTTTTACACTATTATTCAAAGTCATATCTTTTTTGTTTAGATTTCTTTTTAATGTAGTTTTCTTGTTATGTTGCTCTTTGGGAATTTAAAATAATATAGAAAGTATGTCAATACAGGCGATTGCTTAGTCCGAATTTTCCATCATTATTGAATTAAATATTAAGCCCATGCACAGTGCTTTTTAGACCCAAAAAAAACTATTTCTACTCATTAGTTGATTACAAATGCTCGAGTAGAACTACTGAGTATACATTTTCTTCAAGTTCCTGCTGACATTGGAGAGTAAGAGACAGTACCTATGGCCCAGAAAAATATCAGTAACAAGAGGCCAATCTGCGAAAAAATGCTACTTAAGGGGCTGCAGTGAAACAGTTGAAAGTCGACATCTGAGATTTTAAGCCACGCCCACTGTCATTGAATGCTTAAAAAACACTAACACAGAAATAAAGTTAATTTCGGAAATCAGTGTCAAAATACGAAGAAACAAATGCAGAAAACCTAACACACGTAATTAATAATTTTAATTCTAAATTTGGTAAAATTGCCGACGCTAAGATTTCAGTTTCATTTCAGCTTCAATGTTTAAGTCTATTTTTGGGTTCAGCGCCATCTATTGGCCTTTTGTGGTATCGAGTCGGGGTGCGCCAAAGTTCATCTAAATTTTCAACTCCGATAATTGGAAATCCGAAAATGTTCTTCCTAACATTTTTCATCCTAACAATCACAATTCCTAACTACTCTGTCTCTAATGTTCATAATTTAGAAGCATTCAACTTCATAATGTCAGTAGCAATAAACATTTATTATACTTTTATTTGTTTTCCTATATTTTCTCAACATAACTATCTTTTACACTATTATTCAAAGTCATATCTTTTTTGTTTAGATTTCTTTTTATTCATAATAATCAGTATTATATACATTAATTTTGCGTAACTTTATTTTTACATAACATGTTTAACATATAAGAATAACAGGTACCATGGTACAAGTAGTCAAATAAATACATGTTTTCATATACACATTTCAATTAAATTAGTTTAATATTAGCGGCTATAGCTTTTAAATAATCACTTTTATTGCTGTAGTTTGCTTTAAAATTCAATATATATTTAATTCTATCATATTTGCCGTTGATTTGGAAGTTCATTTTATTTTTGTAGGTAGTACTCATAAATAGAAAGCTTTATAAAAAAATTCAAGACTCGGCAATGTTATGTTTTTTTGTATGTTTTTCGTGAGGTAAAAACAATGAGAATTAGTCCAAGAGCGAGCGAAGCGAGCTCGGGAACTTAGGTAGGGCACCCCGACACGGATAGGTTAGGTTCGAAGGAGATGACGGAAGCTGAAGTGAGCGAGCAAAGCGAGCGAACGCAGCTACCGTCATCCCCTAATGTTAGGTTACTTTAGACCCTGCAGACAGAAATAGGAGCGCCGAGCAGCGGGGCTCCGTCGACTTAGTTGCTTAAATCTTAAACTTTAACCATGGATGTCTTCCATAACCATGGGGTTCCGTGGGGTTGGGATGTTACAGTGAGGTAGCCCGTCTACCCTCCTTTCCCTTTCCCCCTTTCGCGCCCCTTAAATCGATGGCAATTTATGGATTTTTTTATTCTAACCTGAAAACTTTAACCATGGATATCTCCATAACTATAGGGCTCCGAGTGGTTGGTGTGGTACTGAGGGGTAGCCAAACCTCCCCCTATCCCCCCTCTACCCTATCCGCGCCAAAAATCAACGGCATATAATCGAAATTTTAACCTTACACTTATACTTTTTCTTGCTTCTTAATTCACACGCCCAATATTGTTTATCCACTGTTATTCGGTTTTTTTCATACGTAAATCCATGTACATCTAATTTTAATCCTCCGCGACTGGTTTTAAATGATTTTAAATAATTTTTCTCTATATTAATAAAGCATTAACACAAACATGCACGTAATGATAATACACCGACATGAACTTAACAATAGACACAACTGAGTACGTTATGCGAAGCATACCCCAAATAATAATCATCCCTCAAATTAAAACTATAAATATCATCTTCTATCCATATATTTTTTATTACACTTGGTAAATGTTTCTTTCTGAGTATGAGTGAAAATATTATGGTAATTATGTTTAGGGATAAAAGCGTTATGATAAAATACAGTAGGAGTTTAAATATATTTACATTAATGATATTATTAATTACAACTTTCGAAAACATGAGTGTTATAAACATCGCCGGTAGCACTACAAATAATATGAATGAAAACTTTAGGATGAAAATTTTTAGGAAGAGTGATCATTCGGATTACAAATCGTTAGGAAGAACAATTTCGGATAAAGAACTTTAGGTGAGCCAATATGGACCCATCGAGTCGATTCTATTGATTTGAAATCCAAAGCTTGATGCCATAAAAGGCCAATAGATGGCGCTGGACTCAAAAAACAACTTTGACATGGAAATCGTTCTAATGGTATCTCAGAGACGGTAGGATTATCAAGTTTATGTTAATTGACAATTCAAATTATATACTAAAATATGATAATTAGTTAATATTCAATCTTTTTAAACTAAAAACAATGTGCAACGCAGATGGCGTTGCACGTTTCAAATACATGACTGTAATAACGATGACTGACTACTCAAATTATGTAAAAAATTTGTCACTTGCCACGCCATCTGTCTGAACCTGCTCTAATATAATAGCGCCATCTCACGAATTATGTTCAACCTACAACGACCAGTTGACAGGTGAATATTGAATTTACAACTTTCAAAAAATTGTGGGGGTGGCGCCACGTGTAGAATAGAATAGAAGAATAAAATAGAATAATGATTTATTTGCACAGAAGGTAGGTAGGTAGGTTTGTAGGAAGGTAGATAGGTAGGTAGGCAGTGTAAACAATAGCTCCGTAATAAATCTAGCAAAACTTTTGAAAAAATTAAATAAATAAACAACGAGATGGAACCTACATCAGTTTGTTCAGGATGTCTACAAAAAGTTCCGATAGGAGAAAACCTTACATGTACACAGTGTAAGTGCAGATATAATTTGGAATACGCTGGTGTTTCTAATTACCTACTATCACCCGGGTGAAGCTGCTAGCAGAATTTTAATAAAAATATCTTATCTATTGTTAAATAACCTTTCTATTATATCATTTTGGTAAATAAAGGCTTAAATAGAGCCCATAGAGAAAACTCGAATAAAAAGACATCAACGATAATATTAATGCGTTGATGTCTTTTGTATGAGTTTTACATATCATAAAATCACGAATGTATTTATTCCCTGTAGGGTTGGGCAGGGATGCACCTTTAGTACACCCTCATTTTGCCAGTTATGTTTTAGTCCCATGAAATATGGAGCGAGCCTATTGCTATCAATCGGGAACAAGTCCAGACTTCATGTCACTACTGATAAATTCCATATGAACAAACCTAATAAAATTATATCGACGTTTTTAACAGGTGCAAATTTAACAAATATAAATTACTTCCAAAAATGCTTTTTGCCAAAAAAATTACCGACTTCCAAAGAAAAACACAAAAAAATGCAAACATAACTTTCCCACCACCTTTGTCACCCTTGATGTAGGGCGCTGTGGTCCAAGTCTCGCACCGCGGCCACCAAGGAGTGAGAGGAGCGATATATGGTGGAGCGTGCGGCGGCTAAGCGGCTGCTCACAGTGCCGGCCAGCCGGGCGCACGCCGCATAGAACATGGCCCTCGGGCTGCACCAGCGGGCCAGGTGGAAAATCGCGTGCCACGCGTCATTGTATTGCACTCGCATGTCACTCCGTGCAGCCTTGGTGTAGTATGTCCAAAGCTCGACTGTATACGCTAGTCATCATCTGCCTAGCCTTTTCCCAATTGTGGTTGGGGTCGGCTTCCAGTCTTACCGGATTCAGCTGGGTATCAGTGTTAAGATAAAGAAAGATCTTCAAATAACAGCCGGGACCAACGGCTTAACGTGCTTTCCGAGGCACGGAGGAAACTCGGTATGTTGAAATGGTCACCCATCCACGGACCGACCTCGGCAAGCGTTGCTTAACCTCGAAGATCGACCCGTGCGGCTGCTATTATTTAGCCACGAGCTCCTTGACGACTGTATACGCTAGTACTGGAACTAATAAGAGCTGCGCTTTCATGACGTCTTTATTGCGGCTGAACCGCCTGGCTAGCATGTGGCCGCGCACTGAGTTGGCTCGTCGCTGCCTACCATAATATCATGTTCGGAAAGGTTCACTGTTATTATCTGTTACCTAAGTATTTTACTTCACCGATTTAGAGAAGCGGAGTTTCGCAAAATTGAAGTGGATGCAAATCTGACCAACTGTTTGGGGTTTCAAAGATCATGTACAACTGAAAAAAAAGGTGTTTTACCGAAATTTGCAACCATTGGTTAGCATATTTAACCAACGGTTAAGTTAACTACGCATCAAAAAACTGGGTCTTAGTTGCCAACAGAACCATATTATCTGCATAAGAGATGTGATTTAATAAGTTTCCCTTAATCTTTTGGTATTCCATCACCTTTTTGAGTACGTAGATAGTACGTAGTTACTGGTTGTAAAACGGCTTTTAAAGCCATTTTGACACTCCGAAGATATAATAAAAGGCGATACTTGTTTATGCAGAATCTACTCCATCAGTTGCAGACGACACGTTTGACCTAGTGGTTGAGCGATCAGCTGCTGCGCTGCGTGTCGCGGATTCGATTCCCTCACGAAACAGATATTTGTATAGCATAAAGATAATTGTTCCAGATCTGGGTGTCTTGTGTATGTGAGTTTAAATGTTTTGAAACGCACCCACGATACAGTGAGAAATTCCTAGTGTGCAGCAATGTTTTCAAAAATAAATTTAACTATATTAAGCAAGTGCGTAAATATTAGTAAGTGCAAGGGGGCGATAATTACTAGACCTGGAAATATTATTTCTTCGGTGTTTTCATAATTATAGGAATAATGACTGTGTCTATCAGGGCTATCAGCACATATCACAATTTTAAAAGAACCGAAAATAGATTTAATAGATTATAGTACACCCAAGGCCCCTATAGCACATACTAATATGTTGCATGGTTAGACCATCTAACCTTGGCCATAAAAAAACTGAAAAAAAAACGAAACAATAAATAGCCTTGCACAACGCCATCAGTTTCATAGGAAGGCACTCAATAAGAAAGAAAAATCCGGAAGGTGAGACCATTAAATTCCGGATTAGAAAATCGGCGGATATCCGGATAATACGGTTATCCGGATATCCGGATTGCAAGCCCTACTTGTAATGTTATATTAGTGCAGATCGTCAAGTCTTTAGTTTGCAGTTTATCAGCCAGCGGTCTGTGATCTGTCTAATCCGTTGTTACGTCTATGACAACGTCCTTTACCGCACCACACCGCACTGTACGCGTTCTCAGTGGGCAGGCACTGCAGGCAGTGAGTGAGCCAGCTTGTTGTGTTATGTGCGTCACTGACGTTTTGTATATTGATTCCCGTGCTCTAAGTTGTCCACATACTTATACTGAGTGCAAAATTGTTCTAATTCAATTTGAAAACGATTTTTGGGGTCTGCGTTGATGTCGCCGATTACCAAACAGTCGGTAATCTCGCTGTCCTCCACTATCGAATGTATTTTGTCAAAAATCTCACGATATTCGGACAATTGTTGGTGCCAGCAGTAGACATCATGTACACGTTTACAAGTGAAATAGTGCTCACAGCATTCCTGCTTATGTATGGCTTATTTATATTGCCTTGCATTTTAAGTTTTATTTTTGTGATATTGCGACAGCGCCGTATCTACCCAATAGTATTGCATTTGTGATGTAGACAGCTGATGTTCCAGTTATTTCAAATCTTTTATGAATGGTGTTAAGGAAGAGTCGATCAGTAGTTCTAGAGGTTCTAGACAATGTGTCGTTCTATGAGCCAGCTACCATCGCCATGTACGAAATGACAAAATGTAAGGTCACGTGACATTTTTGTCCATATTACAATCGCTATGGCTACGCTCTCGTTCATAGAATGTCACTTGTCTAGGGCCTCGGGTTTCTTGGAGTAGGATCATATTGATTGTGGCACAAACATCCTGAAAAACTGTGGCGATCTTCGCACATATCTACTGATAACGGACGTATTTGTTGAGCTTTGAGGAACGTTTATTGCCATAAGAATACAAAAATTTACTTTCATGAAAAATAGATTAGTTATTGTTGGGAGTGTTACAGAAATAGGGCAATGTAATTTAATTTTGAGGGTAGATCAATAATTAAGGCAATATTTTAGTTCGATACCTTCAAACATCGAAGTAAACAAGTTACCGTTAGAACACGGACAAGCGTAGCTGGATGTGGCTCAAACTATTGTATGGAATGTGCGTTTTTTTATGTGTGTTTTAGTAGTTTTTTAAGTGGTCATTGATTTGTCTTATGGTAATTTATTATATAGTTTAAATCCTCCTAACAAAAAAGTTTTTTTTCCATAGTATGTGCGGGTTGGGAATAGTTGCAGAAAGTCTTGTTCATGTCTCATTGTCTATTTGTGTTTTTTAACCGACCTTTCAAAAAGGAGGAAGTTCTATGTTCAGCCGATTTCTCTGTCAATTTTGACTACGACTGAATTTGAAAACTCTTGTTTTGTTTGAAAGTATATGTTTTCGAATTGGTCCTATTTAAAGGAGATGGACACAAAGTACATTCTATTTACAAATACATAATAAATAATATTGTATAAAGAAAATTGAAAAATGAATTATTACACAGTTTTTTACTTCTCTGAACTTGACGTTTTTATTTCAAAATAAAAAGTAGTCCAAGACGAATCAAAGTACCGTGTGACACCTTCCGCCATAATAGACCATAGAGAAAGATAAACAATATATTTTTGGACGTTCCTCACCACGCACGTAAGTTATTAGACGTGAATTGTACGACAAGTTCTCTTATTAAGAACATTTCATTCACACGAAACTGTCTCTATTGGTATTGTTTGCATTTAATAAAATGATTTTTTCGTATTTTGATGCGTTAGTTATTTAGTTTTTTTTTATTTCACACAAAATAAAATACTTAAAACGGAATGCGACGTGTTTGACAGCCGATGTGTCAGACTTAATGTTTTTGTCTATGTCTTCAAACACTTCAAAAGCAACGTTCACTTCTTACAGCAACAGTTTGTTTTTGCGATTTAAAAAAAATATATAAGGCACCTTTAGAAGTATACATAAAATAAATAAAATAGTTAAGCTATTTTTTATTATTAATGCCACATTTTTGAGGCTCAACCAGACTCAGTTTATAACATGCTTATCATTATACAGCTTGGGAGTCCATTACTTTGTTAAAATGACTAGTAATAAGATTGCCCTGTGCGATAAGACCGCCCAAATAAAATAAAATAAAAAATATCTTATTAGATTTAAATAAATAAATAAATAAAATAAGAAATAATTAGACCCTTGGAGCCATTACAAAAATACTATTTCTGTATAGTGCAGTACTAGATCCAATTGTTTGTAACCGATCACAACGGCGCTGACTAGTGACTCGAGCAAATTTATGTGAATTCTTTCTGACGAACATACATGTTTCATAGATGTACAGCGAAGGCATAGTTAATATTTTCGTATTTTTAAAAAACGGTTTGCAGCTGTCTGTTATCTGCAAATTAAATATAGCTCTTATGCACCTTTTTTGGCACTTAAATACCATATCTTTACCCGTGGCATTGCCCCAAAATATAATCCCATATCTCAAGGACTATGTAGATCTATATGTTGAGGCTACAAGACCATGATACGCTGTTAAGACTGTTGCTCGATTGGCCGTTTTACTTAACATGTGCAAAGCATAGGAATGTTGGTTTAGTTTACTGCATACTTTATCAACATGTGAATTCCATTTTAAATTGTTTTGTATGTTTAGTCCAAGAAATTTAGTGACTTTTGTTTCATTAATAATTTTGTCCTTATATTTAATATTTAAATCTAAGTTGTCATTTACTCTTTGTTGAAATTTCATTAATACTGTTTTATCAAGATTTATAATCAAATTATTATTTTGCAGCCAATTCACAACTGACAATAAGGTAGAATTAATCTCAGCCTCTAATGTGCTTGCCTCATCAATATTGATTTGACTTCGTCCGCAGAAACGATTACAATCTCCGATGTTGGCAATCCCAACCCTGCGATTCCTTGCGTTGAGAAAAAGTATAAACACTCACCTGGATAGGCAGGGATCGAAGGTATCAGCACACACTCGGGACATCAGGGCCGGCCGGCGTGGCGAATATTCAATATGCACTACAAGTTCACGTTTCCGCTTGATTTCACTTCACAAGGAGGGTTACGAGAACCAATCGGTTAATCAGTTTCTAGCGAAGCCTTTTGGGTATTTATTAACCCTTTTTTAAACGGACACAGCGCGGGAGCAGTTATCTGCTTTTCGCCATTTTTTTCAAGTCCCAGTTCGCACTCTCACCGCAGTGAGGCGCTAGCGTGGCACCAGCGGGATGGCGCCAATTTTAAATTAGAAAGGGAAACAAATTGGATAGGATATTTAGAAGGATAGGCTTAATGTTTATCCATTTCCCCCCACTCGAAATCGACCAGGATTTCGCAAGCCAAAAGACTGCCAGAGTACAACTAGCAGTGCTCGAGAAATATAAAATTCAAACTTAATAAGCATAATTACCTAAGTGTCTAAACTATTTTAATTGAACAATACTGATCAATACACAATATTGTTCGAGATATAAGATAAGATAATAATTAGTTAATTGGTAGCGGACAGACCTTAACTACTGGTCTGCGCATCGTTTTACCGTTTGCAGTTCGAAGAGTCACAACCCTGACTATGTCATCCGATCCCGGATGAATCTGTTGTATACGAGCTAAATTCCATAGTAAAGGTGGAAGATTAGGCTCATCAACAAGGACTAAGCCGTTTAATTTAAGGTTGGGTGTATCTTTGAACCATTTAGGTTTTAGTTGAAGTATATGCAGATAATCACATTGCCAAGAAGGTTCCACAATCAATCTCGACAAAGTACTCAATTTAATTAAGAGAAGAGGATGTAAAGCAGATGACGATAAATTAGCGTCATCGATGCGTCCCCCCACTCGCAATAAACCATCCTCATCCAAGAAATGAGACAGATTTTGAATAGACTTGATGCATTGTTCTTGAATTTTCACTTGACTGACGTGAGACGACATATAATGGTCTTGAATAAACTTGACTAGCATCCTCATTGATTTATCGAATTCAGAACTACCACGGGCGGTGAAATTTATCTTTATAGGAACAACCTTTTCATTTGATATGAAAGGGAAACACCATGCTAAAGTTCGTTGAATCTTTGTCAGAGAAGAATGCTTAGAAGTTAACGTCAGAAGTGGATTATCAGATTCAGTAGCGTAAAGGCTGCTTGGAACGAAAGTTTTCAATTCCGTTAGTTCTGCATTTACGAACAACGTACGTTTGCTAGGCCATTTATTAGGCGACATTTGCAACCAAGAAGGCCCACTCCACCAGAGTGGGTGATCAATGAATTCTGAACAGGGAACCCAGCGACTACAACAGTCGGCTGGGTTATCCTCGGTGGACACGTGAAACCAAAATTCGGGACCAATTAAATCGATTGCTTGCTCGACTCGATTTGCTACAGACATTTTTAGCAAATGAGGTGCCGTGTTGAGCCAAGAAAGAGTGGTGGTACTGTCCAAGAAGTTTTTCATAGAATTTATGTGAATTTTATCTTTGAGTAAGTTGTGCATGTGTGACATAACTTGCGCTAGAAGCACCGCTGCGCTGAGTTCAAGTCTATTTATCGTTGTCGGTTTTAACGGAGCCACTCGAGATTTACCTATTAACAGGTGAGTGACCGTGGTAACCTCATCCACAACACTACAAAGATAGACACAACAGCCATACCCTTTGAGTGAACCATCACAAAACCCTACCAAATGCACTTCGGCAAGACTAGAGGGCATAATCAGTCTCGGTAGTGAAATATTCTGCAGATCAGATAAGTTGGCTGCTATTAAATGCCACGCCTTAGCTAAATGTGGCGGGATACCTTCGTCCCAACCTAAGTTTAAGCGCCACATTTCTTGTAATAGCGACTTTGCAGAAAACACAACCGGGCTTATCCAACCGAGCGGGTCGAAAATGCGGGCCACTATAGAGAGGATAGATCTCTTAGTAAATTTTACGTCGAACGAGTCTGAAAACTTGTAGGAGAAATTGTCGTCCGATGGATTCCACCGTATCCCTAATATCTTGACAAACTCATTTCCAGCATCATCGAAGGATTTAGAAGTCTGAAGATGGTCAGGAGGAACATCAGACAAAAGAATTGGAGTGTTCGTACTCCACTTACGAAGTTCAAAATGACCCTTTGACAATAACGAGGTAACATCCTCTTTTAATTGTTTCGCTTCATCAAGAGATGAGCATCCGGTAGTGATGTCGTCCATGAATGTATCTTCACAAAGAACTTGAGCGGCGCGGCTTGAGTATTCAGAACCGTGATCCTCAGCAAGTTGACGCAGAGTGCGAATAGCTAAGTATGGGGAGCTGCTGACTCCATAAGTCACGGTATTAAGCTCATACTCATTCAAAGCCTCGTTAGGCTCGTCACGCCAGAACACGTGTTGATAACACCTGTCCTCAGGACGTATCAATATCTGGCGGTACATTTTGCAAATGTCCGCAGTGAAGACAATATTATGAAGTCGGAATTTCGTAACTAAATCGACGATGTCAATTTGAAGTTTCGGTCCAACATGAACTACATCATTCAGAGAACGATTATTTGTAGTCCGACTACTAGCGTCGAAGACTACCCGGAGTCGTGTCGTAGAGCTATCTGGACGCACGACGCAATGATGTGGAATTATATAACGATCAGTAGTCGAAGAATCTGCAGGCTGCATATGTCCTTGTTCTTTGTACTGGTGCATAAATTCCTTATAATCAGCTTTCAGCTCGGTCTGATTAATAAGACGCCTTTCTAAGCTGAGAAAGCGATTAAAAGCTTGGCGAGACGAGTCGCCTAAAGAAGGCGCATCCTTCTTTAACATTATAAGTACCACGTAACGACCTTCACGTGTACGGTAAGTATCCTGTTTATACATTTGTTCACAGAGATCATCTTCCGGACCGGAAATTTTGCATTTCGGCGGTTCTTCAGAATCCCAGAACCGTTGAACGATATCTTCGAGCGTGCAAGAGGACGCGAGGAGTGACGTAACGGATTCACAGTGAATATTGTTAGGTGGTGTGTTATGAAAATATTGACCACTTATCACCCAGCCGAATACACTAGACAAGGCGCAAGGTAATCCGGGACCGGGAGTGAAACGTGAGCCAGTGTATATTTGATCAAAACACTCGACACCTAACAGTAGATCGATCGGACCGGATCTATCGAAGTCGCGGTCGGCGAGATCGAGGTGTTTGAAATGATCCTTGACGTGCAACGGTAACGTTGACGAAGGCAGCATGGAAGTAATTTTAGGTAAAACTACTAAAGGTAAGTCGAACTTAGGCGACTTACAAGAATGAGGTATTATTTTAGCGAAGGTATAACCTTTTATGTCACAAACATTACTTTGTCCGAGACCGGTAACGTTCAAGTTACATTTTCTTATACGTAAACCTAGGCGGCGCACGCATGCGCTGGTGATGAAAGAATCCATCGAACCGCTGTCAATAACGGCGCGTGCACACTGAAGCGAGCCATCCGCGTGACGTACACGAACTACCGCTGAGCCAAGAATCTTCGTACTACAATTTGAACCCGATGTTAGTGACGTAATACAAGTAAGTGTGCTAGTAACTTTAGCGGAACTTTCGTTATTCTCGTTTGAATTAACAGAAGACGTTAATAAACTTTTGTTTTCCACATGTAATAACGTGTTATGTTTCGCGTTACAAACAAAACATGTGGTTTTAGATTTACAATTATTATTATCGTGGCCGGGCCTTAAGCAATTGGCACACAGGTTAAATTTAGTAACGAAATGTTGACGCTGTTCAAGTGTCATAGAATGTAACTTGCCGCATCGGTAAATGGAATGATTTTCATTACAACATAAACAAGCTAATGAGCCCGATGCATTATTATTATTACTTTGGTTCGTAGATGCTACAAATGATGATGACCTTTGCTGACCTTTATTACGAAACTGTTTATTGTTATTAGAAGAGTTCGATGGAGTAGTCGAAACCGAGACCGGTTGACTGACTTCCAGAATCTTAATATAATTTTGTAAATAAACAATTAAGTCATTGAACTTAGGAATCTCGTGAATATTTTGTAACTCGAACCGTTTCCTAGTTTCAAGGTCAAGTGATCGCGATGCAATGTGAAATAAAATAAATTCACTTAGCTCATCAATTTGCAAAGCACGTAGCGCATTTACGCTTTCATATAATGAATTGGTCAGTTCGGATAAATTTTCAAGTGACGGCTTGTTGACAGAAGTTAATTTAAATATTTTTTCGAGATAAGTATTTGCTAATATGCGCTTATTGTCATATCGATCTAATAAAAGATTAAAAACCACGGAATAATTCGACTCGGTTATAGGTACGCCCCTGGCCAAGGTCAGTGCACACCCAGATGAACACGACAACAAATAATGAAACCTTTCCGTGTCCGAAAGTGAACTATTGTTATGAATAAGCGGGATGTAACTATCCTTGAATGTCGGCCAGTTTTCTATTTTCCCATCGAAATGCGGAATTTTCAATTTAGGTAGTTTCACTTGAACAATAGAAACCTCTCGACGACAATGTGCGGACGGATCGGCGGCTGCAGGCGTGTGGGGCGCAGGCAGCGACGTCGCAAGCAAAGATTCGGCAACTTCGATAGACGCATAATACAAATCATCAAATGACAACATCGCACTCAAATCTATTTCTGACTTGGGTTTTAACTTTAACTGTAATCTATTAACATTTTCGCTGGACTCCATAAAAGCAGCCCTAATCTGATCAATCTTCTTGTATCTAGCCTTGAAAGAGGATAGCTTAGAACTATCTTGCAGAACATCTTTAGACAAATCGTAGATAATCTGCATACACTTGAAATCATATTCGCGTCTTTTAAGATACGCCTGTAATTCAACTTCATCAGACATATTTGTTAACTTACGTATTCACGATAAATAAATGAGATAAGAAGGTGAGTAGGTAAGTACCTATCCGAACTGCAAGCGCAATATACTTTAGGCACTACTAAGCGTACCTACTTTGGCAAGTAATACAAGTTATGAATTTAAATGTGTAGGTATAAATACCTATTACGATTTAGACACTATAAGTTATCACTTTTATTCGTAATAAAATTGAGGTAGGTAGGTAATTTCTCGAGCACAACCATTCGACCATGAAACATTCCTATTAGCTTTATACCAACATCAGTTATTGCAAGGAATAGTCATACAAGAAATACCTATTTTATTCCAGGTTTCAATTCAAACCTTAAATACGATTAAATTTTCTGAATAAATAATAATGATCAATGAGGGTAGGTTAGGTACAATCGTGGTCCGCTGGCCAGCTTAGCATGTTGCGGGAACCCGACTTGAATACCTACCTTTTGCGTTGTGTATATATAAATTATGAAATATATTTATTTAACTCGTGTTTCTTACTTGTTATTTATTAAATTAATAAGAATGCACGATATAACAAGGCAATATGTACTCATTAAACGAGATTTTATGATTAATAAGAGAATGTGAGGGTGCGTAGACTCCTCACAGGAGGCACCAAAAAGAATGATTGGACTTCGTCCGCAGAAACAATTGCATTTCCCTGATGCTGGTATTTCGCAACCCTGAGATTCCTTGCGTTGAGAAAAAGTATAAACACTCACCTGGATAGGCAGGGATTGAAGGTATCAGCTACACTCGGGACTACGGGCCGGCCGGCGTGGCGGATATTCGATATACACTACAAGTTCACGTTTTGCTTGATTTCACTTCACAAGGAGGGTTACGAGAACCAATCAGTCAATCAATTTCTAGCGAAGCCTTTTGGGTATTTATTAACCGTTTTTTAAACGGACACAGCGCGGGAGCAGTTATCTGCTTTTCGCCATTTTTTTCAAGTCTCAGTTCGCACTCTCACCGCAGTGAGGCGCTAGCGTGGCGCCAGCGGGATGGCGCCAATTTTAAATTAGGAAGGGAAACAAATTGGATAGGATATTTAGAAGGATAGGCTTAATGTTTATCCAAAGTGAATATGTCAGTAATAAGTATATTCCAGGTGAAAATCTTTTGAAAACACGCTTTTAATGAGCTCCTAAATGTAATATCACTTGTTTAATGAGTACAAACACATGGTGGTAACTTGTTTAGTTGATGAGTTCCTATGACCACCTTCCGGTTGCATCATTAGACCAGCTCCTTAATATCATATTTTCCAAAAAGTTAAACCAGCAATAGCAGCCTGGATTTGTGCCCGGTTGCAAAAGGCTAGCCCCCAATTACATAGGACTTTAACATAACAGTATATATAAATTTTAAAAAAATAACAGGAGAAATGTTGGTGCCCTCTGTCTAACCCTTTGAGTAAAATATCATAATTCCAATTACTATTCTATTCAAGACATTTATTATGACATTTGCAATACAAAGAGATGTACTGAACCGAATATAACCATAAAATATTTCATAAACCTGTCGGAATGTGTATTTTCTATCAGTGTGAGAACAATTGTTATAGAATTAATAGTTCTAGACATAATTATCCGTTACAAACAATACATTTTATGCAAAATTAGTTAATGAGATGTAGACTCGTTTAAGACCATTTTACCCTTTCTAAGTATTTTAGGTACAATAACAATAGGTACAATAGAGATCTTATCGCTAGGCTACCTGCCTGATTATAATTTGAAAAGGCAGTTGACCGCGGTAGGTAGACACGTGCTACTATTGTTCTCATATTTTTAAATATGAATTTCTAAGTTTTTTAAAGAAAGTAGAATAAATTCAGCAGACCTAGGCTAAGATTGGATGGCTTGTTTATGGTATCTAAGGGGTACGCAGATCTCTCATTTTACCGGTTATGTTCAAGTTTCATGTTATTCGGGTAATCTATTCTGGCGTTATAAATACCTTACTAAACAATTTGCCTATGGTAAGTACAACTAAAAAGGGAAAAATTAGTCGGTGTCTTTGGTAAATACCAATTATTAAAAAAAAATCGGTCATGATTCTGTTATATACCTATCAGAAATAAAAGCATATTTCTACATAATTTTAATTAAAATTAAAAAAATATAGAAAAAAATTAAGAAGGAAGGGAAACCTTTGTACTGCGGTGGGCGAAAAAATAATAATAATAATGGGGTTTGCACTAATCCGGCCAATCAGGAGACTCCTGCACCCAGATTGGCCACGCTACAAGCGACTAACGAAACACAAAGCCGCGCCCGCGTCAGTTCCATTTTCGTTTTTGTGCAATCAGTTCGGTCAAAAACACGCGTGTGAAAAGTTGACTTCCCGTGTGTTCCCGCGCGCAACCAAATGTGACTACGCTAATTCTACAAAAAACGTTAAAGGTGGTTGATGTTGATTGTGTGTGTGGACCTAAATGTAAGTATTTTTAATTTCTTCCATATCTATACTTCAATATCTATACTAATAGATGGTAGAATAAATTTTTATTCCTTGTAAATTTTAATGTAACGGTCAAAAGTGCCGCTTGGTGGCCTAGTCAGTTGAAATAAAATATCTTTGTCTATTTTGTATTTTTGTATGTAACGAATAAACTTACAAACTACTGCACCGATTTAAAAAATTCTTTCTCTGTTGGGAAGCTACATTATCCCCGGGTGACATAGTAACTTTTTATTCCTGTATTCTTACGGGAACGGGAACTACGCGGAAGAAAACGCGAGACCTCCGTTAGTTGAGTAATAATAATAATGGCGGCCTTGCCAGCAGGTGTTCAGTATGAGTTATCATCGGAGTCCAATTATGTAGGTAACAAGGAATTAGTTTTTGTGAAATTAACGGATTCAGCGCTGAAAGCTATTGAGGCGTTCCTTAAAGAACAAAAAAAGGACGGATTGGCAAAACCTCAAATACAGTTCCTACCCGGAAATGAAGGGAAAATCTCCATCCCACCAATAGCCAGAGGCAATGAGCATGGCCTATCAGGCGAAGCCACATTTCACTTCAGCATTAATAGTAATGCAGAAATGGAGGGTGCACGGGGTTCTTTCGAGTGCGTTTCTAGTGGCGGTGCTCGACAGTTGGAGTCATGCGGGCCGCTGCTACGCAGAATGCGTGTCCACGCTAATGACGACTCATACGTAGCCACCAGGGACCGCATGTCGAGTACTGTCGCCGCGGAGCAGAGAAAACGCGTCCGAATGATCAAACCTGATCAAACGGACATCGGACATCGCGTCAATGTGCGTCCTTACTCACTTACGGTAGCTACTCAGTTAGTCAGGCGGACTGAGAGACCAGACCAACCCGAACGGCGTGAAGCGGCCAAGCGGCAAGGCAGGCCGGAACGAGTGGAACATCCCAAGCGAACGGAGCGGCCCGTACCGCCAGTGATGTGCCCGCAACCCCCGCCAGCGGCCCCGTCGCATCAACCACTCAATCCGCACCAGCCGCAGCGGCTACCCACTAAACCTTGTCTTACTAGGCGGACCCTCAAAGAAAAACTAATGCAATTATTAGCTTTGAAAGCCTTTAAGAAGCTTGAAATATACTCAAAGCTTTCTAGTCTGGGTATTAAAGATAAAGAGCGTAGTTTGGTGAAACATATTTTACCGGTTATCAGTACGTTCAGTGGCAACTGTTACCACTTAAAAAGAAATATTTGGAATGACGTCCGTGAAGACTGGCCTTTTTATAGTGAGGCGGATAAACGAACAGTCAAGAGTCGGAAACGTCTAATCCTATCCCCACCGCTAAGCAGCGTTTCGGCAAAGTCTCTCCCATCAGGCACGTTGGCCAGTGCCGGTAAGCGAACAAGCTCCACAGCCGAGTTAGTTAGCCTGCCCACTGGGGACCCCAGCAGGGACAACGCCACGGCCGCCAGCGCGACGGTGCTGCCCGACGAGCCCCCGCACAAGAAGCGCCGCATCTCGTACTACTGCCGTCCCTCCCCGCCCTCCTCAGGATACGCCACCACCTCCTCTAGCGAGCGACAGGCCGAGGATATCCAACCCAGTCCTGTCAATCTGAAGACGGTAGACATAGACATCATCAAAAAAATCGCGTTGCGAAAAGTGTTTGGACGGCGATTAAAAATTTGTTGAACTATTACTACTTAGGCCAAAAATAAAATTGGCTGTCAATGTCAATTGGCTTAATTCGCCTAAAGATTTTTGTGTAATTTTTTTTTCTTACTCTCAATTGATTTTAATGGACCTTTCAGACAATATTACTTCTAGCAAAATAAACATAATTCCGGTGAAAATACTGAACTAGGATTTAAATTTCGCATATTGGCCTTCAATTACGATAGACTTTCCTATTATTATTTCTCAAATTTCAATGTGTTCGAAAATGTTTTATCACTATACTTCTGTCGATGAAAACTACCTTTCTCTAATTCGGTATTTTAAGTACCCAAAATAGATAAAATGCCGTAAAAAAAGAAAAAACCGTAATTTTGAAAGTTAAATTGCTCTCTTGCGCATAAAAACATAATTTGACTATTAACCAATAGTTGACTAACCATTCAACACACATATTAAGTGCAGTTTATTTGCCATATTTGAAAAGCCGTAAAAACCACATATCACTAAGGATAAAACTATTACTTCCAGAAACTTTCTTATAAAAGATAAAATCGTCATTTATTTATTATATACTTTATTGTACACCAAGATAATAACATTACTTACGGAAACCTTAAAATAACAACAACAGACAACAGGCGGCCTTATCGCGATCATCATTGGGTTTCATTAAAAACATAATCCACTGAATCTCAAGGATCGTAATTTATAAACATCTAGTTGTAAAAGCAGTTTAGTTTTCTATTTTTTTAAGCTTACTCAAGACTGTTGAAGCTAGGCCACCAAAATATAATAACAAAATAATGTGATATTACTTCATAAAATCTCCGACAGGTAACAAAAAAATAAAAGTCGTTAACACCTGCCTACCAATGTTTTCCAAAATTTCAAAACGATACGAAAAAAATGTAATGTCGGTGTCGCTAACACGATCAAAACAAACGTTACTCAATAAGGGGCGTCTTTGACGCTTTCACTTGGGATTAAATTATTTTCAGTAATGAGTTAATATCTCCTAAACGCGTTGGCCGATTTACTTGATTTAAACACCTTTAATTTGAGATCAAAATTATCAATATATCTCTATAAACAAAAAAACCGGCCAAGTGCGAGTCAGACTCGCACACGAAGGGTTCCGTACCATCACAAAAAAACCGCAAAAAATGACGTTTGTTGTATGGGAGCCCCACTTTATATTTATTTTATTATATTTTTAGTATTTGTTGTTATAGCGGCAACGAAAATACATAATTTGTGAAAATTTCAACTTTCTAACTATCACGGTTAGTGAGATACAGCCTGGTGACAGACAGACGGCCCGCGGAGTCTTAGTAATAGGGTCCCGTTTTTACCCTTTGGGTACGGAACCCTAAAAACATGTTTTAAGTCGGATAATTGACTTTTGTTTCGTTTTGGTCTCCGGCGGAATCTTTAGTTACATAAGGAAATTATATGTGGCCAAAAGAATTTGAGGTCAAAAAGAAATGATGATGGCCAATGATGACAAAATATTATTAAACAATAACAAAAAACAACCCGTAATATATGATAATTTACTTCTTCTTCTTCGTACTGTTGCCACGAAGAAAAAGTTATTTTTTAACTAATACCAGAAAAACTTAAATAAGTGCATTACTTGTGGATTAGGCCTACTGGGGATACCACAATAAAAAAAACGCGCCGATTACTCTACCTCAAGGTGGTGTGGAAATGAGTATTATTTCGTTTCATCATATCTGCCGAAAGACGTCCACTGCTGGACATAGGCCTCCCCCAAGCTTTGCCACATTGACCGGTCCCGTGCGTCTCGCAACCAGCGGATCCCCGCAACCTTCACCAGGTCATCGGTCCACCTGGTGGGAGGCCTTCCAACGCAACGTCTTCCGGTTCGCGGTCGCCACTCCAGAACCTTTCTGCCCCATCGGCCATCCGTTCTGCGAGCAATGTGCCCTGCCCACTGCCACTTAAGTTTGGCAATTCTTCGAGCTATGTCGGTAACATAGGTTCGCTTACGGATCTCTACATTTCTGATTCGATCACGCAAGGAAACGCCGAGCATAGCCCTCTACATTGCCCTTTGAGTGACTGTAAGCTTTCTGATGAGGCCCATTGTAAGCGACCACGTCTCAGAGCCATATGTCATCACTGGCAACACACACTGGTCATAGACTTTTGTCTTGAGACACTGTGGTAAGTTGGATGAGAAGACGCCGCGCAACTTCCCGAACGCTGACCAGCCGAGTCGAATTCAACGGTTGATCTCTCTCTCGAAGTTGGCCCTACCCAACTAGATCGTTTGTGCCAGGTAGACATAGTCGTCAACAACTTCGAGTGTAGAGTCTCCAACCTTGATAGGAGTGGGTGTAATATGGGCATTCAACATCAACTTGGTTTTGTCCATGTTCATTTTCAGACCCACTCTTTCGGAAGCTCTACTGAGGTCATCGAGCATTGTATTGAGGCTCTCCATGGTCTCAGCCATGACCACTATGTCGTCGGCAAACCGAAGGTGAGTGATGTACTCACCATTAACATTGATGCCTAGGCCCCTCCAGTCCAGAAGCTTGAATACATCCTCCAGCGCAGCAGTGAACAGTTTCAGAGAAATGACATCTGCCTGTCTCACGCCACGCTGGAGAAATATTGGTTTCGAGGTCTGATCCTGAAGACGGACTGACATGGTGGCGTTTCTGTACAAACACTTCAACACCTCAATATACATATTATGTATATTTTATTTTTCTTTTATATTTTTTATTATTCTTTTTGATATTTCTAGTCTAAATTATTTTTATTTTTTAACTTACGCGATTTATTTTTAATTTTGTTTGTATATTGGTATTGTCATGTGTTACTCACAATAGTTATAAGTTGCTCCAACTAACGAAGAAAGGACCAAGTTGTTTTAATGATTAAATTAAATTACATTCATGTTTGTTCCGTCTTACTCTCTCACAATGGTAAGAGCATAGGATAGTGCTATGTTAAAGCAATGTTTTCTGAGTACTGTCACTTAGTAACTAATAAGTACTCTTACTTAATGGACTATACCGTCGTAATTTTTTTACGTGAAAAATAAACAAATGCATGTCCATTATTTTTAGGTACTTCATCTGATTGACGGACTTAATAGATTTTTTGACTTATTGGACGATTCGCACGAATTTAACTCGCCTGAAATGTGCCAAATGACTCTTTTTAATAATATTATTCTATCTGTGGCGATTCACACCAAATTAATTTACAATAATTAATTATCAATAATTAACAATAAGAGGGAGACAGCAATATTCGCTGCGAAAAATAAATAAAGAGAAAGCTCTATACGCTATCAGCTCATTCTGGTACCGTTAAAAACTATCATAAGTACCAGGACATTATAATCATGATGAAGCTAGGCTGGAATCATAAGCGGTAAAAAGAGTACCGGGTGATTTTCGATTCTGAAGTCCTAGTACTCCGTTAGTCTCTACCACTTATGATTCTAGGCCTGCAAATATTTCTTCATGATTCTGGATTCCTTGTGGTTTGCCTCCTGGTAGTAGTAATTATTCTATACCAGTAATGACTCCAACCCCGCAAATACTAAGACTTCTTCATGATTCTGGTCTCCTGGTAGTTTGGGTATAAATGCTTATAATGTCAACATCTACATAAAAAAGCAAAAGAGGAAGTTCTATTTTCATCATGTTATTAAACTTATAACGATTATTTTTCTATCAAAGCGACATGTTGTGTATAACATGAGAACCAGCTTGGCATGGGTGTGTCACCAGTTGATCGTTGCGTGACACTGGATGGCGTTGCTATCTGGAGTTATTAATTAATGATATAACAATTTGTGTGTATCAATTTAATTCAACAAACACACAATTGAGTTGTTGAATTTAAAAAAAAATACGTTTTTTTTAATTTATTTCGAAACTTTACATAACTTAAATTATATTGTCGTTTCAAAAAACTCTTAAATATTTTTTTTCTATTTATTATAAGCAATTGAAAATCGATAAAATTTTGAATAGAACCACGTGACTACAAACGGGCCACAATTGGTCGCCATGTTGGTGACGTCATAACTTTCAAGGAAATCATGATACTATAGTGTCAACTACACGTAGATTGACTAAAAATATCCGAAAATTTGTACAAAAATATTAATAAACAACAAATTTTATTTGGTCATGTGTGATAAAGGATTTATAAAGGCTAATGTCGATAATATACCCACCTGATGGACGAATTGGAAGTTTTGAGCTTAAATAAAGTGGTCGTAATAAATAATACGTGAGAGTGGACCGGTGTTAGCTAATGTTGTTTACCAGGTACATTAGGAAACATAATTGTCATAATGTAATTGTTTTTACATATAGGTAGGTGATATCAGTGTAAAATAAAAAATAAACAAACACGATTGGCGCGAAACTTTGACTTTGGTTAACAAAAAAACTTCATTAGATACCACTAAATATGATACACATACACATAAAATTTTTGGTAATTCCCATTATTTACATATCCCTTAATAGAGGAGCTCGTGGCTAAATAATAACAGCCGCACTGTTTGATCATCAAGGTTAAGCAACGCTTGACGAGGTCGGTCCGTGGATGGGTGACCATTTCAACATACCGGGTTTCCTCCGTGCCTTGGAAAGCACATTAAGCCGTTGGTCCCGGCTGTCATTTTAAGATCTTTGACAGTCGTTACGGGTAGACAGAAGCTTGAGATCTAACACCAGTCTTGCCAAGGGGTACCGTGTTACCCAGTTACTGGGTTAAAGGCTAGGCAGAGTGACAATATCCCTTAATAATATTGAACACTAATGTCTATATTATATATTTACAAACACTTAAAAAGTTTGTAGAACAGAAACGTAAAAATATTAACTTGGTACTTCGATTTTCATTACACTAATTCTTCAGTAAATATCTCTTAAATACGTCGATCGATTCTCACAATTCAAACAGAAATGTTAGTTTTACGCCTATATCTGTCATTTAAGTATAAAATAATGAATATATCACCATAAACAAAAAATCATATTTTCAAGTTACGTAATTATACAACAATGTCAACTTTGCCCGAAAGTTCCCTTAAAAATTTACTATTATCAGTCTTTAATGATCAAAGTAAGAATTTAATACGAAACTAATAATAAATTAGAACAAGATAACAACAGAATTAACACATTATAATTGGAATCTAGTTAGACATAGAACATTGCTTAAATTTAGTAGATTGCTAGGTACTAGGCTATTGCGCGAAACACATATAATTGGGATCTTTTTGTAGTATTCGTACATAATCGTACGAAGCAAGCACGATAACTTTTAAGGTTCGATATTTATGATCAATATATATTTGATATTCATCAATATATTGACGATAATAACAAGATTGAATCGGTTAAAAGTCAAAACAATGTATCAGCTATGTGCTACAATGAGTAGAAATGAACGTTGTGACGTCACACGGGCTCGGATTTGTTCGGCAAACTAACGGGGTGTTTTAGCTACTGGATTCAAAAATATATTTTCAATTGGATTTTATTTGTAATTACAGTGAAAAAAAAAAAATTAAAATAGTTTTGGACGGATACTTATATATGATCTTTTCATTTTTTACAAAAACACTCAACATTAAAATAATAAATGATTAACTTCTTTAAAATATTTAAATAAAGAAAAACCCTAGACATAACAAGTATATTGGTCAATCTTCAATGTCTATGACTGTCAAGATTGACATTTCTTTTTCATTGGAACTACTGAGCGAAGACACCTTGGTGCGTAAATAACAAGGGGATGATGGAAATACCTAAATAGTGGACTGTATTTTAAGATAGGTGCTGGTTGACTGACTCGTAGTTGCACGTTGGACAATTGTACCTAGGCTTGGACGTACCTGCATATCCCGAAGGCGAATGCTCCTGCCTCCATGTACACCTCTTCAGGAACCACAGGCGAACAGGTTTGATATCACACACAGTCTTTTAACGTAGAATCTTCAGAAAAGACAACCGAAAATTGTGAGCGGCAGAAAGATGCGTTAGCTCGCGCGCCAACCTCGGAAAAAAAGTCTTATTGGTTGATGATGTATGACAGTTCGGGGTTCGCACTCCAAACGGGCCAATGGTGAGCGAGGGATCACATTAACCCGCGTAATATACAAGCATCCAAACCAGAGTAATTTTGACATAAACAACTACGAGTATTTATTATAATTAAAAAATAAAGCAAATAATGATTTTGATAAAACTGGCGTAACCATTTCCCCCAGCCTTGAAAGGAAATCTTTCAAAGAAAAGAAAAAATAAAATATATATGTGACTGATATGAACCTTGTTACCTTGTACGCTAAATAACTTAATACTATAATACACTACCTAGCTAGAACCTGACTATCTTAAATTTTGCTAGTTTCTATTGAGTTGGTAGTGGACACAGTTTAACAACTGGTCTTTGATAAATACCGTGCTTAGTCTTTACCGTCGCTACGCGGATAACATCATCCTTGCCTTTAAAGGTTTGTACTATGACGCCTAAGGGCCAATGCAAGGGTGTGACATTATCCTGAATTATAACTACAACCATTCCTTCTTTGACAGGAAGGGATGGTGAGTTCCATTTTTGACGAACTTGTAAGTCATGCAGATATTCCCTCCGCCATCACATCCAGAATGACTGTACTAATTTATCTAAGAGCTCATATCGCGTTAGAAGGTGTGGAATCGAGTCAACTACATCAGATGCTGGCAAAAATTTGAGAGGAGCAGTATGCAAAAAATGAGCTGGCGTCAAAGCCGTTGGATCTGAAGGATCAGAGGTAAGCACGGTCAGTGGTCGCGAATTTAGTAATGACTCAATCTGTGCCAAAACAGTTTGAAGTTCTTCAAAAGTTAAAATCTGGTGGCCGATGACCTTATACAAATGAGTTTTTATGCATTTGACGTTACTCTCCCAGCAACCACCAAAGTGGGGAGCGTTTGGAGGGATTAATTTCCATTGAATACGATTTTCGGCTAACTCCTTCTTGCAAATTGGTCCGTATTCATTTTCTAGAAAAGTGTATAAATCGCGAAGATAAGAACGAGCACCAATAAAATTTGTTCCGTTATCTGTATAAAAAGATTGAACGGATCCACGTCGAGCCAGAAAACGTTTCATTGCTGCCAGGAAACAAGCTGTACTTAGATCGCTTGCAAGCTCGATATGTACTGCTCGTGTGGTGAGACAAGTAAATAGGCAAATGTAAGCCTTACGACTTCTTATACCCTTGCCGCGATAAGGGGTTACTTGGATTGGACCGGCGTAATCGCAGCCAGTATGAACAAAAGCTTTGTTTACAGCTTTCACTCGAGGCATTGGGAGGTCTGCCATCATAGGAAACCCAGGTCTAGGCCTAAACCGAAAACATACATTGCATTTAGAGACAATGGATCTAATTGCTCGTCTAGCAGATAATATTCAATATCTAGCACGGAGAACAGATGTCAATAATCCAGAACCTGTGTGCAAATATTTCCAGTGATAAAAACGTATAAGCATGTTCACCACATAATCCTTACCAGGAAGCAGAATAGGGTGTTTAAAATCAAAGCTCTCGTCTGAGTTGATCAGGCGGCCACCCACACGTATAATTCCATCTTTAAAAATTGGATTTAATTTTCTAAGAGGTGGAGAACAACAATTTCCCTTTTCTAAGTTTTGAATATCATCACCAAAATGAACTAACTGAATTTCTTTAATTATTTCGCGTTCCGTAAATTCCAAATCCGTTACAACAATAGGCCCAGCGGGCAGCTTTTTCATGAACTTGAAAACGTAACTCGCGACGTTTAGGAACTTTTGCCACGACGAGTAATTACGCGCTAGTTCATATAAAAAGGGTTCCTCACTAACAGGTTTCACTGTCGCCAGTGAAACTGACTTAAGCTCTGGTATGTCTGGAGACTCATTTGGAACGAACGCTTTAATAGGCCATTCATGCCTGGGTAAACTATGTCCGTAAGGATTGAGGAGCCACTTTTTGTATCTTAATGAAATTAATTTACTTATTTAGTAGTAAGTTTAAAAATTTTGTAGGTTCAATGCTCGATTTTGTAGTATAATACTTCAAAAGTGATATGGACATAAATGTGGCTCCTCAATCTAAATGTTTGGATTGAGGAGCCACGTCAGAACTAGGAACATCATGGATTAATATTTATCATTATTAGGTATGATTTTGTAGTATTTGAGAGTATTTAGTAGACAAAATCTGAGCTCGGTTGCATTAAAATTAAAAAAGTTATCATACATTATATGTGGCTCCTCAGACCATACATACGACTCGTCATTTTTCAAAGAAGCAGTAGTTCAATTAATGCGCAATTTCTTCGTCGTTTAGTAGTAAGTATATTAGATTTGTAGGACAAGAATCAGTAATTAAAAATAAGTACATTGGGAGATATGGCACATTTTAACTGGCTCCTCAATTGAGATGCTTCGGTAAATAGATTTTCCTCTAATATAATGATACTTGTGCCGAAATTTGATAAAAAAAACCATCTTATTCTGTATAAATTGATACTAAATGTACGTATAATCCTGCCATAAAAAAAAAATATCTACGAAGTTATTAGCAATGCTTTATTTTCCAATCATATTCTTTTGTAGGGTGTCCATGAATAAAGTACATATTTTTTTATCGTTTCCTGGCTTTTAAAAATAGAAAATAGAAATCTGTTTGTGTTTTTAAAATTTATTTCAACCCATTATAAGCATACAAGCAACCATACACATACGCTCTATTTATACAATTGTTTTAGAAATTAAACTACTGCACCAAATGTACACTTTTTTGAACGAACTTACTTTTTAATAAATTATTATATTCTATTCTATTATTGAAATCCTTGACGGTCCAACAGAATGAATATTATTTATTTGCCTGTCTATTCCATTTACAAATTAGGGTCTCCATTCTCACTAGATAAAAAATATTAAAAAAGAAATACGGTCATCAAATCAATGTGTATTATGAAAACAAGGAACCCTTATAGTTTTGCTGTGTCCGTCTGTCCATCCGCAGCTTAGTTCTGAGACTTTTAGTACTAACATGCTATAATTTGGAATGGATATACATATTAATCACTCCGACAAAAGGATTTTTTTTTCTCGTCTTTCCCTTAAGTGGGATATCGATGAATAGGCCTTTAAAAATATTACAGTTCTGTTAAAACCATTTTTCTATTCAGGGATCTGTTTGCGTAAAATTTAGCTACAAATTGCTAATTTTTGTTAGAGTCAAGTGTCCCCCCCTGCCAGCTAAATGATTGCTTTTTTATATGTGAAAAAAATCATGGCTGTAGTATATATAACGGAATTAAAAGGAAAGTAGGCTTTACAACTTTACGAATAATAGTCGAACAACTTATAAAATGTAAAAATAGTAAAAATTTTGCACAAAAGACATTAATCATTTTTAATTTTTCAACTTTAACAAGTAATTTTTCTACTTATATAACGTTGTTAATTGTGTAAAAAAGAAAGTGAATATAAGTTTATGAACCATGTACTCGTAAAAATATACAATAAAAAAATCGTAACATCCTTAGTAATATTGTTTTATTAAATTTAATAATGTTTACGCTCGAAATGAATCTTAACTAAATGTTTGTACGAAGTTTCAAGTAAACGAGGTACCAGAATCTATAATGATTACAAGTAGTGTACGGGCAATAGCTCCGCACACTGAGATGTAGAATGTAGATGGACGAATCACACGGGATGTGTACAGGAAATAAAATCACTGCTATGTGTCCGTTAATGATTGACAGTTTATTAGGCAAAACAATAAATTATATAATATCTAAAGTAGGTGAGTTGTGGCGGGCGTAATAGCCTAGTCAGCGAATGTACATAAATAATCGGTGAATTAGCGACTGCTTGTTCAGGTAAAAACTAAAACAAGTTATATCATGTGGCGATGCTCGTACAAGTAGATCATATACATTAATGGGCGTTACAGAATTTCTACCTGGAATTAGCGAAGCTGGCATGGGGCACTACAAATGTCATTACCCAATGAAGGATGAGATGTTTTGTTACGACGGCTATGATTCTCACTGTAAAATTCTTAAAAGCACCGACCAACCAATATTAATCCATTTTTAACTTATATAGAAATTCATTTAAATACCTAAAACATATGAAGAATATCTGTACATACCTACCTATATTTCTATATTGTCGATTTGTTAAAAAAATAATTTAAAAACTTGTCATCCTGGTTTCATTCATATAACATGGTCACCCTTAATAGCGAATTCTTAAGGAATATCGAAAGGTAATTTGTTTTTCAGATACCGAATATATACGATGTTGATCTCTACTTAAGTATTAAGTAGACATTCATACTAAATGTTAGTGTCTCTGGTTTTTGATTCCGTTGTAATCTCAAGAAGGTACAGTAACGTTGTGATCTCAGGTAGGTACACTAACGTCAGGATTGAGGAGCCAGTTAAAATGTGCCATATCTCCAAATGCACTCATTTTTAATTACTGATTCTTGTCCTACAAAACTTATATGCTTACTACTAAACGACGAAGAAATTGCGCATTAATTGAACTACTGCTTCTTTGAAAACTGACGAGTCGTATGTATGGTCTGAGGAGCCACATATAATGTATGATAACTTTTTTAATTTTAATGCAACCGAGCTCAGATTTTGTCTACTAAATACTCTCAAATACTACAAAATCATACCTAATAATGATAAATATTAATCCATGATGTTCCTAGTTCTGACGTGGCTCCTCAATCCAAACATTTAGATTGAGGAGCCACATTTATGTCAATATAACTTTTGAAGTATTATACTACAAAATCGAGGATTGAACCTACAAAATTTTTAAACTTACTACTAAATAAGTAAATAAATTTGATTAAGATACAAAAAGTGGCTCCTCAATCCTTACGGACATGGTAAACTGACCCAGGGGGGTCCATGCAACCACAGAGGGAGATTCACAAGTTGTGTTGGAGTTAACCCACGGGACAAACAGTCACTTGGGTTTTCGCTGCCTTTAATGTGGTAAAAGTGATCAGACGACAAATTATCCTGAATTTTTGAAACTCGATTGGCAACAAACGTGTGCCATCTATGAGGTGAAGAGTGGATCCAATTTAATGTTACGGTCGAATCTGAAAATGCAAATATAGAATTGATTGGATATCTGCTTGAATAAGTTTCAAAAACCTTTTTTATCAATTTAGAAAGCAATAAGGCTGCACATAATTCCAGACGTGCCAAAGAGATAACGTTTAAAGGTGCAACCTTTGATTTCGCGCACGATAACATGACAGTTGCCTGACTCTGTTCAGTGTCTACTCGGATATAAACGACAGCACCGTAGGCTTTCTCGCTTGCATCAGCGAAACCAAGAATGGTCACTAAACAACCCTCCATCACACCAATGTGTCGAGGAAATCTCATCTTTACAACATCGGGAAGTTCCTTTTGGAACTGATTCCACAATCGTATAATCCGTTGGGGGGGAACATCGTCCCAGTCAATTTTGGCAATCCAAAGCTCTTTGATTAAAAGCTTGGCATACAAAATGATCGGTGCCACTAGGCCAAGAACATCGAACAAACCTGCAACAGAGGACAAAATGTTCCTCTTAGTGCAAGGTTGATCATCTGACGACACTTTGAAAGCGAACTCGTCATCATAAGGATGCCAACATAGGCCTAATATTTTCAGAGTGTCATCTTTATCAAATTCGACATTCTGTGAAAGACGATAATCTTCAGGAATTTGTTCGAGTACCCTTTTACAACTGCTACTCCATTTGACTAGGTGGAAACCCCCAGCCTTGAACAGCTCGATCAGCTCCTGAAATGCTGCAATCGCTTGATCAGAGCTCATTAGTGAACTGGCTATATCATCCATGTAAAGATCTCTCTGGACAATTTCTTTCGCGATAGGAAAACGATGACCCTCGTCTTGTGCTAGTTTTGCGACAGTGCGTAGTGCTAAAAAGAGACTGCATTTCAATCCAAAGGCTACTCGATTGAATTCAAACGTCTTGACAGGGTTTTGGCTATCTGCAAAATTGCACACAGGTGAATCATCATGGGCTAAAATGAAACGGTATAAGATTTGCTGAAAACAACGATCTTGCTCACGAACGCCGATTCTGAGATACATCTGTCTTACGTCAGCTGAGATAGCAACAGGTAATAATCTCATATTCAACAAGATCGTGAAAAGGTCACGTTGGAGATTAGGACCAGCATGTAAAAGGTCATTTAAGGAAAATCCACTGCTAGACTTAGCACTTGCGTCTACGACAGGTCTGACCCGTGTCGTTGCTTTGTCATCCCGTAAAACCGCGTGATGTGGCATATAAAAGTGTCGAGAATTCGTATCGATCGTGTTTACAGCAGATAAATAACCTTGATCTATATAATCTCTTATGACATCGTCATATGCCTCTCTCAGAGCGGGCTGAGCATTAAACCTACGCTCTAAGTATGAGAATCTGCGTTTGGCAATCTCAAAAGAATTACCAAGCAAGTCAGGGTTGAATTTAAAAGGTAAAGCTACTTCGTATTGTCCGGAAGTATTGCGTGTTACAGTCTTCTTATAAATATCTTCACATTGTTTGTCTTCCGCACTCAAAAATTGTTTAGGATCTATCTCGTCGAGTTCCCACATTTTCCGAACTAAAGATTCTACCTCTGAAGTCGTGACAGTATAACATGCCACAGAAGTTGCAGCGTGAATTTGGGAAGCCGCTGGAACGTCACCTAGAACGATATAACCCAAAACAGTCTCAAGGGCATCTGGAGAGCCGGGTTCTCCGACTATTTTTCCGGGTCGCAACATCTCAGCAAAAAGACTTACGCCTATTAACAAATCTATTTCTCCTGGCGTACCCCAGGAACTATCTGCCATAGGAATATTTCGCAAACTATCAAGGAATGTTGTATCTACAGGACACGTTGGTAAGTCACTTGTGATTTGATTCAGTACTACTGCATGAATATTAAATTTAGAATTATTAAACCGAGATCTGAAATTAACTTTCACAGTGCCCTTCACTATCTGTGTTGAGCCACCTATACCTTTCACAGCGACAGGTGAATCACATTCAATCTTTAATCCTAGCTTAGAACAGCATTTTGTTGTTATATAATGTTTTTGAGATCCGGGATCCAGTAAGCATCTAATCACTACATCTCGACCATTGCGACCGGTCGCGTAAACGTTTGCGGTCGCAAGAATTTGCGTAGTTGCTTTTGACTCGCACTTTGTAGAAGACAATGTGCAAAACGATACTTCTGGATTCTCCTCTTCACGCGAAGAATCATCCAAGACAGGATTTGCGGTGAGTTCCTCCTCGATTTCAAGTAAGTTCAAGATCTCAATTATTTCAGTCTCCTGGTTTACAGCTACAGTGGAGGTGCTCGACTGCGCTGGTGAAATTTCCTTACCAAAATGAAGCAACGTATGATGCTTCGCATTACACTTACGGCAAGAAGTGCTCGAGTTACAATAAAACGATGTATGTTGATTACTCAAACAGTTAACGCAGAAACGATTTTCTTTTACAAATTTAAATTTATCGAGAGCCGAAAGTTTCGTAAATGGGTTACATGCATAGAGATGCGTGTGCGCAGTGTTGTTACAAAGCTTACATAGCTTACCGGAGGCTTGAGTCTGCTGAGTGGAAACTAAAGCGCGCGGAGGCGCGGGAAAAGCACGCGAGGTGGCGGCGCGGCCGCTCGAAGCGGGCTGCAGTGCCGTAGGGTTGCCACGAGCTTGTTGTGATGACGACGAAGTGCTCGTGCGATACAAAATTTTAACTTGTTCTCGTAAGAATTTAACAAATTCATCATATTTAGGCATATCCGTTTGACTACGAATCGCAGTTTCGAAACCTTTCGCTGTATCTGAATCTACAAGCCTAAGCCCCATATAAACAAAAATAAAATCACTCAAATTATCAATGTTAAGCTGTTTTAGGGCCGCGATAGTAGCTGCGTATTTATCAACTAATTTTTCCAAATTATTTGCTGAAGGACCGTTTATATTTTTTAATGCAAACAATTGATTTAAATATGTCGTAGCTAAAGCTCTGTCATCCTTATATTTATCCAGCAAAGCCTGCCAAATAACAGTGTAATTTTCTGCAGCCGGGGCTATACCAGCGCATATGTTTTTAGCCTTTTCAGAAAGATGACTAATTAGGTAATGGATACGTTCCGAATCAGTCAAAGTCTTATTCTCATGTATTATACGTTTAAACGTTTCGTAAAAATAAGGAAAGTTCCGAATTTCACCGTCGAACATAGGTAATTCAATACGGGGAATCTTTATAGTATGTTCCTGAATACCGGCATTTAGCGCGGCTTGTGGAGGGGAGTTTGGTTTATCCAACCTATTGTAAATCTCCTTTATAAAATAATATAAATCGTCAAAGGCCGCTATTGGCTGGTAATTAATATCGTAGTCGGGATCGACTTGCAAGTTTAATAAATTTATCTCATCAACCAGACTTACAAATTCTTTACGTAATTGATCAATAGCGCGAGCTTGAGATAAGAAATTATACCTCGATTTCTCATCTGTTTTCGATGATAACTGGTTTTTTTTATTTATTTGTTCAAAATACAATTGTCGCTTAGCTTCCAATAATTTAATTTGTAACAAATATCTATTCACATCCTTTTCCGCCATTGTTGAAACTTAACAATGCGCAAACTGAGTTATCAAACCTCTGCGACAAACAAAATAAGTGTATTTTTTTACGCGCGATAAAATAAAAAGATGCGATGCGAGCGAAATAACCGCAAATATTACAAGTCGATGCAATAAGTTACCTGCGATGCGACTTACGTACATACGTACCTATACCTCTATAGGTGCCGATATTCTACGCCGACGGTTAATACCTGCCCGCGGCGCTGCGGTAATGTAATATATGTATATACCTGCCCTACCTACGAAATTAAATAATAAACCCAAATTATTTACACCTTAGCAGTATGTATAAGCGAGGATTTATTGAATATAATAGTTGTCTACAATTCGATGCGCTTTTAATAAAGTTATTTACTTAAACCCAAGTAAATAACAATCGACTAGTAAACAGCTGATTGCGAACAACTATCCGACCAGTAACTAGAACCCTTGCGTAGTTATAATATGTATGACTAGTGCGGGTCTAACTTATTTGGTTGGTTTAATTGGCGACAGAACACTAATCTAATTTTTAGACTAGGGCGAATATTTAACGAAAATCTGTAAGTAAATCAGATAAGAACTGCGAACTTATGAACGTCTGCAGAAAGGCGAATGTAGGTAGGTAGGAAATAAAAGTAATTTTCGTATGTATGGATGCGCGAGCGATTTACTTTATTAAAAACGTTAGAAAACGTATTAATATTGTAATTAATAATAAAATAACGTTATAAACTGTGATATAATGCGTAATAAGTGAATACTACGGGATATTTGCAAAATATCCCGTAGTATTCACGTCGTTGACCTATGGTACTAATAATCGAATTTCAACCTAACGTATAAAGCAACAAGGTTCAATATCAACTATGCGTAAAAGCCAACACGAGTCGAATCACGATCAGATTTTTCTCAATAATACTAATCCGATTGCCATCCGGCTCGAAGCACCAAATTAAATGGTGCGTAAATAACAAGGGGATGATGGAAATACCTAAATAGTGGACTGTATTTTAAGATAGGTGCTGGCTGACTGACTCGTAGTTGCACGTTGGACAATTGTACCTAGGCTTGGACGTACCTGCATATCCCGAAGGCGAATGCTCCTGCCTCCATGTACACCTCTTCAGGAACCACAGGCGAACAGGTTTGATATCACACACAGTCTTTTAACGTAGAATCTTCAGAAAAGACAACCGAAAATTGTGAGCGGCAGAAAGATGCGTTCGCTCGCGCCGACATCGAAAAAAGTCTTATTGGTTGATGATGTATGACAGTTCGGGGTTCGCACTCCAAACGGGCCAATGGCGAGCGAGGAATCACATTAACCCGCGTAATATACAAGCATCCAAACCAGAGTAATTTTGACATAAACAACTACGAGTATTTATTACAATTAAAAAATAAAGCAAATAATGATTTTGATAAAACTGGCGTAACCACACCTGTTGAAAACTTTTCATCCCAATAAGCCCCAAATATAAATATAGAATGTGTCAGCAATCGCTATAAGTATTTGTTGAATTTATCTAAATTTCCATGCTTGTGAAAACATGTGCGTGTTTGATGCTCATCATGCATTTCTTCTCCTTGACAGGGCACTCTAGGATTAATTTTTATTATTATCTAAATAAATAAGAAAATGGTCAACTACAACTACTACATATACAACTACAATTCCTGAAGAAAACAGCAGTTGAACTCCAGCATTTGGTTCCGAATACAAATGGCATTTTAGCTTGCACGAGGCTGGATTATAGCTTCCCAGGCGAATGATAATACTTGAGACATCATACCTCCGGTATTGGAAATAATGGGTAAATTGTATCCCATATAAAAGTAAGTTTCATTGTATTTGATTAACCTCAAGAAATTGTGATGATGGATTGTATGTTCAAGAATTAAATTAGTTGACCAAACTGTGTGACTTTTTCTTCAGTCAACTTCATGCGAAACCATACCCTACATAGTCTCATGCTGATCACCTACCCTTGAGCTAGTTGGTGAGTAAGGCAAGAAAAATACTTTACAAACTCTCTACTGAATTTAATCGAATCTTTGATTTTGACTTCTTAAAAAAATAAACGTCCGAACACTAATCCGGTGGTGCCATTTATTTTTGTGGAATGAAATTGCGAAAAATATCGATAGGTGTCGTTTGTGGCAAACCTTAGGTGCCATTCAAACAGTTTTCGTCTAAGTGAGTGCCCAATGAGGAATAAGTCCTCAAATCATATAGTAGTTATATATATGATAGCGCTGATAAATGAAACTAGCAGCAGAGACGAAATCAAAACGTCAAAAAGGCAGATGACATAACGGAAACACGAATTATGTATTGTTATTGTAAAGATTTGTTTTTATTTGAGTAATATTTTAAAGTCAAAAATGGAAGGTAGATTCACCGACTGTTAGTTTATTTCAATAAAATAATTGATAACTATATTCGTTCAAAATATTTGTAAAAAGTATTATTAATTACTAAACAAATAATGTACACAATTACTGTATTTTTACAAACCTAAATCTATAATTAATTGATAAACGAATGTCACCGGATGTTGTTGCTGTGTGACGTCTTGTCATTTGTTTAAACGTATAAATAGGCTGGTTCTAGTCGAAAGAACTCAGTATTGAATTGTATTGAACTGTGCACATATCTTCATAAAATTAAGTTGTGAGACTTACTGTTGGTGTGAGTAATAAAAAGTGTAAAGAAGATGTCTGATCGTTATCATTTGAGAATCCTGAGTACGCCCGCTCTTACATCAGAAGAAAGGGATCAACCCGAGCCTCAACTGGACCCATCAACACAGTCGCCTTGCCTAGCCTACCGACCACTCGACCAGGACATTCGGATGAGCTGAATTTACTTCGTTGCCAGATCAAGTTGCAGAAAAGGATGTTTTTCAAAAACAAAACACCAATACCCACAAGCTAAGTAAAATTTATTTACCTAATTATGATCTTGACCAGCATAAAATAACAATTGAGTGAACAAGTTACCTGTCTATCCACCGTGCGAGGTAGTTCAGTCTATTGCTAGGATGAAGGGATTTTCATTCTTGCTAAGACGCGCCAAGCAATTGGTAGACACTAATGCTCATTCTTTTGCACTCGTAGCACAATATTAAGTAGCTAAACTAGATATTATATTGTGTATTGGAATTGTGTGTGTATTGAATAGACTTCAAATCAAGCTAAATCTTTTTTTGAATATGGTACCAAGTCATAAAGTTTACTTTAAAGTATTTTTCCTAATGCTCCAGTGGCATAAAATCATAGTTTTACCAAGCCGAACCCCTCGGGTCAAGCATCAAGAACACAAAACAAACATGATTTGCGCGAAACTTTGACTTTGGATATCAAAATACTTCATTAGATGCCACTAAATATGATACACATACAAATAAAACTTTCGGTTATGCCCATTATTTTCATATCCCTTAATAGAGGAGCTCGTGGCTAAATAATAACTTAAGTTAAGCAACGCTTGACGATGTCGATCCATGGATGTGTGACCATTTCAACATACCGAGTTTCCTTCGTGCCTCGGAAAGCACGTTAAGCCGTTGGTCCCGGCTGTCATTTGAAGATCTTTGACAGTCTTTACGGGTAGTCCGAAGCTTGAGATCTGACACCAGTCTTGCCAAAGGGTACTGTGTTACCCAGTTACTGAGTTGTGGAGGTCAGATAGGCAGATTGATTGGTTTAGGTTACTACACCGGTGCACAGGTTAATTTCCATCAAAGCTGTGTATGGTTAAGATAACCGTGTGAACATTATACTCTCGTAATATTTTTCATGTTTCAGATACCATATTGTGTCGCAGCCTGAAGCCTCTGCTGAAGGCTAGCGATTCAGATGCTGAGCGCGAAGGTTGACGTGTCAACATCTGAGAGGTTAAGAAGAACAGCATGCAAGCAGTTCGCTGGTCTTAGCCGAACGGTACGAACGTGCGCAAGTTTGGAATGGAATACTCGGTGAGTCGCTTCCATTTTATTTTGATAGTGAAGTCGAATATTCTCTAGTGATGAGATGCTATTTCGAGTTTTAAGTGTTCATGTTGGAACACTGAATTGGTTGGTAGTGGTTATACCTAGCACTATCACTAGGTAATTAAGACACACCTGGTAAAAAGCAAGTAGCTAATAAGTTACCTATTGGGTTGTTAGTACTTTCCTAGTTTCAACATTTGGTTCAGTACGAACTTTAGGATGAGATATCCCATAAGAAGGAGATGAGATATCCAAAATGACTGAATAACTAGTCGTTTTCAGTGGCAAAGCGAGTTAGTAATGTCGTTGGGCTATCGTAATTGTATCGAGTTAGTAACGGTACTGGTCATTTGCGTGTATTCAGGACGGATCTTGTTGCGTAACGATGTACAACCACCGTCTTCAGATCTAAATTCACTTGCTTACTTTCAAAGTAATATTATGATAACAGTAGATCACGCGATTGTTTTTCTTACATGAAAACTGAGTTAGTGACCGACAGTAAAGGGTTACTGTTGATAATCTGATATTTATGATATTGATCAGAGTTAATTCGTGAAGCTCCTTAATAGTATCAGGGTTAGTTGTTTCCCTTTTATAAGCCATCAGTATGTTCCAAAATCTTTAAGTAGAAAACGCGAATCATGTTGGAAGGATACCCGATCGCCAAGTTCTTTGAGAATTAGACGTCATAGTTGATGACTGTGGTAGTGAAACCGAATCTGATTAACATGTCTACTCATAATACCAATTCTGGACCGCACCTCATGCGTACCATGTGGCGATGGGTTTTTTTAAAGTGGGTTTATGAGTTGAGTATGCATTGCCTTTACTTTGTTTAGTTTAACTTGTTGATCGTTGGACCTTTTTCTAATGAATAGTGTTGTGTGGGAAACTTTAGTACGAAAACTGAAGAGGCCCGGTATTAAGTCCGCGATAGGTGATTATGACAGGATAGTGATCGTTATACACCGAAAGCTTTAAATAGATACGCTTAAACCTACAAGTATGGACACGGTAGGTTAAGGAAGATGCCAGCGGGTCATGTACCAGTCAATGTTGATGTTAAAAGGATTTTAATGATGATGAGCAAGCTCAAAATGTCGAGTAATTGAGTCTATCAGCCGTATTATGTTTGACCGTACCAGTGGATTCTGGCGGAGGTCGGGGTCTTGAGAGACCGTTGTGTGAGAGCAATATAATTGCTGTTCGGCTACAGAGCCGTGGCGTTAGAGGTTTTACTCGAGGGTTTCTGTAAGCTTGGCAGTTTTCGCTGCAGAAGAAGTTTTAAAGTTTGATTTGAGCGACTGGTGGTACATGGCCCAGGGTAATGATTTAGTTAAAGATCAAAGTTCTAAAATTTCCCTATTGTCACGAACCCAATGATCTAGTTTGGTCAGGAGTAGCCGAGCGTTGTGCGTTGGCCTGTGTGGCAACTGTTGGCCTTTATGGCAACTGTTGGCCTGTGTGGCAACTAAACGCCAGTGTGCCAACTGGAGGCCTTTATGGCAACTGTAGGCCAGTGTGGCAACTGGAGGTCTTTGTAGCAACTATGGTCCTGTAAGTTGGTTTAAAATAAACACGTTTGTGTAAGGAACCTTACAGAGGATTCCTGTAGAGTTATGAGGTTAAGATAAAGTAAACTCGCATAGTCACGCGAGAGGTGAGGTCACCATGTTAATGTTGATGACGTTCGAATCGACAATCCTTCATTACGAAAATTGAAATAATTTTGGTTTTCTAATTTTTATTACTATGCGTAGATTGTGTTAGTAAGATATACAAAGCTGAAGTACCAATTGAGATTGTAGATGATGAATAGACGTAACATAGGACAGACTAAATCTCTGTGTGAACAGGTTCTGAGTTCAGAGAGTTGAGTTGACTCGACAACGTAGGGATGTGCGAGTAGAGCAATTGAGAAGAGAGCTATGTGATGGCTAAAGGTCGTGAATAAGATACCTGGTGTCTTTTTCTTTTGTTTCATTTAATGTGACATTAGTGACTATTAGTGGTACTTGGACTTTGTAATCACGAAGATTAGAAGCTTTTGCGTTCCGAACTTCACCCTATTGATGATCATTTCAATTAATCTTTTGGTACCTCATGTAGAATTATTACAAATGGGGAATCCGCTACAATGGCACAGATTACAGCCATTTTTATTCTTTTTCTTCATACATCATGCTATTACTCGCGGTACATCTAGAGCTAACAGTCAAACTGAATGGGTTTGGGTTAATAAAATAGGTGAATTGTAATTGGCATTAAAATATACGAAATCTAAGGCTACTGAATGGCCCTTTTGATTAACTAGGTAAAATAGCCCCTCCCCTGCAATTGAAAATACCATATCCGTTTAGACCCTAAGCATAGAATGGCCGAAACGGAAACAAAAAAGGTTTTGGTTTTAGAAAAAGACTTTGGTCACTAAATGAACTTTGAACGACTAGACCGTGATAGCAAGAATAAATAATAATGAAAAAAAAAAAGTCAAAGACTGGCCTCTGAATCTTTATGATCAAGCAACGAACTACGACCTCTGAGTTTCAGAATTAGTTGGTTAAATAAAATTCTGTCAAAACAAGTCAAAGACGGGGCCTCTGAATCTTTATGATCAAGCAACGAACTACGACCTCTGAGTTTCAGAATTAGTTGGTTAAATAAAATTCTGTCAAAACAAGTCAAAGACGGGGCCTCTGAATCTTTATGATAAAGCAACGATCTGCGACCTCTGAGTTTGATAGTTAAATAAAACTCAGTCAAAACAAGTCGTAAGACTAGCCTCTGAATCTTTATGATCAAGCTACGATCTGATACCTCTGAATTTGATTTGAGTTAGCAAAATGGATGTGTAAAAAGGCCTTGGTCATGGCTATGGTTTAAGTTGGATGATTCAATAAAATTTAAGTCAAAACAAGTCAAAGATGGGCCTCTGAATCTTAATGGACAAGCCACTATCTGCGATCTCTGAGTTTGACTCATTCACTCACTCATATTTTAATATTTTTTTTATGATTTTCAGAGATTCGCTGGGCCTAGCAAGGCCCGCTCGTCAGTATGGCCGTGATAGCGCTGATAAATGAAACTAGCAGCAGAGACGAAATCAAAACGTCAAAAAGGCAGATGACATAACGGAAACACGAATTATGTATTGTTATTGTAAAGATTTGTTTTTATTTGAGTAATATTTTAAAGTCAAAAATGGAAGGTAGATTCACCGACTGTTAGTTTATTTCAATAAAATAATTGATAACTATATTCGTTCAAAATATTTGTAAAAAGTATTATTAATTACTAAACAAATAATGTACACAATTACTGTATTTTTACAAACCTAAATCTATAATTAATTGATAAACGAATGTCACCGGATGTTGTTGCTGTGTGACGTCTTGTCATTTGTTTAAACGTATAAATAGGCTGGTTCTAGTCGAAAGAACTCAGTATTGAATTGTATTGAACTGTGCACATATCTTCATAAAATTAAGTTGTGAGACTTACTGTTGGTGTGAGTAATAAAAAGTGTAAAGAAGATGTCTGATCGTTATCATTTGAGAATCCTGAGTACGCCCGCTCTTACATATATAATAAAGTCATTTTTGATTCATTTGTGTCTCATTTCATATCAATAACAATATTTAACTAATAATACTTCAAAGTCAAAGTCAAATATATTTATTCGATTAGGCCTTCTGAACTTGAGTGGACTCTATCTTAATGGTATTGCATAAAACACAATGTGTGTACCAATTGCCAACTACATAATTTTGGAGTGGTCAATTCGCACATCAATAAATTAATTTCATGCGAATCGCCACATAAAATGTAATATTATTATAAGGGTCGATTCACACATTTCGGGCGAATGAAATTCGTGCGAATCGTCCAATAACCTGATTTTTCTTGTCACCATCCGTATTGAGAGTTATAACTTGGCAATCGGTTGTGTTTAGTCTACATATCAAAACCAAACCGAATAATTAAGAAAAATGTTAATTAAATAAATATACATACATGCTTTTAGTATTTTATGAGATGCGTTTATTTGCCCTCTTCGCTTATTGCGTATTCAAAGTCAACCGTAAATAAGGAGTAAACTCCAGTCGTACGTAGGTCACTTTTTTTTAAATCCTCTATATATTTTTGTGAAATCATATAAGAAGACATCTTGTGTCCTAGATATTAAAATTTTTCAACATTCACCGGTCTCTGAGGGATCGAATTCCTTTAAAAATTACCTAATTATAGCACAATAGTAGCAGGTAGCAGTACACCGCGGTCAACCGCCTTTTTCAAATTTTATCATCTGAGCGGCATACACAGGTCATCCATTTACTGTCAAAAGCAAATCTGAGTCAGCGATAAGACCACCATTGTGCACATTGCTATTGTTCCTGACATACTTAGAAAGGGTACAATGGCAATCGTAAATTAAATTATTTGTAAAGTTCTTTCACCGATAATAAACTACAAACTTTGTTTTATCGACAATTTATTTAAATCTTGAGATCTACATTTTTGTACTGCAGAATAATAATAATAATAATAATAATACCAGCCTGTACCTGTCACTGCAAAGTAAAGGCCTCGTCACATAATACAATTATAATTGGTATAATAATAATTCAAATCATCCGATTTTTTTTATTCAACTAAACCTTTTATAGGTACTTACATACAAACATACATACATAAACTCACGCCTTTTTCCCATGGGGGTAGGCAGAAACTACAGAACGCCACCTGCTACGATCCTTACATACTTCTTTCTTATAGGTACTTTTGTATTAATAAATAAAAGACGAATCTAGTTGCTCATTCGCAAGCTTCAGTAGGTCTCTATGTAGAAGAATGTGCTAGAAACTCCACGAACACTCTTTTCCATCAGTTTTAATTGCAAGTTTTCGTTTATGTAATTCTTGCTGGAAAAATACATATATGTGAGAACGATGTAAAAAGTCGTGAATGTAAAAGCGTCTAGAGTAAAATAAACAATCCAAAATACAATAAGTAGGTAATTAAAAGGCTTTTAATCAAGGGTTTTAATATTATGGTAAATGGAATGAGATCAAGATTAGAAATAATAGAAAATAAAGGTTACCCTCTCCGTTATAAGTATAGGTTTGACCCCACAAGTTACAGTTTAATTTTTTATAGTTTAATCTTTTTGTAAACAGTTTTGAAAAATCTCAAGAGATGTAAATTGTTCTTCTGTTTATTTCAAACGTGAGTAACATGTTGGTTATCTTTTGAAATCTTCAAAACTCAATTATCAGTATTTTCAGTAAATAAATAATGTAAACAATTATTTTACAATGGGTATCTTTATCGCTTACTAGTGGAATTGATGTCAATAACTACAGAAAACCAACTTCATTGATGTCTCAGAGTTGGCGCGCACACGGCGCACGTAAAGATCGTAGTATATTCTCTTATCCATAGATGTAGCTTTGTATACATTTCTAGGGGGTGAGGTTTCTCTGAGGCTGTATGTACTTGATAATTAAGTCCTTTAGTTTTGGATTCAGGTATTAGATACTATATATATGAAACAGTTATTTATTTTCATTTTGATGTTGCTGGATGTTGAGATGCATGAACTCGCGCACAGTTTGGCGGATATGCAATGGCCACTAAACATCGACTAGATATATTTTTGCTACTAATTTTGCTACTAAGTTATAAGTAACTCTAACGATGATGATTTAAATGTTTTATTCATTGGCTTAAGAAAGGTCAAATTAAATAATTATGTGTTAATCAAATAAAACTATCTAAATCCTTATTGAATACTTGTCATTTAAAACTCACCATGTCATTAATTAAATATTTAACGTAAGGACCTTACTCAGAAAATTGGGAGCTAAGAATTTGGTACCTGATTACTATTAGGTGCCAGTAGATTAGTAGGTAATATTCACATACTTAAGATTGAAAATACCCGGTACAAAACTAATAATATAATCATTGTATAAGTTGCTAGTGTAATTTGGAAATTCCACAAAATGAAATTAACAATAACTAGTTGCTAAACTTGAACTTGCTCATTATTAATAAGTAACAGTTACCAAGCTGAGATTCCCATAGAGACTTCTAAATCTCTGAATTCATCAGCCATAGCCACAAAAGTTTACTTAGATAAAACGTTCTAGTACTTTGTGATGCCAAATTTGATTTCCTATTTATCACTAGTAGCGATATTATTAAAACTACTTATATGATTAATGTTAGAAAGAATTCAGAACTATGGGAAAATTTTATAGACGATACTAAATTTAAGTAGGTTACCAATTTTGTTGATAATGCATTACGAAAATTTAAAACAATTAAAAAGATAGGTAAGCTTTATTTTGCGTTGGCTTGCTTTGTTTGTTTTTTCGGGTTATTATGAGCTTTCACGCGGAAACGAATAAACCAAATTCTTTGGAGAAAGAGTTCAAAACGAGTAGATTATGGCAAATTTAATATTTGATAGAAAACTTTAAAATCTTTATCTCTCTATCCCTCCATCTGGAATAATGTACCTTTTAAATATTAAAAGATTTTTTTGAATAAGTATAGTGGTTACACACAAGCTACACGTCTGAACATACTCACAAAATCGAGATCTCTCTCTATAATATTAGTTAAGATATTTGGATCCTTATTTAAAACTTTTCATATAATGTTTTTTATCAGCAAGCCGCGCCTACTCAGCTAGCAACTTTTCGACCTGAATATACTTTCTGTTGCCAGTTCTCCCTCTATTGCTAAAGACAATACAAAGCTATTACTGTATAATTATCAAATTTTAAATGAATAAATTAACCCGTAATTGGTACGATATTAATGTTCATCAAATAAATGATTTAAGTATGATTTTTACGTATGATTAAAGTTACAATTTTAAAATATTATTAGGATATTAGTAACTTTTAGACAGGAACAGGTATCACAACATATGAGTCAGCTACGGCGAAATTCTGTGTGCTTTGCTGTAGCTCTGTGTGCTACGCCGTAGTTCTGTGTGCTACGCCGTGGCACAGAGTTAGCTACGCAGCAGATTGTCGTGTAACTACATAGTTTTTACAAACTACGCCTCTACAAACATTGATTTGATCTTGAGCCTTATAAACAACCACTTACAGAATCCTTATTGAACATGTGACATAGATAACTTTCAAAACTAACTAATAAATAGATCTGGATCAAAATAAGGTGGACTAATCGATCTTGTTAATTAGTAAAAAAGTTTTTTTTTTTTTTTTGATGAGTTACTATTACGACCAGGTCGCGGTTCAGTCAGCCCTATTGATTCATGATCCATTCAGCTGATAATCTGTTTAAAGACATAATGTTATTGTAGGGTTAAGTACAGATGTTACATTGCCAACTATTGAAAGTCATTCACATCATCATTCAGGCAAAAAATATCCACTTGTCGACATAGAGACCTTCCCCAAGCATCGCCTTTGATTCCCATAAAAAAGTACCCAGTCTTCGCCTAAGCCTTCTGAATTGACTCTGCTTTCGTTAATAAAAAAAAACAAAAACACATAATAATAGCACAGTAAGAATAGCAGCAGTACACCGCGGTTAACCGACTTTTTAGAATTTGAATACCTGCGCAACATACAGGTCATCCATTGATTGTCTAGTGCAAATCTGTATCAGCGATAAGATCTCCATTGTGTACAATACACGCATACGCATACGCATTGTGTACAATGGCAGTCGTAAATTCAATTATTAGTAAATTTCAGTTTTAACTTCTTAGAGTAATATTGTACAGAATCGTTTGTTAGTGAGAATCTCTGGCAGTGCTAATCCTGTAACAAAAGTTCTTTCACTGCAAACAAACACAAACAAACAAACTTAGTATTATCGACGGGTAAATCTTTTATGATGTTTATTTTTGCATTGCAGAGTAATAATAATAATACCAGCCTGTCACTGTTACTGCAAGTTAATGGCCGCTTCTTATACTACTTTTTCTGTTTCTGTTCTAGAACCAACCCACACATTGACAGTTTTGAGAAAATTTACTTTTTAATAAAACGATGGAAAGAAAGTTAACGTTTGTTAATTTTGATAAGGCTACATTTCTGTATAGTAAAAGATACTGCAATGTATGCATTAAAACAGAAAATCTAGTAAATATAAATGCAAAAGTATTTTTTTTTAACTATATCCTAGGTTTCTTGTTTCAATAAAGCTTTTGTGTGTGTCTGTGTGGCTTGGTTCTTTATGAACTTTTAAATTTAAGAAGAATTTGTAAGGAAAATAACAAAATAAGAATTTCTTGTAGTGTTTTTATTGAAGACATAGTTTATTAACTATAAAGGTTAATCAAATTAACTATCTCGCCTTGAACATACCTTACAGAGTGTAAAGAAAAGTTGAAGTCATATATTAAAACCTGCTTCTGCCCTTGTACCTGAACAACTTTATCTGAGGAAGTCACCGGCAATCCCTGAAAAATAATTTGGATTTTCTATACAAAGTTGTCATCAGCCAAAGCAATGTAGGTATCTAACTATGGACTAGATTAAACTTTTACTACGACACCATAAGTTCCGTAGAGTAAATATGAATATATATATCAATCCTTAATCCTTACTATAGAATTTTCTCACTTACCTATTTAGTTTTATTTACCACTACAGAGAAGATTTATATTATAATTGTCAAACGAATCTTAACTTAAACTCAAATGCTTATGTGATAAATTTGAATAATCTTCGACACTAGTGCCGTCGATACTGTCGCATCTGTATTTTTTGGATGACTTTGACTTGCTGTAACGAAGATAAAAAAAAGACAAAAGATATTTATTTCAACTGGGCCACCAAGCGGCACTTTTGAATGTCACAATTTAAATTTAAATGGAATACAAGTTGATTCTACCGTGCATTCGGAAAGTAGCTAGTTATGGAGAAGAATGCACTAGAAACTCCATACTTTTTAAATTTACATGGAATAAAAGTTGATTCTACCGTGCATTCGGAAAGTAGCTTGTTATGGAGAAGAATGCACAAGAAACTCCATACTTACTCTTTTAAAAAAGAAAATGATTCTACCGTGCATTCGGAAAGTAGCTTGTTATGGAGAAGAATGCACAAGAAACTCCATACTTACTCTTTTAAAAAAAAAAAAAAGATTTTTACAATATTTAGGTACATGAGTACATACATTAATAAATTCACATATGTGAGGACAATGATAAATAAATGATAAATGATAAATGATTTTATTTCTGTAAGTTGGTTTGTACAAACACTTTTACATGTCGATCATATTTTTTAAAACTAGATGAGGTCGGCGTTTCCTATCTGACTACTCTGAGAAGAAAGGCCGAAACAAACTCAGAGGTCACAGTCTCTTTTGAAGTCTTGACAAAAACTTGGTTATATCATGTGAAGACCATGTAGACATATGTCTGAAATGGTCTTTTGAGGAAAGAACCAGCCAGATTGAGTGGACCTGTCCAGTCAGTGCACGCATTTGTCAATAACCGAGCAGCTCAACTCAGAATTTACGGAGCTCAACGATTCGACGAACAATACCAAAGAAAGGACATTCGGGTAGGCCGCATAAACTACTCAAACTGCCAGACCATGAGTAAAAACTAACTAAGTTATAATAAAAAACAAAAATCCACATAATCTTCACATTCACAATAATAAAAATAAAATAATATAATACTTCAAAAAGTAAATATTCTTGTCATTGCAAGAAAACAAAAAAAATATCAAAATTAAAAACAAAAACAAAATTCACGGTGCAAAATATAAAAAATCAAAATTAATTGGAGCAGCTCAATCCCAAGCCTTTTTGTCCTCAACGTAATCTTTAATAGTATAAAACGCTTTCTGACACAACTTACGTTTAATGAATGATTTGAATTTATTAAGACTTAGATCTTGTACGTGGCTTGGAAGCTTATTATAAAAGCGTACACATTGACATCTAAACGAGCCACCTATCTTCTTGAGCCTTGTTGTAGGTACTACAAATTTGTGTTTGTTCCTAGTATTTATGTTATGGATATCACTGTATTTTTTAAACAATTTTATATTTTTATGAGCATATAAAAGATTTGATAGATATATAGAAGAATGATAACAAAGATATTTTGGATGTCGGCGGCATTTCCCCACAACAGAATACCGTACGACATTACACTATGAAAATAGCTAAAGTATACTAAACGGGCTGTCTCTATGTCAGTTAAATTACGAATTTTTCTAACAGCATATGCTGCGGAGCTTAACTTCTTTGACAATTTATCTATATGTGGGCCCAACTGAAGCTTAGCATCCAAAGTTAAGCCTAAAAATACTGTGCTATTCTCAGGATTCAATTCTTCGCCCTTTATCAACACATCAGTTTTCACCTGCCTAACGTGAGGTAGGGTAAACTTAATGCATTTGGTTTTTTTTTCATTAAGGAGTAAATTGTTAACATTGAACCAGTGAACTACTTTTGAGATCGCGCTATTTACTTCGTCAGTAACCAGCTGCTGCCGTTTAAGTTTAAACAAAAGTGAAGTATCATCTGCAAACAACACTATGTCATGGTTATCCTTTATGAGGTAAGGCAAGTCATTAATATAGATAAGAAACAAGAAAGGACCAAGAATCGAGCCCTGCGGGACTCCCATTTTTACTATAGATCCGGGTGATCTTTTTCCATTAACGTCAACAGTCTGAATCCTATTACTCAAGTAAGAAGTAAGAAGATCCAGAGCGCTGTTCCGGATCCCGTAGTGGCGGAGTTTCCTGATTAGCGTTTCATGAAGAACACAATCAAATGCCTTGGACAAATCACAAAAGATTCCCAGGGCATCGCACTTATCTTCCCATGCATTATAAATATGTCCTAAAAGCTCAACACCGGCATCAGTAGTTGAACGACCCCTTGTAAAACCGAACTGTTTGCTATGTAATAATTTATGCTTATTAAAAAATCTTTGCAATTGCTCTAAAATTAATTTCTCAAATATCTTACTAAAAGTAGGTAGTACTGAAATAGGTCTATAATTTGTTGGGTCTGATGTACTACCTGATTTAAACAAAGGTATTATTTTACTATTCTTCATTAGGTCAGGAAACTCCCCACAGTCGATACAATTATTAAAGATAATAGCTAAACTAGGTGCGACAACATCAATAATAGACTTAGCAACTTCTACAGAATGACCCCACAGATCTGCAGTCTTTTTAACATTTAAAGTGTGAAAGGTTTTAATTATGTCTCTACAAGTAATATGTTCAAAAAGAAATTCCGTATCGCAGACATTAACATTTTCTTTTAGCAAAGACTCAGCAACAGAAGGTGATGAGTTTAGGGATTTAGTAGTTGAAATGGGAATATCCGAAAAGAAATTTTCAAAGGCCACTGCGACTTGTGAGTCTGATTTTATGATGTTGTCATTAATAGACAGGCTGTAGTCAGTATTTCGGTTACCAGATCTTCCCGTTTCACTATTAATAATATTCCAAGTCGTTTTAATAACATTACTACTGTTTTTAATCTTTGAACTCAAATAATGCGACTTAGCCAAACTACAAACTTTTTTAAATAATTTTGAATAATTTCTAACATATAAGTCAAATTCAGCAGTGTTTACATAAGGCCTTTCACTGTACAGCTCATAAAGCCGTGTTCTACTTTTATGAATACCAATGGTCGCCCAATCACCGAATGATGCGTTACTATTAACGGAGATATTCTTGGGAATAAAGGTTGAATTAAATTGTTTACAGTATTTACTAAAAAAATCATCATATTGGTGATTAGGATCAGCATGAATTGACAAAATTGGTAATTTATTAATGAGTTTAGCCTTAAAAGCTGCCAAACGACTTACAGTTTTGGGGTTAACAGTGATATCCTTTTTAGCCACTTTGTTGTTTAGGTTTTGTATAGTAATCCTCTGCACACAATGATCAGAATCTAGTAAATTTATTATTTCTTTGTGGACAGGTATAACATTGGTATAAATATTATCTAAGCATGTGGCACTAGTAGGGGTTATTCTTGTGGGCTCCAAAAATAGGTTTACAAGATTGTAGGACTGAAACAGACTTATTATTTTACTACAAGAACCTGAGTTTTCTAATAAATTAACATTAAAATCACCACAAGTGATTATGGATTTATTTGAGTTACAAATCTTGTGTAACACTTCATCCATTACCTTTTCAAAGCAGTCATACAATCCTAAAGGGGGTCTGTATACACTTAATACAATAAACTGCTCCAATTCTATACAAGCTATTTCAACTGTCCGCTCAACAGATAGGCTCACAATATCTTTACGGTCCTTAAATTTAAGCTGGTTACTTACTAAAATCAAAGAGCCACCATGTATAGCATTAACTCTGCTAAATGAACTACCAACCTGGTGATTATTAAAATTAAACAAAAACTGGTGGCTTTTAAGCCAATGTTCTGTTATACAAAGAATATCAATGCTATTAAAATTCATAAATAAATCTACTTCTAAATCTTTGTTCAAAAATCCTTGAATATTTTGATGCACCAGGTTAATACTATTTACTGATTTTAAACTTTTATTTGATTCTTTTTTGCAATTTTCGTTATGTACAGTTTTGCAAGAGGTTGTCCCTATTGTCCTAATTTGTAATTTAAATGCACCCAGAATAGCACTACACACTATACTATGTAAAGGTATAAAGTATTAAAAGTACTCACACATGTCTGTGCAGTTATACAATAGGTACTAGAAAAACATCAACATCCGAAGCAGTTGAGTTATGACCAATCCCAACTGACGGCGCCCGTTCACGAACATGACGCATGAATCGGCACCACCCAGCTCAACCATCATGAAGGGAACCGAATGATCCAACACACGCGCCACCATCAGAGAGACATTTGAGAGAGCATGACACACTCAACTGCCAGGGCACACACAAGTCAACGAACGACACATAGGTATAGCAAATGGTAGATTTACAGTTGGGTACATAGTACCCACACACGTGCTGTGCAGCTATACAATACTAAAATAAATCGAGTCTATACAACACAAACATAAACATATCATTTGTTTTTGCGCCCTAGTGGTTGTGGAGCAGGACTAGCATAACGACAAATGCTACAATTTTCAGTCGGTATGAAATTATTAAAAAAAAAATTCTAGTTCCATTTTCACATATGAGACTGATGTATAGATCTATAGATCATCTATAGATCATAGATGTATAGATCATATAGATAGATAGACTTTAATGCACCTGACTATAATTATTTATTTCAAAATAATCTGAAGCAGCTTCCTTCGAAATTTGGTGCGGTATGAAATCATTCAAATCACTTTTTTTTGTAATTTAGCATGACATAACTTTGTGCTCCACCACTACTGGAGCGGTTGACGTTTAGAATTCAAGTTTTCGGGACAAAAACTAATGTTATAATTTTCGGTTGGTATGAAATTACTTTACAAAAGTCTAGGCAGATAAAGTTGCGGGCAGAAGCTAGCATTTATAATAAACGCGGCAATTTGTGAGAACGGATGGAAGGATGTTTGTTACTCTTTCACACAAAAACTACGGGACAGATTTTGATGAAACAGGATTGGGGAAAGTACTAATTGCAGGCGGGGCAGCTATAAACTAATATTGGAAGACGAAAAAAGTCGTTTTCGGTTGATCGCGCGGCCTGGCTTGCATTCCGTTCGGCCGGCAGCGAGAGTACAGTGTACCGCTGTAGGCAAGTATATATATACTGAAATATCTACTTGCCGACAGCGGTACCACTGGGCTACCACTGGGTAAGTAAGTTCGTTTTTAGACGCTTCCATAAAAGAAACTATTAAATAATATAGAATCATATGTGGCCCTGAAAAGGGCCTTTTTTATTGAATGTGCGCGTTACATGTTGTGTAACGCGGCGGTGAGTTCGGCTGCAGGCTTCGTTGGCAAGTTGTCGCTACACGATGGGATTATTATTTTCATCTCGATACTGTTGTAATATCGAGGAAAGGATAAGGAACTCTTGAATCATGCTCTCCGTGACCGTTCCACCGGACGAAACATAGTGCATGTAATAAACGCACTGGTCAATAATGTAATCCACGCGGTAGATTTGAATTCTGAAACAATTGAAAAATAACGTTAATTATGTACATTAAGTATAAAGATAACACATAAGTTCAAATTAAAATTTTAAACAAATAATATTATATGGTTGCCGAAATCTAAGAAAGAAATAAATTTAAGTGACTAGTAACTAAACAAAATCGATTTAAATCAAAATTTAAAAAAAATGAAACGATAAAAGAAAAAGTAATATACTAATAGTTACCCTCCAATTTCGGCAAGCGCAGGCAAAACCATATTGAACTTGGTAAACAAATCGGATCACACGAACACTTCATTCGACTGCACGGGAGCGAATGAAGAAACTTACTAAAAAAACGAACTTCGCTATTCTTTGGGGGTATAGATCTTTGGGGGTATAGCGCTGTCTTGCTCTTTCATAGAACAATGTTATCTTGTCAATAGTAAATTAGTCTCTTAAGGGCTAAGTATAGGTAGATTCCAGAATTGAAGTTATGTCTCTTTCTAATATATATCTGATAGATAAGCCTGTTTCATTCTCTCATGAGAGTGAGACAGGGTTATGCAATAAAATGGTATTTGAGTACCAATACATATCTGAGAACACCATTAGTTAAAGACGTTTAAATTTAAATTTACTAATAATTTAATTTACAACTGCCATTGTACCCTTTCTAAGTATTTCAGGCACAATAGAAATGTGCACAATGGAGGTCTTATCGCTGATACAGATTTGCACTAGACAATCAATGGATGACCTATGTATGTCGCGCAGGTATTATTATTTGAAAACGGTGGTTGATTGCGGTGTGCCTGCTACTATTGTCCTATTATTATATAGACATATAAATGTTGAAAAACTTGTAATATTTATGACACACTATTATTCGAAATGAAGTTAATACTATAAGACTGATTGATCAGCTTACCAAAGTATTTGATACATAATTTAAAAAAATAATTACTTAACAGAAAACTTTTTAACAAAAAATTTACAACCGACTTCCAAATAAAAACACTACAAAGTGAAATATAAATTCAATTTCGGAAGTCGATGTTCCTGTTTTCGTTCCTTGAAGCGTTGCAATTCGTCGAAATTTTTCTCTGTCCCTCGTAATCTCTTTTGTCTGTTCAGGTAAGAAAACACTCATAATATTTTACAACCGCAAGCTTGGACCTTGTTTTCGACTGTAGATCGGCGTAATACTTGTAAAAATTTTGACAAAAGCTCGTCCGATAATTTCTTCGTGAGTTCGTTTAATGAATGCAATTGCCCCCATTTATAGTCCATAATCATCTGGAATAATAAACCTTTTAAATGGTGAATGATTTTTCAATTAATTGTGGTGGTTCCATAGATTATCCTACACGTCTGAACAGACTCACAAAATTCGTGTAATATTAGTTAAGATAGCTGGGTTCCTATCTGAAACTTTTTACATAGTGTTTTCTTATCAGCAAGCTGCACCTACTCAGCTAGCAACATTTCAACCTGAATATACTTTCTGTTGCCAGCTCTCCCTCTATTGGTAAAGACGATACAACGCTCTTACTGTATCATTAACAACTTTTTAAATGTATAACTCGTAATTTGTACGACTTTTATTTGCATCAAATAAATTCTTTAACGTATAATTAAAGATAATTTTTTAAAATATTATAAGCATAATTGTAACTTTAAGACAGCAACAGGAGGTGACCATAAGCTCATCTGCCATAGCATACGAGTAAGCTATACAAGTCATACATCTGTCCCTTATACAAACTCAAATAAACCTTACTTTAAGAGCTTATGGTCACCCCCCTGGTATCGGAACATACGAGTCAGCTACGGTGAAATTTTGTGTGCTACGCCGTAGCACAGAGTTAGCTACGCAGCAGATCGTCGTGTAACTACCTAGTTTTTACAAACTACGTCTTTACAAACAATGATTTGATCTTGAGCCTAATTAGCAACCACTTACTGAGTCCACAATGAGCATGTATTATAGATATTTTTATAACTAATTAATAAATCAATCTGGATCAAAATAAGATGGACTAATGATCTTGTTGCTGAAGTTGCTGAGGTACTATTAGGACCAGGTCGCGGTTCAGTCAGCCCTATTGATTCATGACCTATTCAGCTGATAATCTGTTTAAAGACATAATATTAGAATAAGGTAAAGTATGTTATGTTACATTGCCAACTATTGAAAATCGTTCACATCATTATTCATAAAAAAAAACACTTCTAGACATAGAGACCGATGATCCGATGATGCGTCGGGACCTTCCCCACGCATAGTCTTTGATTCCTATAAAAAAGCACCCAGTCTTCACCTAAGCCTACTGAATTGACTCTGCTTGCTTTAAAAAATACATAATAATAGCACAATAGTAGCAGGTAGCAGTTACACCGCGGTCAACCGGTGGTACTAATTTAAAAGCTTATAAACAACTAGCGAACGCCTCGCGGTTTTACCCACGTTGTTCCCGTTTCCGTGTGAAAACATGGATAAAAAGTAGCCTATGTCACCCGGGGATAGTGTAGCTTCCCAACGGTGAAAGAATTTTTTGAAATCGGTCCTGTAGTTTTTAAGCTTATTCGTTACATACAAAAAAACTAATCTTTCCTCTTTATAATATTAGCATGGACAAACAAATGTCTTATAAAAAATGAATAAAAGCTCTTTTACTAGTTTTTTTTTTCTTATTGAGTATGTTTACTATTTAAGCAACAAAGTCGACGGAGCCCCACTTCTCAGGGTATAAAGTCACATGAAGGAGATGATAGGAGCTGAGTTCGCTCGCTTTGCTAGGTCAATTCAGCCCTTCCGTTATCTCCTTTCGAATCTAACCTAACCGTGTCGGGGTCCTCAGCTCCCAAGCTCGCTTCGCTCGCTCTGGGACTAATTCATTGACCATAATTATTAAATTGCTTAAAAATATAGAAGTTTATATCAGACATTACATTGACCGATTTGATTTGACTAGGTTCATTATACCCCAGCATTATAAATCGGTCGACAGCTCGGATAAAAAATAATTCGATGTCTGCAGCCCGTCCTCTTAATAGAGTACTGATTGACATGGTACTATGAATATAATAATGGTCTGAAGGTAATCATATCACTTAATAGTCGGATATTTCTACCCAGCAGATGAGTTAAATAAGGACCCTATTCCAGACTTGACTCGAGTGTGATTCTCAGGAAAACTATCTTATCTACGAATTCTTGTCTTTCTTTATTTAATACTATGTCACAATCATTACTTTTGAATGTTTATTTTTATTTTTTTGTTCAGTGTATTTATTGGTTACTTAGCGACAATACTCAAAAATATTCTTTTTACATAGCCCTGTCTCACCCTTTCACCACTAGGAGAGAGCGAGACAGGGTAAAACAGATAACCATTATAAAGAGAAATAACTACAATTTGGTGATCTACCTGCGCTAAAGCCCTTTAAAGAATAATTTACTAATGATAGATAAACATTGTTCTATGAAAGAGCGAGATAGTGCTATACCATGGAAAGAGACAAAATATCAAGAGCTGTATTAGCACCACACCAGTATAAAATTCCCAAAGAATAGTGAAGTGTGTTTCCTTTGTTAGTTTTGTCATTAGCTTCTGTGTTTGCACTCGTGAATGTATTCTAGTCAAAATGAAGTTACGTTCTCGTATAATTGATTCCCGCGCCGTGGAAATAAAAGGGGAGAAGCCGATTGTCTTGGTCACTCCTAAAGATCTCTCAACGTGTGTCCCTGCTGTGGTTGAAAGACCAACCGCTGTAGGTTCGTCAAAGAAAATCGTGAAGACTAGACGGAGGCCGAAGCCGTTTTCACGTCAAAGAGAAAACAAGAGGCAAGAAGAACGAATAAGAAAGACTTCAGTTAAGATAGATCAAAGTACAGAAGAGTACTTAGACAAATGTAAAAAGAAGTTTGAAGGAAGCACCGCAGTAGCTCTGGATCCAGAGCTAAATGTATTAAAGAAGAGTGATGAATATTACATCCATAAAAAAATTGGTAGAATACTATTGAAAAAGACGTGATGTGATACAAAGTGATGCACATCCAAAAAAGGGCCCTTCTCAGGGCCACATATGATTCTTTAATTTTAAATATGTTTCTTGAACGGATATGTCTAGAAACGTACCTACTTAACACTCTGCTACTAGATATGTATAATACAAATAATATTTACCTTTGAGTAATCTTGTTACTTATTAAATGTTAGATAACTGCTAAATGTGTAAATTATTCGGTATAATATGCCTAGTAATAACAATCAAATTGCTTTGGAAGTTGGTTTATTTTTTGTGAAAAAGTTTTTATTTTTCTCTTTTTGTAGTTTTGGTACACCATCACCAAAAATTGACAAAATACCATAATAACTCAATTTACACATTTATGCTGTTTGTCGTTAAGGAGTTCGGTTATAATATGTACCATAATCTTGAAATCTGCTGAACCGATTTTGATGAAACATAGAAAAAAATAAAAAAATAAACGACAATTTATTAATGCGACTACCTCGCTGTAATGGGAGTGGGTTATTAGTGTGCCTACTACTTTCCCTGGATGTGATAGCCGTTTCTCAACGCAACATTGATTTAATACGTGTTTTTGATGCAAGGCACTACCTTCTGGTCTTCGGATATAGCTAAAATTGCGCATCAATGAAGCGCACAAAGACATTATCGGGTATCGGCTATAAAAAATCGCTAATCCTGAAGATCCAGGTAAGGATTATGGGATAAACTATTACAATGTCATCGGTCCTTATGTGCAAAGTTTCAAATTAAACCGACGTTTTGGCAACTTCAGTTTAATTTGTAACTTCGGATATATACCGAGCTAATAAAAGCGTGTTTATTTGTGTAACACATATGTAAATCTTCAGTATTTAATAGTTTTTTAACAGAACTTAATTGTCCTGCCTATACTTACTTACCACTGATATATATACTTGCCTACAGTGGTACTGAACTGGCGCGACCGACTGAAAGGAACGCAAACCTGGCCGCGCGATCAACCTAAAACGTCATTTTATCGTCTTTTAATGTTAGTAGTACTAATTGCACGCGGGTGCCAGCTGCTGGCACCCGCGTGCAATTTGTACTTTCTCCAATCCTGTTTTATCAAAATCTGTTCCGTAATGTTGATCGATTATGATCGATATTCCATTCGGCTTTTTAATCAACTCAGTACAAAAATTAACAAGTAATAAAAAAACGAAATGTGAATTCTAAAAAAACGCGCTCTGGAAGGACGAAACAAGAAAATATTCCCGTCTGAAATTCTTGTCAACAAACTTACTAATATTTATCATCTAATAAGATACACGACTTTTTCGTTTTCCCCGATTACTCAAAGATGTCTGGACCGAATTGAAAATTCTTCTTTTACTTGAAATGATATACTTTCCATTTGACCAGAACAAATAATATAATCGTAAAAAAAAAAAAAAAGCTTGTAAAAAGGTTAACGATGTCATTGTAAATGCATTACGAGAATTAGAAGCAATTATACAGATACGCTTAGTTTGCGGCGGCTTGCTTTGTTTGTTTTATTTGTGGCTTTGTTAAAAGCTTAAAGTATTTTTTCTCGGAAATGATAAACTGAATTCTTAGAAAGCGTTAAAATCAATAATTCAAAGAAAACTTTAAAATCGTTATCTCTCTGCCCCTCGTGAACTCTTTTGTCTGTTCAGGTAAGGTGTCGCTGATAATAAAATAAAACTAGCTTGGACCAAGTTTCCAATACCTGTGGAACGGCTTTATAATCGTTTTTGTAAAAGTTTTAACAAAAAAGCCAGCCTATTTATGTATTTTTGCGTCAAGCCGCTTCCTATATAATGAAAATGAACGACCTTACTTAGTATCCTTTTTGAAAATCGAAAAGTGGCCCTCTGACCAAAGGGAAACTCTTCAAATATGTAATACCTATACAAACTATCTATCTATGAGATTGACACACACCGCTTACAGACAGAAATCCAGGTACTTGAGAACAGACTTAGTTCTCTTTACAATAAATATGTTAATTCAAAATTACAAATAAAAGAACACATTTTGGCCGCAAATGAGATAGTGTTGTGTCAATGTAACTGCCAGACAGTCTCAAATCTAGTTGCAGTCCAGCCTGATGCTACGGAGGACCCGGTCCAAGCTGAGAGGGTGCCTCAAGATAGTGTCTTCGTACAAGACATATCTAATGTAGTACAGGGTTTGCCTCAAGTAGACCGGCCTGAGAGTGCTGGCTTGTTATTTAGTCATAGTTACGAAGGTTTTCATTCGGTTATGTTTTTGGATGGTGTTGGAAGAGGTTTAGGTAAATTAATAAATGGCAGTCAGCGTCATTCCAATTTTAATTATTGCATGCCCGGGTCATCTTACAAGCAAATAATGGAATCTGTGACAAAGAATTTATATAAACCAGATACCAATATAACTGTATTTGTAGGTAATAGTAAAAATGTAAAAAAGATGACATCACTGAGTGTGTAAAAGAGATGTTAAAGTTAAATTGCAATAAAATTATTTTGTGTGCCTTCCCTTACTTAGATAAATTGTTAAATAGACAAAATAATCACATTCACATGTTTAATAAGCATCTGCACTTTCTTGTGAGTCACTTTAGTGACAAACTAGTTTTTTTTGACATCAAAATTTTTGTTGATAAATTAAATTCGACAGGCAATACTTTGTATCTGCCTCTTAGGGTAAGACATCAAATAGCTCGGCTATTATCTTATACAATAAACTCAGACATAAGTAGTATGTCGAAGTATCCAATAATTATTGATATTAGTAATAGTACTAATTTAAAGGTGGTCAATACCTTGAATAACGTTAGCCAAGATGCTAATAATATTTATTCTTTAAACTAGTTTATAGGACAAGGGAGGGTACCTATAACGGAATAGTTAAGAGTATATCCACCATCAAGAAGGTACCTTCTTGCTCGCAAAAAATTAATTTCAAGAAAAGGTCTGAGCAGAATTCTCTGAAATTATTCTATCAGAATATTCAGGGCTTTTCTTCGAAGCAATTAGAAATCGAACTGTTTTTGGAAAAACCACTCTCATATTATAAACTTATATTAATTAAAAATGGTATTAAATCAAAACCCCGTAAAGATATTGTCTAGTAGTGGACATTTGGAAGTTTATTAATGAAAAACCTCAGTTTCTTCTCAAAACAGTTTTAATCTTCGGATCTTGGAAAACGATGTCGACACAGCCGCGTACGAATTATAATACAAAAATGAACTAAATGTGCGGGTGTAAGTAAAAATTACAAGCTAGATATAGCAACACTTGAATGTGCAACTTGGTGCCATTATAAAACATCAGGCGTAGGTATGGCGCAGACATATTCCCCCCCGTTGAAAGACTCCTTTCAACTTCTTCAGTCGTCATCCGGTGAAGAGGCAGGCAAGGGGCAAATTCGAGTGAGAGGCCTCCTGAAGCAGCCTCTGGTAGTTTCTACGTCTGCGACTCGTGTAATGCCGTCGGTCCCAGGGAACAGGCGGCTGACTCGTCCCATTCGCCAGCTGAGTGGTGGGATGTTATCCTCTTGGAGAAGAACTAAATCTCCAACTTGCAGGGATGCTGAATTCGTACGCCATTTGGAGCGCTGCTGTAGTTCTGCTACATATTCCCTTTGCCAGCGCTGCCAAAAATGTTGATAAATTAGTTCAAGCTTCATGTATCGTTGAAGATTGTTCTGGTTCTCGTGCTCGAGCGATGGACCAGGCAATGCATTAAGGGCACGGCCTATCAGAAAGTGACCGTGCGTTAGGAAATGGTAATCGTTAGGAGAAGGGGAGAGTGGGCATAAAGGTCGACTATTAAGCACAGCTTCCACTTGTGTGAAAAGAGTACATATCTCCTCAAACGTTAAATGATTGTTCCCCATAACGCGCTTTATATGGTATTTCGCGGATTTAACGCCGGCTTCCCAGATGCCGCCGAAATGTGGAGCATACGCGGGCGAGAACACAAAATTTATCCCTTCATTGGTAGCAAAATTAACTACAGGTTCATGATTCGTTTTAAGAAAATTGCCTATCTCTTTAGCTGCTGCAACAAAGTTGCGGCCATTATCGCAAAATGTCTCCGCTGGCTTGCCCCGTCGCGATATGAACCTGCGTAGCGTCATAATGAACGCGTCCTTAGACAAATCACTGACGGCTTCCAGATGCACGCATTTATACCGGAAACATACAAACAAACATAAATACGTTTTGGTTAATCGTGCACCTCGACCCTTTCTATTCAGCGTGTGGAACGGTCCAGCGAAGTCAACGCCAACAGCACGAAATGGAAAATCCGGTGTAATGCGCTGTGCAGGTAAGTTTCCCATCATGGGAATTAATGTTTTACCTTGTATACGTCTACATCTGACACAGGCGCGTACTGTGCGGCGGGCCAAGTGCCTACCGTTTATAGTCCACACAGTCTCTCTTGCACAGGCTAGCAACAGCTGGGGTCCAGCATGCATGTTGTGTAAGTGTTCATATAAAAAATATAATTTGGTGAGCGGATGAGAGGCGTGTAAAAGTATGGGATGCTTTTGACCATAGTTGTAATTAGATAATTCTATTCTACCACCGACTCTCATTACCTTGTCATCGTCTAAAAACGGTGAAAGTGACAAGAGTGTTGACTTGCTACTTAATGTTTTATTTTTTAACAAAATATTGTACTCTAGAGCAAATGAAGTTTGCTGAGCAATTTTACATAAACTAATAAAAGATGATTCTAATTCACCAACTGTAAATTTACCAACTAACTTATCTTTAGGAGATTTATGACTTATATTATGTATAAATCTATTGACATACGCAAATATGCGTCTCAATTTCAAAAATGATGAAAACTTATCTATTTTTAGAATTTCTGTTTCAGGTTCCTGAACAACAGTGGAAGTGGATTTTATCTCAGGTAAGTCTGTTTCATTTATTAATTTATTCAAATAGGGCCAATCAGATTCAGGCTGTATTAAAAAAGTTGGACCTGACCACCACAAGTTAAAATTGATGATTTGATCTGGACTAACGCCTCTTGAGATCAGGTCAGCTGGATTCTGATCAGTCGGCACATAGCGCCAAGACGAACTATCGGTAAGTTCATTAATTTCAGCTACCCTATTAGCTACAAACGTTTTCAACCTCGCAGAATTACCATTCAGCCAACTAAGGACAACGCTAGAATCGCACCAGTAAATGATGCGATTGGCCTCATATCGCAGAGAATTGATTACTGTCTTGCACAATTTTGCAGCTAATAGAGCGGCACAAAGCTCTAGACGAGGTATTGTTGTCGGCTTCAACGGCGCCACCTTAGACTTAGCACACAGTAAGTTTACCTTTACATCACCAGCTAAGTTGTGTGACCGCAGGTACACACACGCACCGTAAGCGACTTGGGAAGCATCACTGAAAGTATGTATTTCTATATAACCAGGAGCTTCGCATAGCGTTAAACGCGGGATCTGTAAATCTGATAAAAAATGTAAATTGTTAATGAACTTGTGCCAGGATTTCAGAATATCGGAACTAACTGGCTCATCCCAGTCCCTTTTATCGAGCCATAAGGACTGGATTAACATCTTAGGTATGATCACACATGGACTAAGAATTCCAAGAGGATCAAAAATCTTGAATGATGCAGAGAGTATCGATCGCTTGGTAGCTACATCATTTTTATTGGGAATCTCAATTGATATTTGAAGTGTATCGGATTTTGGGTTCCAATTTAATCCTAAAGTATTAGTAGACTCACTTAAACTAACCTTATCATTTTGATCAATAATTGATGATGATAAAATGCTTGGTAAATTCGATTTGAATTTACGTAGTTTAAATCCACCAGATCTTAGAGTGTCCGACACCTTGCGTTGAATGTATAGTAACTCGGACTCATTGTTGGATCCGGTAACTAAATCATCGACATAATGGTCGTGTTTAATAATATTACCTATAAACTCGTCATCGCAATCCTCTGCCAATACTGACAAACACTTGGTGCTCAAATATGTAGCACTTGCGAGACCATAAGTTACGGTTTTAAGACGTAAAGTTTTGATAGGATTGAACTCATCACTTCTCCAAAGTATTAATTGTAAATTACGATCCTTTTCATCTAATCTCACCATCCTAAAGAATTTCTCGATATCAGCTGTCAAAATATATTTATACTGGCGAGCCCGAATCAAAATGGAAAATATTGAGTCTTGTACATTGGGGCCGACCATCTGTAGGTCGTTCAGAGAGAAACCTGAGGAAGTTCGTGCCGATCCATCAAAGACAACACGTGTCTTTGTTGTTTCACTATTTTGTTTGAACACTGCATGATGGCAAAGATAATAGGATGGAACTGGATTAGTAGTCGGACATTCCTCTAAATGACCTAGCTCCAAATATTCTTGAATAAAATTTGAATATTGTAACTTTAATTCTGGATTCTTACGGAAACGTTTTTCTAAATACAACAATCGTTTCTTAGCCATTGCGTAAGAATTTCCTAAACAATCTGGAGTATCAATTAGGGGCAGCCTAACACAAAATCTACCCGATTCTAAACGGTAAGTATTACGATAAAAATGGTCTTCACATGCCTGCTCAATTTTGCTTAAATATTGTTTATCTGGAACCTGCTCCAGTTCCCAAAACTTTGTCAATTGAGAATTAATACTGGAATTATTGCATTCGTCACTATCACTAATTGAAACATGACACGGAATATTTTTAGGTGACGAACGATTTCTTAAACTTGGAGAAATAGGGCCGGCAACGAGCCAACCTAGCTTTGAGCTACGTAGCTTGGGCATGTTATGACCTAATGTTAGCTGATCACACCCTAATAGGTCCCAAAATAGGTCCGCACCTATCAAGACGTCTATAGCCGAAGGCTGATTAAAATTAGGATCAGCTAACTGTATGTTTCTTGGAATATTTAATTGACTAATATCTATAGCTTGCTTAGGAATAGTACCTGTTAATTGGTGCAATACATAAAATGACTGTACGACACTATAATCATCGTTGAATGAATTTAATCGGGCAATGCAACTTTTGTTCACATGTTCTGCTAAGTTGTTGCCTATACCGATAACATTTATAGTATTTATAAAACATACCTGTAATGATAACTTGTTCATGAGTGACTGGCTAATGAATGAGGACTGACTTCCACAGTCTAATAAAGCACGCACTCGAAATTGTTTGTTTGTTTGAGGATTAATAACATTAACCATGGCTGTTGACAAAAGAATGTGGTTTTCTATGAAATTATTATTAATTGAATTGTTGACTGATATTTCGGTCGAACCGCCATTTGTGTCAGTGTTATTGCTGCTGACTGTACTAGCATTATTTGTACGAGTATTGTTAGAATTAGGTAAATGCAAGAGTGAGTTGTGCCTACGCTTGCACTCACGACAGGGACCCAACTTGCAATCACGTGCATGATGCCCAGTTCGTAAACAATTGGAGCATAAGTGCAACTTAAATGCTTCATCTCGTCGTTCCTGAACACTCTTTGCTAAAAAAGTAGGGCAGTCGTATATCCAGTGGTCACCTTTACAGACAACACACTGCTTGGCGACAGAGCCGGTGTTCTGAACTGTAGATGAAAATGATTTAGTACTACGAGAATTATTGTTGTTATTTTGGCGTGATTGTGTTGCCTTGGGTATATCAGAGTTGTTTTGATACATTGTTTGTAACACATCAGCGCGATCAGTTAGGAACTTATTGAAGTCCTTTAGAGCGGGGAGATCGGACAGACTATTACGATGTTCTTCCCACTTCATGGCAGTACGACTGTCTAATTTTGGTATAAGAATTTTAATAATTATCATGTCAAGCAGTTCATCTTGTTTAGCTAAGCTCGACAATGCTCGCAGGTTTTTAGTTACGTGGTCAACTAGAAACCTCAGTGATTTGTCTGATTCACGTTTGTGTTGTTGCTGTGTCGATTCAAAATATAACAATGAATTTATGTGTTGATTTATGAGTTGGCGCTTGTTATCGTAACGATCGCACAAAAGCTGCCATGCAGTTTCATAATTAGTTTCACAAATCTCTAAATTAGAGATAATGCGCGCGGCTTCATTCTCGAGGTACGATACTAAATAATGAAACTTATGAATAGGCTTAATACGCTCATTATTGTGAATGAGCGACAAATAGGTGTCTCGAAACTCAAGCCAGCGGAAATAAGCGCCATCGAACCTTGCAATTTGTATTTGTGGTAGTTTAAAATCAACATGATGACATTGAGATGACTGATCGTGATAACATTGTGATGAATTGTGCAAGTCAGATTCGTGAGAAGTATTCCTATACTTATCAAGTTGCTCTTCAGCAATTGCAAGATGTGAAGTAAAGATCTGCTCAATTTCATCACGTTCGTCAATCTCAGAGTCCATATTGTCGCAATTAATGACCTCAATCTGAACCTGTAGTTCATCGAATTTGCTAGACATAGCTCGTATTTTATTAACATTAATTTCTAACTCTTTTGCTTGGGTTTTTGTTAATTTTGAAGAGCATATTACGTCTAAATATTTTTTAAATTTCGTTAAACGACCTTTGACCGAGCTACGTTTAGCAAATAATTCCCGCAATTGTTTTGCATTACTGTCTTTATCTTCGCTTATAGACATCTTGTTTATTAATAGTTAAAAGTAGCAACAACAAACTATAAACTGGCACTGACTTTAGAAAAATAGTTGTAGTTGATTGAGTTATCTAAACAGTAATACACTAATGCCAAATGAAGGAATAAGTTATATGTTTCAAATCTTATCTGATACTCCTTCGGCGGCACCTGGGGCCCGAACGCAGCTACGCGGCAGCAAGCGCGTCTACAGGCGGCGGCATGCGGCAGCGCAGCGGCGGCAGCTCGGCGGTGCGCGGCGTGGCGAGGCGCCAACGTCACCCGAACGCGGCCAGCGGTAACCGGCAGCGTCACGCGGCGATCTGAAATAGTCGGCCGAAAGTGTTTGAAGTAACATGAACTAGAATGGAGACATGTACCATTGGAAGGGCAAAGTTTAGGGCTTCAAATTACCTACTAGAACGAACCTACAAATTATTGTTTCAATGATTTTACAATTTTACAAATGGTTATGTAGGTAGTTGACACTGGACAATGAATTTTTTATTTTACTATTTTAGGATATTTACTTGTTATTTACTTGAAATAAGCTTTAAAATAGCTAGATACTTCGTTTAACTAATGAAATACACAAGTGGAATGTACTAAACAGCGTCCCTATTGATAGGAAAATAGGTTGAGGTAAAGGGTAAACCATAGGAAGGCCACTTAACTGATAGGCGAGACTGCTGCTTCTGGCTGCACTGGTCCTCGCTGGTGGCTGTGGCACTAATAGGTGCACGAGCTGCTCGCAGATGTCGATGGAATCCTCGAACTGGCGCGGGCGTGGCAGGCTGACGGTGAACCTCGACGTTGTAGAAGCTAAGGCTGGGCGCGGCGCGTTGTGCTGACCGACCTGGCTGGCTTAGTAGTCTTCTATTATAGTGTTCTTGCGTCTGTAGTCCTCCACGATGAATCTTTGGTAGATTTCCTTTTGATGAGAATTCCTTTTCTTCGTAGGTAATCGATCCGAATTTTGCTAATTTGTCCTGTCACGGTCGCCAATTAATGTCTAGTAGTGGACATTTGGAAGTTTATTAATGAAAAACCTCAGTTTCTTCTCAAAACAGTTTTAATCTTCGGATCTTGGAAAACGATGTCGACACAGCCGCGTACGAATTATAATACAAAAATGAACTAAATGTGCGGGTGTAAGTAAAAATTACAAGCTAGATATAGCAACACTTGAATGTGCAACTTGGTGCCATTATAAAACATCAGGCGTAGGTATGGCGCAGACAGATATAGTAGACCTATCAGTTGAACATAGTGTTGAACTGTCCTGTGTTGTGTTGGATACGCATGTCATAGTGTGCGTTTACAGACCCCCTAATTATAAAAACTACTCTATATTCGAGTCAGTGATGGAAGATGTTTTGGCTAAACTTGCAATTGGTAATAAACAAGTAATTGTCTTTGGTGACTGTAATATTAATATTCTAGAAGATAATTCAGATAGCAGTAGGTTTATAAATCTCTTTAAATCATTTAATTTGTCACATGTATTTATGGAACCAACACGAACTACATTGACTTCTGCTACATGTATTGATAATGTTTTTTGTTGCTGAAACTACTTTGACAAGGCCATTATTAATTATTTGCCTTCGGATCATAGTGGGCTACTGGTGGCCTTTGAGTCCATTATGCTAAAACAACAAGTGCAGATTCAATCCAGACCAATAACATCCGGTAAATTAAATAAATTTAACAGCACTTTAATCAATAAGTTAAGAGATCAGGACCTCACAGTGAATGATGGTAATATTTTGTATGATGAAGTTTTTTCAGTGGTTCAAAAAGATTTTAATTCAATTTTTAAGAAGAAAACTAAAACTATGTGCCCTAAGTTTTGATTCAGTGACTGGGCGACTACAGGACTTAGAAAAAGCAGGGAAAGACTTTACGAACTTAACGGCCTTAAGCCTTGTATTAATAATGAAACGTTTAATAAGTATGTTGCTACTTACTCAAGAATAAAGGCAGCTAAGGCCTTGTACATTAACAATAAGGTTAAATTAGCAGAAAATAAAATCAAGACGGTTTGGCAAATTATAAACAATGAAACGAACAGGAATAAAATAAATAATATTGATTACACGCTTGAGACCACACATGGACTTATTAAAGATAACAAAACAGTTGCTCAAGAATTTGTAAATTTCTTTACCAACATCCCAATTAAAAGTACTGAAACCTTAAATTCTTGGCCCTCGCTCGCTTTTAGATTATTAAACGCGAACGTTTCAGCCTGCCCCAATGAATTTAACTTTTCACATATAAACCCCATAACAGTAATAAAAGCTTTTAAGCAAATCAAGATAAAACCGACCGAAGATCTATGGGGAATGTCCATCAAAGCTTGTACCTCCATTATTCAGACTATATCGGCGTACTTAGCTTTGATTTTCAATTTGTGTGTGGATCAAGGAGTCTTTCCGGATCTAATGAAATATAGTAAGGTTATACCACTTTTTAAGTCCGGAGACAGTAAAGACACAAATAATTATGGACCAGTGTCCGTGTTGCCGGTTTTCAGCAAGGTATTTGAAAAGATAATGCTAAATAAAATGCTCATTCATTTTAATACGAATAACATCTTGCATGATAAACAGTATGGTTTCACCAAAGGACGTTGTACAACTGACGCTGGTGTCATCCTATTAAACACATATTTAATGCGTGGGAATAGTCGCAGGATGCCATAGGTAAGATACCTGCGACCTGCGACCTGCCGAAGGCGTTTGATTGCGTTAATCATGAAACATTACTTCTGAAACTTGAGCATTACGGGCTAGGTCAATCAGCGTTAAGTTTAATTAAATCTTATTTGAGTGATGGAAAACAATTAGTTCAAATAAACGGTGTGAATTCGTCGGGGTTAAATGTGAAAATGGGGGTACCCCAGGGCTCAATTTTAGGTTCTATCTTATTTTTATTATAAATGATAAATGATTTTATTTCTGTAAGTTGGTTTGTACAAACTCTTTTACATGTCGATCATATTTTTTAATACTAGATGAGGTCGGCGTTTCCTATCTGACTACTCTGAGAAGAAAGGCCGAAACAAACTCAGAAAAATAATATTATAATAAAATAATAATAATATACATAAACGTTTTCCCCAGTTATTGGAAGGCAACTAAATATGGTGTTATTTGCTGATGACACATCTTTAGTTTTTAAAATAAATAGACGCACTTGTCAGGTTGACGACGTAAATAACGCGCTACGGCAGGTTCAGGATTGGTTCACTGCCAATAATTTAGTTTTAAATGGTAAAAAAACCAAATGCGTATAATTTTCCTTGCCAAATGTCAAAAGTACTGATTGTGACATTATATTAAACAAGGAGAAGCTCGAATTCGTCGATGGAACGGTTTTCCTGGGGATCACGCTAGATTCAAGGTTGCAATGGGGTCCTCATTTAGTATCCCTTGCGGGGCGGCTGAGTTCAGCAGCTTATGCTGTCAGAAAGTTTCGTCAATTTACTGATGTGGATACCGCTAGGCTAGTCTATTTTAGTTACTTTCATAGTATAATGTCTTACGGTATCTTAGTATGGGGAAGGGCTGCAGACATTGAGTCTATTTTTATTCTGCAAAAACGAGCCATCAGAGCGATTTACAATCTTCGCCGGCGCGATTCTCTAAGGGAACTGTTTAAGGACATTAACATCATGACGGTTCCTTGTCAATATATTTATGAAAACATCATGTACGTGAGAAAGAATTTACACCTTTTTAGTAAAAACGGAGACAGACATAATTACATTTCTAGAAATAGGGACCAATTAGTTCAACCAGGTTTCAGACTGGCAAAAGTGGCCTCATCTTTCATGGGGTACTGTACAAAATATTACAATAAAATTCCTCCCCACATTCTAGAACTGAATGAGACGAAATTTAAAAATTGTATAAAACGCACACTATGCAGGCAGGCATATTATAAGTTGGGGATTACATACAAAATAATAAAAAAATAAAAATCTTTATTCCGTTCATTTTTAAACAGTACAATTAGTTAACCAATAATACATTATTTTGAGGACCTTAAGTGCTAGGAGTTAACAAATTCCCTGGACCACACACTAGGATTCCCTGTGTTGCGCGGTCCAGTCTCTTCCTGTGTTGGTAAGGAAAACATGTTCACTCGGTAGTAAAACTAATTACACAGAGACTAAACTTAATTATAATGTAGATAATAAGAGGTTATTATTTAATATATGAATAGAGTTTAAGTTGCTTTTGTGTGAGTGAATGCGTGTGTGTATGAGTAGGTTCGGAGTGTGGAGTATAAAGGTGGGCGATTGCATGCTTAAGTCTTACTATTATGTCCCAAATTTACGACTGTATGTGCAAAAGGTTTTCCGTTTGGTTGTAGTTTAGGGGATGCAGCCATTTAAATATATTATTCTTAAAACGTCTGTAAGTTAAAGCGACTATAATTCTATTGTGAGAGTAGAATTTTGAATAGAGATAGGGCCCAAGAAATGCAAAAGATCTGCGTGTAAAAGAAGAGTGAACCCTAGGTCGATCCCATTTTAACATTCTGAATGAATGGTGGGCCAGATCTTTGGCATCCCTGTGAAAGCGTATCTGTGTCGAAACGATAAACAATTGCCTCACTCGAAGGACGCTACATTCCGAATACAGAATATCAGTTGAGTACCGCCAGGGTTTTTTGTGCGCTATCTTTAAAATAGCTCGTTGAGCTCTCTCCAACCTAAGCAAACTGGTTTTATTAGCTGCTCCCCAGACCGACACACAGTAACTTAGTAGCGATTGGCACAGGGTAAAGTACAACATTCGGATCAGCTTAGAAGTTGCGATGGAGCTAACTTTTTTAAATATATGTGAGAGTTTCCTGGTCCGTTTCACAAGTGCTTCTATTTGCGCTTCCCAAGTTAGGTGCTGATCGATTAGTATCCCTAGATATTTTGTATCCGCGACTTGCTCGATTTTCGAGCAGACACAATTTTCGTCCTTGATATTACCACAAAAATGCAGTTTTATTTGCAAATCTCGGTCTGGCGCTGACCGATCCGACACACTAAAACACATCGCCTTAGTTTTACCGACGTTCAGGGTCAGTAGATTATTTTGCAGCCAGATAGCAACCCTCTCGAGTCCCTCCTGAGCCACACAAACGACTTCACTCCAGGTTTTCGCATGAAAAATTATTGCGGTGTCACCTGCAAAGGTAAAGACGCTGGCATTACGGAGTTCAAGAGAGCACAGGTCGTTTATGTAGATCAGGAACAACGTGGGGCCTAAGACACTGCCTTGGGGTACGCCGTAACCTACATTTGCAAAATCACTGACATATTCACCTATGCGGACGCGCTGTTTTCGGTCTACTAGGTAGGACTTAAACCAGTCTAGAGCTAGGCCTCTGATCCCGAGCGCCTCCAGTTTTTTTAGCAGTAACGGCCGGGAAACTGTGTCAAAGGCTTTTGCAAAATCCATGAAGACATCGACACACCTTTGCCCTTCATCCACATTGCTAATTACAGAGTCAACAAGATGCGTGACGGCATCCACCGTGGACATGCCAGCGCGAAATCCGAACTGATTCCCGGCTAAAAGACTGTTTTGTTCGAGATATTTAAGTAACCTAACATTAATCACCTTTTCAACTACTTTTGCTAGTGAAGTGAAATAGGCCTATAGTTTGCTGGTTGACGTGAGTCCCCTGCTTTCAGTATTGGTATTACGTTGGCTATTTTCAAGTCATTAGTTACTACACCAGAGCTCATGCTTAAGTTGCAAATGTATGTTATAAGACTTGCTATAACATGTTTTGTCAGTTTAAGCATATCATTGCTTACGTTGTCGTGTCCCTATAGCTGTACTAGATTTTAATGTACTAATTAATTTAACTATTTCAGTTTCGTCAGTTGGTGATAGAAATAGTGAGTCTGGTGAGGTGTTCCTTACATAACTGGCATTGCTGGCCAGTTGCATTTCAGTTTGTCCTAATCTCTTAAGTACCGTACTTGCCAACTGATCGCCTTTGGAGCTAAAATAGTCGTTTACTTCATTTAGTGACTCTGTTGGATTAGATTTTATTTTGAGTAAGTCTTCATTTTTATTGCCTGCCTTACTAATATTACAAATGGTTTTAATTGAGTCCCATGTCTTTTTGTGGTTATTTTGGTTTTTAGTTAAGAGTTTCCGTTCGTAAAATTCTTTTTGCTTCTGCAATATATTGTTACAATAATTTCTGTAGCGTCTGTATTTTTCCTGTAAATTGTGGTCATTACGATTTTTTCTAGCTTCACTATGCAACCTATCGCGACGTCTGATGCACTTCAAGAGACCAGGCGTTATCTATTTCTTAACGATCATATTTGCACTGGTCACTTTATGCGTACGTTTATTGTTTTCAAGTACAAAGTTAAATTTTTCAACAAAGAGTTTAGTGGCTTCGTTAATATCAGTTATGTTATACAGGTCGGCCCAATTTATTTCGTTAAGGTCTTCAATTTGGTTTAAATAGTCTATTTTAGTACATGTTTTAATTTTTTTGTCCTTTGGAAACGATGCACCCATGCCACATAGTACTGTGCTGTGATCCGTTATATCGGAGTGGCAAACAATTGTTGTAGATGCAAGTTTAGACTTAATCATGCAATGGTCTAAGCTATTTGTACCACGCGTTGGAACGGTGTGGCCAGGAACATATCTATAATGCGTTATAAGACTGAGATACTCAATAACGCGAGGATCAGTGGATGTTTCTTTAATATCGAGGTTTAAGTCACCAACCAATGCACAATGCTGGCCAGTACAACCACTCAGGACGCTTTCTAAGGAAGTCAAAAAGTTATTTATATTATGAAACGATGGTGATCGATATATAAATAACGGAGTATGATTGCCCAACATCCACCTGTAAACAATTGGCATTGTTGAAAGGGGGCTCTGTTACAAGAACGCAAAGCTCTGATTTCGAAAACACCACAATACCGTCGTTTTTGTTGATGTAGTTTTTTGAATAATAACAGTTGTAACCTTCCAGACCAATACTATTAAAGGCATCGTCAAGCCAACACTCAGTTAATACGATAAGATCGGGGTTGAATTTTAAGCGTTGCAAAAATACAAGTAGTGAATAAAAATTCTTATTTATACTGCGTATATTCTGAGACAAGATTGTAAGTTTGCTATGGCCTACATTGAGATATTCTGTACAAAGATCGGGGGTATCGAGTTCAATACAATGTGAAAGGTGCGTGCTGTCAATATCCTCAAGAAACAAGGCAAGACATCACTGATAAAAATGCTTGGCTCAATGCTAGTCCTGCTCCACAACCACTAGGGCGCAAAAACAAATGATATGTTTATGTTTGTGTTGTATAGACTCGATTTCTTTTAGATTGTATAGCTGCACAGCACGTGTGTGGGTACTATGTACCCAACTGTAAATCTACCATTTGCTATACCTATGTGTCGTTCGTTGACTTGTTTGTGCCCTGGCAGTTGAGTGTGTCATGCTCTCTCAAATGTCTCTCTGATGGTGGCGCGTGTGTTGGATCATTCGGTTCCCTTCATGATGGTTGAGCTGGGTGGTGCCGATTCATGCGTCATGTTCGTGAACGGGCGCCGTCAGTTGGGATTGGTCATAATTTAACTGCTTCGGATGTTGATGTTTTTCTAGTACTTATTGTATAACTGCACAGTACAAGTGTGAGTACTTTTAATACTTTATACCTTTACATAGTATAGTGTGTAGTGCTATTCTGGGTGCATTGTCCTCACATATGTGAATTTATTAATGTATGTACTAATGTACCTAAATATTGTAAAAATCTTTTTTTTTTTTTAAAAAGAGTAAGTATGGAGTTTCTTGTGCATTCTTCTCCATAACAAGCTACTTTCCGAATGCACGGTAGAATCAACTTTTATTCCATGTAAATTTAAAAAGTATGGAGTTTCTTGTGCATTCTTCTCCATAACTAGCTACTTTCCGAATGCACGGTAGAATCAACTTTTATTCCATTTAAATTTAAATTGTGACATTCAAAAGTGCCGCTTGGTGGCCCAGTTGAAATAAATATATTTTGACTTGTCTTTTGTCTTTGTCTAAACAATAAAGGTTTTCATTATTAGTTTTTCGAAACAACTCTTAAATTACGATTTCGGGGTGGTAAAGATTTTTGATTACTTTTACTGCACATAGCTTCTTTTTAAGATGTAGGGGAGCACTTCGGAGCGATTTTTGGAAATTCAACTTTCGAAGGGGTTAAAAGGGAGACATTTATTTGTATGAAAAATCTTATTCCTTTGGCAAAATAATAAAGGTTGGCATCATTAGTTTTTCAGAATTATCCCCAGAAGACGATTTTGGGTGTTAAAGTTTCTTTGAAGAATCAAATGGCACTAATACGGGGAACTACCGAACTGGACCGTTTGTCTCAGGTAAACATAGTTGTGAGTGACGTTTTAGTGTTGCGTAATTTACGCTATATTAGCTTTTTGTGTTGTGTCGCGTAATTTACGCTATATTAGGTTTTTGTGTTGTGTCGCGTAATTTACGCAGCATTCGTTTTCATACTAAAATAATTTTGGTCCACCCGAAATTATGAGTCTCAAAAAACCCAACCAGACTTCTGCTCCATATATCTTCTTCTATACATATAAAATGCTTTGTCCTGAATGACTGACTGACGGATCAACGCACAGCCTAAACCGCTGATCGTAGAGACCTGGAACTTGGAGAGTATGTTTTTGTGTGACCTAGGCATCCGATAAGAAAGGGTTTGTCTAAATTCTTCCCCTAAACGGGACAAAAAGGGGGACAAAGTTTGTATGAAAAATCTAATTCCTTCAGCTAATATTCTTGAAACTTGGCATAAATAGTAATCTAAGTAAATGATAAAAGGTTGACATTATCAGTTTTTTGAAACTACCATCACAAGTCGATTAAGGGGGTATCGACGTTTGTATCGAAGTATTTTATTTCATGGGTTACTAAACTTGAAACATTGCACAAATACTAACTTAAATAAATTATAAGGTTGTTATTATTAGTTTTTCGAAACTACCCCCAAAAACAGATTTAGGGGGTGTTGAAGTTTTTTTGAATAATCATATTACTTGGGTTAATAAACTGGAAACTTAAGCAATAAAAGTTGTTATTATTAGTTTTCAAATCTACCACCAAAAGACGATTTGTTTTTTTTTGATGAATCATATTACTTGGGTTAATAAACTTGAAACTTAAGTAATAATAGTTGTTATTATTAGTTTTCAAAACTACCCTCAAAAGACGATTTGTTTTTTTTTTGATGAATCTCAATCTTCTTGACTTAATTTTGAACTTAACATACATACCAACCTAAGTAACAATACAGGTTGAAATTCTTAGTTTTTTTAAACTAACCCCAAAATACGGTTTTTAGGGGTGTTAAGGTTTTTTGAAGAATCTTATTTCTTGAGTTAATAAACTAGAAACTTGACATAAATATCAACTTAAGTAAACAATAAAGGTTGTCATTATAAGTTTTTAGAAACTACACTCAAAAGTCGATTTAGGGGGAGTTAAAGTTTTTTTAGAATATTATTTATTGGGTTAATAAACTTGATACTTGACAAAAATACCAACCTAAACAAACAATAAAGGTAGGTATTAGATTTTCGAAACTGCCTCCAAAATACGATTTAACAGGTGATAAAGTTTTGTTAAAGAATTTTATGTCTTGGGTTAATAAACTTGATAGTTGACATAAATACCAACCTAAGTAAACAATAGAAGGTTGTCATTATATTTTTTCGAAACTACCCCCCAAAATAGGATTTAGTGGGTGTTAAAGTTTGTTATGAATCATACTGGACAAGGTTTCCTTTTTGATGTAGGGATCTAGGGGAGCACGAAGAAGGAATTTGCGAGGAATTTCTAAATCAGTTATTTATTAATTCCTTTGAGTTTTGTTTTTACTGTAATATCACCCTATCTATGACCATGATTCATATGCTAATTTTTAGTATGGGGTCCGACTATGCCTTTCAAACGGCTTTATTTTGCATACTTACATACTAAAAATCACGTCTTTATCCACTTAGTTTATAATACTGTCACATAACAATGAAAACACTCGATTGTTATGAGGTCTATTACATTCCGACCGTCATTTTTGTAATAAACGACCAACTTTAGCGATCTTATTCAGAAAAACTGAAAGATCTCGAAATTTTGACTTATTGAAGCGTGCTGGTCCATAACCTAAAGTAAACGTATCGGTTATTCCGTGCAGACTGAATTTATTCTTGTACGTTCACTCATAGTATGACTTATGAGTGTAATTTGGTCGTACAGCTTTGTAATTTATTTTATTCTCCTCCAATTTGAAACTGTGTGTTTGTGATTTGAAGTTGGAGTGCAAAACAAATCAGATGATGCGAGACGTGTAGCCTGACCACATCAATAAGCTACCGTCACAGATTGAGCGATTCTTCAGTCTTCAAGCAGTACGTCAATCAGAATCCGGTTCATTACGTCGATAATGATCAGGAGTTAGAGCTGTGCATCGGCTGCTTGCAGAATCCTGCAGATGTGAAAATGCACGAGCGATGCCACGCTCCTCTCCCGCACTTCACAGGAGGACCGCCGCCATGTACGCGGTGCAAATGCCACGTCCTCTGGTGCTGCTCTTGCATGGGTCGCTGGTGGGCGGCTAGTGCCCAGGACCCACCAGAGCGCTGACTTTCAGGCCGCACTACCTGCCCGAAGTGCCGCGCGTCGTTCTGCATCCTGGATGTGGTGCCAGCGCGCGTGCTCCGTTCTTGATGCCCGCGCCCGCCGCACGTGCTGCTCCTAGTCAACGCCATCTACCGCCGTTACAACTCGTACTGCAAAAATTCAAAAAAGGCCCTTTTCAGGGCCGCATATGATTCAATTTTAAAGTTTCTTTAATGGTTATTTCAAAAACGAACTTACTTACCTACCTTTTTAGTTACCATTGATATATGTACTACTACCTACAACAGTACGTGGAACTGGCGCGACCCACCGAACACCAACCCCCCAGCCCTTTCAATTGTCGTTTCATAACTTGTTTAAAAACCTTTCTGATGCGACTATCGGAATCCGTAAACTATTTATTATAGTTTATAGCTGTCGCCCGCGTGCCTGTAGTACTTGCCCAATCCTGTTTCAACAAAATCCGTTCCTCAGTTTTTGTGCGAAAGAGTAACCAACATCTATCCATCCGTTCTCTATAACAAATGCTAGCTTCTGCCCGCGACTTCAAAAAAAAAGCTTGTCTTCAACTCCTGGCGGCAGTCTTTAAAATAAGAAGAGGGTGAAACCAGAACTCATGAACAATCTCCACCATCAACCAAGCCCCCCAGGAGTCATGGCACACAGGTCCCGAGAAGCATGCCTGCTTCACTCCAGTCGCACACCGGTCGACATGTTCCCAATATTGCCATATTGGAACCATGACGACCGGTGTGACAGAGACTACAATAGTTAGTAGAAGGGGCGTTAGACTAATATATACAAAACTGGATAAGATAAAATATATTTATTTATTAAAACATGAGTACAATATGAAGGACTTATAATTAATATCAAGGCATCAAAATCACTGGGTTTTATAATGCGGTTATCCAAGTGCTTCATTGAAGATAAAACTTTAAAAATTCTATAATGTACTTTTGTTAGAAGCCTTTTGGAATATGCGTCTGAAATATGGAACCCATGTTACCACAAGTACATTAACCGTCTAGAAAGCATCCAAAAAAGATTAATAAAATACTTATGTTACCACCAGAAAGTACCATATCAGTCCGAAAATTACCTTATCCTTTGTAGAAAATACCATATATTGCCTCTATTCATTCGCCGCGAGATTAGTGACTGCGTTTGTTTGTTGAAAATCTTCAACAACAGTATAAACTGCTCCGATATTTGGATAAAGGCAGTCAAAAAGATTTAATCCACCTTTGCAGGTTCCATCAGCCCCCACGAATTATAGACAGAATTCGTATATTGTGCGGGCAAGTAGACATATATCTTAATGAGTTGTGTAAGCAGCACGATATTGATGCATTTCTAACTAGTGTGCCATCAGTCAGGAAGTGCTTGAGCCGAAACTTTTTCAATCAGTTCAAGTTTTACACAAGTGTAAAACTTGAACTGATTGAAAAAGTTTCGGCTTATGAAATTGTTATGTCAATACAAGTATTGACATAACAATTTCTCATATTGCGCAAGAATTGGGGTTCTTTGAACTGCTGAAATTTTTTGAAATAATTATTGATTAGCTTTTACAAATAATGCAGTTTTCAATACATACAAAAATGGAAAAGTCAGTTTTTTTTATTTTTTTAAGTAAGGAACAACGGATGTCGTTCTTAGACCACACATTGATCGTATAAAACTTTTTTGCATCCTGTATATAAGATCTCTATTAGTTGACTGTTCCCAAAAAACAACACCATATCTCAAAAATCTTTTTAACAACAAAATACTACCGACTTCCAAATAAATAAACTAAAAAGTGAAAAATAACTTTATTTTTGTATAAAGTCGGTGTCTTTCGTAGGTACCATTTTTTTGCGTTATTGGCACCGACTTCCAAAAATAAAGTATGTTATCGCTTTGTAGTATTTTTATTTGCAAGTCGGTAGTATTTTTTTGTAAAAAAGGTTTTTTTTATTTTTTTGTTGTACATACAATAAATAGGCATGTGGTTCAGTAAGGTGGCTATAACGCCGAAATAGATTACCCGAAGATCGTGAAACTTGAACATAACCGGTGAAATGAGAGATCTGCGTAGTTGCGTACCCCTTAAGAGTGTACTGGCGTAATGGCCTAATGTTATGGTATGAAATGGTATAAAGAATAAACAGACATGCGATTGCAGCAATCCTGAGAGATTTGCCGTTATTTATTGAAGATTTCTGTTGTATATCTTCGAAGTTCTTCATCAGATCTTCACCAAATTAAAATGGGACCAAATTTTTTTTTTTAAAGAATAGCATTTTCAAAATCGGTTTACAATTGACGGAGATATCTGTGAACTTGGGTACAGGTGCAGTTGAGTCAAATCAGTCTATTGAGTCAGAGGAGATAATAATATCTCCAGTATTTGTAAACGTAGAAGAAATAATGGCACCCGAAAGTAGACATGAGTTTACTGAATATGAAACTCGGGCTTTGTTAAAAACGAATGAAGCATGTAATTTACTAAGTCCTATTAACGTAGACAACTTAATCAGTAGTCCTAAGGAATATAACATACCTCATACCACTGTAATGTCTAAGACTGAGTTTCTCACCTCATCATTGAACCTACTGGTTATACATATGTCGGGTTTAGTCAATAGTACGGACGTTAAAACAAATCGCAAGCACGCCATCTGGCGGCAAAGCAAGAACAACTACGCATTGGCGCGCTATTTCTAACCACTTGTGTGGTGGGGAACACAGAATATGGCAGTTGAGTACTGAACGCCGTAGAGCTAACACGTCGTAGAATCAGTGTCCATCCGTAATATTAGTAAGCAAGATTGTAACCGAGTTATGACTATTTAAATAAACCCAGTGTATCGAATAATTTCTGTGATTTCATTTGCACGATTCTATCCAACGACCTGCCCACACACGATGTCTTAACTTAAGGGATTACATCCTGACTTTCCGATGGTTTGCATCTATCGGCCAGCCTTGATGCGACATCAGAATTGGGATTCGGTCGTGCTAATGAGATCACACGTGAAAATAATGCTAGGGAAAGTGGCGGTTACATTCTTGCAAAACAAATTGCGGTGTCAAAAACAGTTGTCAAGGATTTTGAGACTACCCTCAGTCTTGAATAATAAAAAAACAGTCTGGAGCGGAGCAGCAAGGAGGCTAGCAGCAACCAAGGAACTGGACAGGTCAAGTATGAGCGTGTGGACGTGTGGAAATATCCATATACACTGATATTTATGCCAATCTGGTGAGTCGTAAGTTCTTTATTCAAAATTCTGGTTTTGTTTACGGTATGGCCCATGTCAGGTTCATAATCTCATGTTAGTTATCACTGGTCAAGTTTTGGTGTTGTTAAAGAGTTATTATTCTACTGGCAATAACCTTTGACTAGCCCTGGCTGACTATATTTACGACCCTACCTTACACATCAGTCAGAATATTTTGATTACTTTTGTAGTTTGATAGTTTTATGTAGTGTGAGTTAACTAAGTTTGAGAAGAAGCATAGTATTCTTCTTTTGTGGTCGGAGGGCTTGGTCCGTGGATGGGTGACCATTTCAATATACCGAGTTTCCTTCGTGCCTTGAAAAGCACGTTAAGCCGTTGGTCCCGGCTGTCATATGAAGATCTTTGACAGTCATTGCGGGTGGTCAAAGCCTGACACCAGTCTTGCCAAAGGGTACCGTGTTACCTAGTTACTGGGTCGTGGAGGTCAGATAGGCAGTCGCTCCATGTAAAACACTGGTACTCAGCTGAATCCAGTAGGACTGGAAGCCGACCCCAATGTTATTGGGAAAAGGCTAGCCAGATTAATTGGTTTAGGTTACTACTACCGGTGCAACGGTTAAATTCCATCAAAGCTGTGTATGGTTATGTAACGGATGTGACGTCAGCCTACGTGCATCCGACCAATGCTCGCCGAGCCCGCCGAAGCTAAGCCGCCATATTGAAGCCCCCTCCAGTCAAGCCATGACAAGCAGCGGGGATGTGTTAATATAAGCGATTGCCTGTCATTTTATTTGTCTCTTTCGATTGTGAATACAAGATCTGAACAAACCTCTGCCCGGTTTTTATTTATCCGTTTCACTCAGAAGTGGTATGAACAAAAAATAATCTTCGTTTAATAACACATCCACGCCACAACCGCAAGATCACCTTGACTCTGTAGAAAAATTGAAGAAGTATGTGTTATTCACGGCCGGAACGACACTACGAGCTTCACTGCGTTTTCTACACTCTGCCATCGACCCAACTGCACGCCGAGCAAGACTGCATCAAAGTATTCAACATGAGCTGCGTGTGACTGCACGGAGAGGTCCTAACGAGGGCCGAGAGCTGCCAGGAGCCACAGCCAGTCTGCCAGGAACCACAGCCAGTCTACCAGGAACCACAGCCAGTCTGCCAGGAACCACAGCCAGTCTGCCAGGAACCACAGCCAGTCTGCCAGGAGCCACAGCCGGTCTGCCAGTTGCCACAGCCAGTCTGCCAGTTGCCACAGCCAGTTAGCCAGGTGCGTTGTCTTTCTCATTTCCATATTCGCAATATCGATAACTCTAATTCTATTCAGGCCCTAGCCACTTTGTTTTACTCGTCGCCATATTTTCAATAATAAGGATAAAACTGGTTTGCATAACCAGCATCCGTGTGTTAGCGATACCCATTCGAACTAATAATTTAAAAAATAAACAAGTCGTTGATTCGTGAGATAGTCTGTGGTACAGCGCCGGCGGCCATTGCCAAGGGAAACGTTAGAACTAACTGTTATCAACATTTTTGATTGTAAGAAAAAGTAGTAGGTATTAATTAAAAGCATTTCAGGAAATTGAAGACTGTGTATCATTTGACCTGACTCCGTTAACAGTCAGAAGTGGTAAGAACTAAGAGTGTTGGAGAAGTTCTCAGGTATGTTGTTTTATTTGACCTATTTTATTTTGCATAACTGACGGTTGATGACTTCGGGTAATTTAATGGTTGAAATGAAATAAGTATTTGAAATTCGAATACAATTTTCAATAAACAATTTATGTGATTTGTTTACTCATAACAACAAGTACTGCTTATGCAGTAATAATAAACATGTTACGGTTTGATTTTCAACACCGAAGACGCGACATCCAAGAAACCGCGTGGCGTGGGTATAGTTGTTTTATCTCACGAAGGTAGATGAATCATAGCAAAATGACTCTTATTTCGACGTCATAAAAGTCACGTATACTTCACTTTATGGGTAGAAATTAAAAGTAGGTCACAGGTTCGCCGGTTTGTTTATGTTTGAGTTTTAATAATGAGACATCGTGATATTAACTTGCGATATTTAGATATTATAGACTATAGAATATTTTCGTTCTTTATTTATGAATTTGAGGAAATCTGATTACGGAGATCGCACATTTTTTATATTATTTGTGAACTCTATACTATTTTTTTGGATTCTCGTGGATTATATAAGATTGATTTATATATATCACCTTCTTATGTACCTCTTCCAAAACAGATTAACCGCTTATATGTGGTTAATATGTATTCTAAGGTAGCAGGTCCAAACTTTGACTAGGTACCTTGGTACCTTTCTTAATTAATTTAAGTTTATGCGTCTTATAGATGATCTGATGTTATTTATAAGTACGACATCCTAAAAGTGTTTCTGTTGATAATTATTTAAGTGCCTAGTTGAGTATTTGTTTATTCGAAGAGCTCTGTGATTTAACAGTTACGGGGCGAAATGGATTTATTTATGTGCATTTTTATAGATACAATGCGCCGAAACAGCTGCCGTAATATGGATTAAGTACTCATGATTGTTTTTTTCTCTTTGTTTCTCTTTTCCTTACTAACACCTACCACACGATACTAACTTAAACCACGTATCCACTTCACCATGGGCTAAATAAAATAATATTTCAAATATATACTTTAAATATTTATTTATTGGTTATCATAGACTCCGCCAATAAACATAGTTCTGAACAATGGCTTCCAGTGGTAGGTCTCATTATACTCCGCCTTTGGAACTGAATATACGTAATAGATCATCACGCAATCCTGAGCGTATCCAGGAGCCTAGAAGAAATAGACGTTCCACGACAAGACCTCATCAAAGACAACGAAAACGTGATACATACCGCAACCGATCTCGTCGCAGAACGGCATCTGATTCTTCATCCTCGTTATCATATCGGCGTCATAGTAGCAGTAGTACGGCTTCAAAAAGCAGCATTTCTGATTATCATACGCGGAATGTCAGATCTCGTTCCACCCGACGTTATCGGTGCCGGAAACGAAAATCTCGCGCATCGCGTCATCACAGTGATGATACCAGCTCTTCCGGCTCTGAACACAACAATCGATATAAGAGAAAGCTAGATTCGTCCGACCTGTATGATAATTCTTCGTTCGCAAAACGAAAACGATCCCGTTCGAGAGTTCGCTCTCACAGGAAAAGTCGATCCAGTGCTCACAAAGAAAATCAGTTTCTAAAAGAAATCTCTAGAATAATTACAGGCAATCGTTTTGAAGGATCGCAAAATGTTATCTCAGAATTCGATCCTGACGCACATTCACAGTCGGCCGAAGACTGGATTCGTAAGGTGAACGAAACGGCAAGAATTTATGGTTGGACAGAAAGGCAAATAATCTATTATGCTATACCGAAACTTTCTGGCCATGCTAAAAAGTGGTACCAAGGTAGGAGTACCATTGATTTAAATTGGAAACAATGGCAAAGAAAGATAATAAAAACTTTTCCAGACGATCGTAACTACGCTGATCGTTTGACGGAAATGCTTAGCAGAAGAAGTAGGAGAGAGGAATCGATGGAAGAGTATTTCCATGAGAAGGCTAGGTTAGTGAAAATGTGTGGCATTAAAGGAAGAAATGCTGTGGATTGCATAATCAGCGGTATCTTTGATAATGGCGTGAGGTTAAACGCCCAAGGAGCCAGTTTTAAGAGGACATCGGAATTGCTAAAATATTTACGCCGAATATCAAAACGAAATCTTATCTCAAAGAGAGATTCATTACTTCCTAAACAAGACTCGCAAAATATAAAAGATTCGGACAATAATCGCAACAATATCTCAATTAGATCTATACCCACAAATAGCCGGGCAAAGTCTAGGTCGTTTCAATGTTATAATTGTGGTGATACTGGGCATACCGCGCGTAACTGTAGCAAACCATTAAGAAGATGTGACAAGTGTTCACGACTAGGACATATGACACAAAATTGTGAGCTGATAGGTCCTCGACCAAAAACTGATCGAACACAGGAAAATACGAATCATAACTCTACACAAAGCGTTCTACAAATAGCAACAAACGAAAAGTCAAATTGTAAGTATTTTAAAACTATTTCTGTTAATGGCATATCGGTCTCAGCTTATATAGACTTCGGGAGTCAATGTACCTTAATCAGAGAATCGGTTGTCAAAAATCTTAACGTAGTGCCAAATAAGATGGCACTTCCCATTATTAGGGGATTTGGTTTTGGAAGTGTTGTACCAATTGCTAGGATATTTGTAACTGTTGTAGTAGATGCGGTCCAAGCAGATATAGAAGCATTTATTGTACCGGATCATTTAATTAAGACAGATGTTCTGATTGGGCAGTCTTTAACAGAGCTGCCCACTGTTACCGTACATAAGACTTGCACTAAACTAGTTCTTTACTGTGATGATTCCAATGTAGAAAGGATGAATATTTACAATACCAATGATATCTCGATCAAAGGGTTACAGGACATACAAGTACATACCCCAGATACGTTCTCAGGACCATTATTTGTCCCAGGCAGTGCATGCATGAAACCCGGTAACGAATACATTATATTGCAAGGTGTCTACCAATTTCAAGAAGGAAAGAGTCGATGTTTAGTATTGAATTTGTCTGAAAAGCCAATTATTTTCACCAATTCTAAATTATTATCACGGGCAATAAAACTAAACGATCAAGGCTCATTTACATCAAAACATGAACGTTTAGATGTGGATTCTATTCATATAAATACTCGGTTCTCTGATAATTGTGATAAATCCAACCCCATAAAGAAACCTATTACTTTGGATATGTTACATATCGGCTCCAAAGTGACTGACACTGAAAGGGATCAGTTATTAGACCTCCTGAACAAGTTTAGGGACTGTTTTGCATTTAATATGCAGGAGCTTGGACTGACTCATATAACCGAAATGACATTACGTCTTAACGACGATACGCCTGTGATTTATAGACCTTATAGACTACCTTTTAGTGAGCGCGCAAAGGTACGGGCAATGATAGGTGATATGTTAGCTAATAATATTATAAGAGAATCACAGTCGGCTTATGCCAGCCCCATAGTGTTGGTTCGGAAAAAGAATAATGAATACAGACTTTGCGTAGACTATCGGGCATTGAATAAAAAGACAGTAAAAGATAGCTATCCGATGCCAGTCATTGACGACCAGCTTGATCGTCTCAGCGGCAAATCATACTTCACAAGCTTAGATTTAGCATCTGGCTATTACCAGATCCCTGTGGCTGAGGAGTCACGTCATGCAACAGCTTTCGTGACTCCTGACGGCCACTACGAGTATATGAGAATGCCATTTGGTCTTGTGAATGCTCCTGCTGTCTTTCAGAGTATGATCAATAAAGCACTGGGAGCCCAACGATTTGAGCTGGCTATCCCTTATTTAGATGATTTACTATCTACGGGTAATTCATTTAACGAGGCATTCGATAAGTTGGAAGCTATTTTACAACTTTTACGTAATGCCAATCTCACCCTTAATCTACAAAAGTGTTTCTTTTTCCAATCGGAAATCGACTATCTTGGTTATGAGATTTCCGAAGCTGGCCTTAAACCTGGAAGTAAGAAAATAAAAGCAGTTTCTGAATTCCCAAAACCGATCAATGTCCACCAAGTTCGTCAATTTATTGGCTTGGCCAGTTACTTTCGGCGTTTTGTTTTTAATTTCGCTTCCATTTCGAAACCACTTACTCAACTGACCAAAGCCGACGTTCCGTGGCATTGGGGTGACGAACAAGATCGTGCATTCGAAGAAATAAAATCTAAATTGATAGTTAGACCTGTCTTAGCGTTGTACAATCCAGATTATGCCACAGAGGTCCATTGTGATGCCAGTAAATTAGGAATTGGGGGTATCTTATTACAGAGACTTAATGAACAATCCCCTTTTAGGCCAGTTGCTTATTTTAGCCGTCAAACAACCCGCGAAGAAGCTTTTTGGCACTCCTATGAACTGGAAACGATGGCAGTGGTCCTTACTTTAAAGAAATTTAGAGTATATTTAATTAGTCTAGAATTTAAAGTTATAACAGACTGCAATGCATTACGCACCACCTTGGTAAAGCGAGATTTAATTCCTAAGATTGCAAGGTGGTGGCTGATGCTGCAGGAATATAACTTTACTATTGAATACCGGCCCGGCCATAACATGCAGCATGTCGATGCTTTGAGCCGGAACCCCATCTCGCGAGAAAATAACCTAGAGGAGTTAGAAGTCTTCACTATTACGACTGAAGACTGGCTTCGCACGGTACAGATGACAGATCCGCGGTTGAAACATATTAAAACTATTTTAGAAACTAGTGCGGAGGATATAAAGGACGTATCTAATAATTACGTATTGCGAAATGGTAAAATATATAGGCGCGTAGGATCCAAGTTAAAATGGGTGGTACCTAATTCGGCGCGGTGGAGAATTTGTCAGGTTAATCATGACGATGCGGGTCATTTCTCAACTGAAAAAACCATTGAAAAAATAGGAGCCGATTATTGGTTCCCAAAAATAAACCGCTTCGTCAAGAAGTATGTTAACGCTTGCATCAACTGTGCCTATAACAAAGAAATGTCTGGGAAAAAGTCAGGTTACTTAAACCCAATACCCAAGGTAAACGAAATATTTCACACAATACACATGGATCATTTGGGTCCATTTATTAAAAGTAAAAGAGGAAACGCATATATTCTCGGAGTCATTGATGGGTTCAGCAAGTTCATATTTGTTAGACCTGTTAAGAATACTAGATCTAAAACAACAATTAAAGCCCTCGAAGATATTTTCGCAACATTTGGATGCCCTAAAATAATTATATCAGACCAAGGTACGAGTTTTACGTCTAGCGAATTCAAAAGTTTTGTCATGTCGATTGGAGCCAAACATGTCCTAAATGCAGTTGCAACACCTCGAGCAAATGGGCAAATTGAACGCTACAATCGAACAATTTTAAATTCACTAGCCGCTATGAACCATGGGTTGGACGAGAGAGACTGGGATACAAATGTTGCTAAATTACAATGGAGTCTTAATAATACAATAAATAAAAGTACTGGAAAATCACCAGCTGAAGTGGTATTTGGGCATAGAACCACGTGCCAGGCGGAAGGAATTATCAAAGGGGCTTTAGATATAGACGCACAGATTTCAAATACTGATAGAGATGTATTAAGGAAATCGGTGGAAGAAAAAATTATAGAAGGACAGAAAAAGATGAAAGAATATTTTGATAAAACGAGGGCTCCAACTAAGACGTTTCAAGAAGGTGATCTTGTCATGATTCCTAATAACAATCCAGACCGGGGCAAAAGCAAAAAGTTAGCTGCAAAGTTTAAAGGTCCATTCAAAGTAACAGCAGTGCTGGAGAAAGACCGGTACGAAGTGTCTAGTATTAAGGGGTTTCCTCAAAGAAATTATAAGAATATTTTCCCGGCTGATCAGTTAAAACCGTGGATTAATCTCAGTTTATCACCGGTAGTTAGCGATAAAAGTGATAATAGCGATTCGGATTCGCTTGACGAATAGTAAAAATGTATGTATTTTATATTATTTATGCATTTGTATATACATAAGAATACTACAGTAGACAGAAGTAAAGTAATAGTTATAGTGGTAAAGGCCGGTAGCTCCTTAAACCAATTTCCATGTCATTTACAGCTTAGATTGGTGTCGATAACGGAGAATCGGCACAATCCGGCTATTAGTACAGAGAGCCTGATGAGACAGCGCTGATGCGGATGAGCTGTTGGCAGACCGTGGCTCTCGGGTGGCTAAACGGCAGATAATTGATTAATGGCTCTCGGGTGGCCTAATACATGTGATAATCCAAGAAGGTGAGCAGACCGTGGCTTTCGGATGGCTAAACGGGAGCTACCTACAAATTGTACGCAACTATATGGGCCTTCGGATGGCCTCACATGAAGAAAACGACTTATTGTTAGTAATTTAAGTCTTCATAGTTGTGAATTAGTATGTGCATCTTAAGTTGTGCAGTTCTATTAATTGTTTTGATTGATTAAACAACATAGAATTATATACTTAATATCTCCTAAATAGAAATACATTCTAAATTGCTATTGTAACTATTGTAAAACTAGTATTATATCTAGATAAAAGTAACTTTATTTTAAGAAATTTATAAGTAGTGTGGATTAAACCTATTTAACTGAATTGTTAATTACTAAGTTGGATGTATTTTATTTTTATTTTTTAATAATATTTTTTTGTTATACATTATTCTTGTTTTGGTATGAGGTCATACCTATACGAGAGAATGGCCGAGTGGAATTTTGGAATGGGGACATTCCTATTGCAGAATGGCCGTCTGTTAGCGATACCCACATTCGAACTAATAATTTAAAAAATAAACAAGTCGTTGATTCGTGAGATAGTCTGTGGTACAGCGCCGGCGGCCATTGCCAAGGGAAACGTTAGAACTAACTGTTATCAACATTTTTGATTGTAAGAAAAAGTAGTAGGTATTAATTAAAAGCATTTCAGGAAATTGAAGACTGTGTATCATTTGACCTGACTCCGTTAACACGTGTATGTGCGTGTATGACTATGTTTTAACGTTAACGAAACAAGAGTTATAAGGATAGTAGCAGATGGCGTTCTGTAGTTTGTCTACCCTCATGGGAAAAAGGCGTGACTTCATGTATGTGATTATTTACTGTTGTCTGATCTGAGGTACTATAATTAACTCTTATTCTAGCCATGTCATAGCCGCTTAGTCTATCAGTAAAAACAAAATAGATTAACCAAATACAAATATTGTTTTGCTTCGGGTACACACAACTGATCAACCCGTATCTATATACAGCCATGCAAAAGACTTCCTTAGATATCATTACATCCTTAGGAATCTGAATCCAGTTACGTTTATCCTGTGAACTAAGTCAAAAAAAAGAACGTCGATAATAAGCTCTGTCATAAAATAGAACACCGCCACTTACATACTTTGTGCCTCTGTGTTGATTACCGCGCTTAAATGTCACTGCAAAATAAATATTTCCCTAACCTTATATAGAATATCAAGTTTCTGAGTTAGCTGGCGAAGATAACTTTAACTGTTACGTATCAATATAGTCCAAAGCTACAATCAATTAGTAATTAATCCAGATGACGCTCACAAAACAGATTTCAGAACTAGCCAAGGTCACTATAGGTATACCAGGGTTCCATTTAGTTTAGCAAACCGACCTTCAGTGTGAGATTCACCGTCATTCGACCTTTAGAGAAAGTAGGTATTGGCATTTTTAGAAGATTTACTTCTACCCTTAACTGAGATAAATTCTGGTGTTATAATTTTATAAAATGTTTAACAAGAAGGGACTTAATACTGAAAGTTAAAAATATGAATTCTTGTGAATGCACTAGTTTAGAAAAATAAATTTTCTTAAATGGTCAGGTCTAATTGCCGCCAGCGGCATACAGCCGGGTTGGCAGTTTCAAGTTTCATTTGCCTAGTAATGTATATCATGTGGGTACGTAAATTTATCGAATAGTGCAGTTATTTTATGAAGTTTAATCCAAATTTCGCGTTGATTGTGTACCCGTTAATGGATTAGTTTTGAACAATAATTGCAAAATATTTCGTGTTCTAAGCCTGTGTTGGCTTGTATGACCCCGCGATTCCTACAGAGGTACATAAGGATGAGTGTAAGTTAGGTAGATAGATAAGATAGTGCAAATGCATCATAATGACTTCGGTCACTATGTTTAATAAAAATATATTTTGCCTTTTTGGTTGCCCAATCATGGTGTGAGGTACCATATTAAGGCCTTCACGAGCAGACATTAAAAAAAAAAAAGTTTGGTAATGTTAAACAGTTTAGGTACATATTAAATGATATTGCTTGTCCACATGCTACTGGTTACTTTAAACGTAGAAGTCAAGTAAAGCCAAGTCAAGTAAAGCCAAGTCAAGTAATGCCAAGTCAAGTAAAGCCAAGTCAAGTAAAGCCAAGTCAAGTAACGCCAAGTCAAGTAAAGCCAAGTCAAGTAAAGCCAAGTCAAGTAAAGCCAAGTCAAGTAAAGCCAAGTCAAGTAAAGCCAAGTCAAGTAAAGCCAAGTCAAGTAAAGTAAAGCCAAGTAAAGTAAAGCCAAGTAAAGTAAAGCCAAGTAAAGTAAAGCCAAGTAAAGTAAAGCCAAGTAAAGTAAAGCCAAGTAAAGTAAAGCCAAGTAAAGTAAAGCCAAGTAAAGTAAAGCCAAGTAAAGTAAAGCCAAGTAAAGTAAAGCCTAGTAAGGTAAAGTAAAGCCTGGTAAGGTAAAGTCAAGCCTGGTAAGGTAAAGTCAAGCCTGGTAAGGTAAAGTCAAGCCTGGTAAGGTAAAGTCAAGCCTGGTAAGGTAAAGTCAAGCCTGGTAAGGTAAAGTCAGGTCTGGTAAAGTCATGTCAGGCCTAGTAGTCGGTAAAGTCATGTCAGGCCTAGTAGTCGGTAAAGTCATGTCAGGCCTAGTAGTCGGTAAAGTCATGTCAGGCCTAGTAGTCAAGTCAAGCCTAGTAAAGTCAAGTAAAGTCAAGTCAGGCCTGTAAAGTCATGTCAGGCCTGTAAAGTCATGTCAGGCCTGTAAAGTCATGTCAGGCCTGTAAAGTCATGTCAGGCCTGTAAAGTCATGTCAGGCCTGTAAAGTCATGTCAGGCCTGTAAAGTCATGTCAGGCCTGTAAAGTCATGTCAGGCCTAGCAAAGTCAGTAAAGTCGTGTCAGGCCTAGTAGTCAGTAAAGTCATGTCAGGCCTAGTAGTCAAGTGAAGCATAGTAAAGTCAAGTCAAGCCTAGTATAACGCCTAGTAAAGCCTAGTATTACGCCTAGTAAAGACTAGTATTACGCCTAGTAAAGCCTAGTATTACGCCTAGTAAAGCCCAGTATTACGCCTAGTAATGCCTAGTATTTGTATTTGAATAAACCTACCTTAGGTATCATGTTTAACTTTAAATATTGCACCTACCACTATTTGTATCTGATCACCCAAAGGTCGACTGGTAGAAAATGCCTAAGGCATTAAGTCCGCCTCTGTACGTTTGTGTGCATGAAGTATTAAATAAATAAATATTACGCCTAGTAAAGCCTAGTTACGCCTAGTAACGCCTAGTTACGCCTAGTAACGCCTAGTTACGCCTAGTAATGCCAAAGCAGCCAAGCCAGCCAAGCCAACCAACCCGGCCATGCCAGGCCAAGCCGCCTAGCCAGGCCAAGCCAACCAACCCGGCCATGCCAGGCCAAGCCACCTAGCCAGGCCAAGCCAACCAACCCGGCCATGCCAGGCCAAGCCGCCTAGCCAGGCCAAGCCAACCAACCCGGCCATGCCAGGCCAAGCCGCCTAGCCAGGCCAAGCCAACCAACCCGGCCATGCCAGGCCAAGCAGGCCATGCCAGGCCAAGCCAGACAAACCAGCCCATTAAGCGGCACTTTTGAATATCAAATATTGAATGAAAAAATAAAGCTTCTGATAACGCAAGTGATTATGTGTACAAAAGGGAAGTTTTTATTCTAGTCTCCAGAATACAATTAGTGCAGGTAAATAATATAGTAACAAGCCTTTCAAAGACAACTTATTTGCCATAGCCATTACTTATTTGACATAGCCATAACTTATTTGCATTAAATGCGGTACACTGGTTTTCAAGAAACAGTCATGTCCATATTGAAAATGAAAATATATTATTATTTATTTAATTATAGAAACTGGAATAAGGGCATAAAAAGTATACGTGGTTACAAAATCTCACGGATGCTTAGTCGGTAAATGCGCTAAGACTATACGTGGGACACTCAGAAAGTTTTGCGAAACTAAAAAAAATTGTTCTATACGTACATATATTTTTATTAAATCTTTTCAAAGTACTTTCCACCAGCCTCTATACAAAGATTCATGCGCCTAAACCAGTTTTCAAAACACTTTTTCCAGTCCGCCGCAGACACCTCGTTTACAGCCTGCTCGAACGCAGCCAGCGCATCTTCCGGCGACGAAAATTGTATCCCTTTGAGCTGATTTTTTATTTTTGGGAATAAAAAGAAGTCACACGGTGCTAGATCAGGGCTGTAAGGAGGGTGACCCAGGAGTTTGACTGGCGTGCTGTCCAGGAAGTCCCTCGTTTTGAGTGCGGTGTGCGCAGGTGCATTGTCGTGGTGGAGCAGTAGCCCGCGGAGCCCTGTGTTTGGTCGCTTGTTGCTTATAACAGAGAAAACTTCTGGCAAACATTTGGTAGTATACCATTCGGCATTAATGCTTCTTTGATCCCGTAAGGGAATTGATACCAAGTGGCCAGTCAAATTAAAAAAGCTAGCGATCAAAATCTTACCCCCGCTTCTAGATCGCTTCACTTTGGTAGGCGTTGGCTCATTTTGAAACACCCAAACAGTCGACTGGCGCTTGGTTTCTGGGTCGTATTGATAAATCCAGGACTCATCACCTGTAACGATGTCGTAAACACGCCGAGACGAGCCTGCTTCAAATTTGTTAAGCATATCACGGCACCATTCCACCCGGGCCTGCTTCTGAGCATCGGTGAGGTTGTGCGGCACCCAGCGTGATACTATCCTCCTCACGCGAAGATGGCTGTGTAGAATCTCGTGAACGCTTCCCGATCCAATCTTCAATATGTGTTGAATCTCCTGATATGTAATTCGCCTATTGTCTTGGATTAAATTTTTCACTGCTAGCACGTTTTCTTCGGTAACAGCCGTCAAAGGGCGACCGCTTCTTTCGTCATCCCCCAAAGTTGGTCGACCGCGCTTGAATTCGTTATACCAACGATACACGGTTGCCTTGGAAGGGCCTTCATCCATGAATGCCATTCATTCTCTATCGTACGATTCATCCGGTTTCAGGCGACACTTGAAATCGTATAAAATCATAGCTCTAAAATGTTCCCGGCGCAGATCCATATTTCAGTGAGACACAATACTTTGAATTAACTCGCAAAAAATGTGGAGGGAAATTTTGAAATTGGAACTTACTTATTTTTACTTATAAATAATCATATTTTCGAAAAACATTATAACTGGCCAGTCTCCCATATATAAAAACTTTTTTTCGCAATACTTTCTGAGGGGCCTGGTATGTAAGTAAAGCATCTATAACGGACTGAAGCCCTAATTGATTTATTTGAAAGCTAATGAATGTTTTTTGCTTCCATTGCGGGAGCAATATTTCCAGGATGGCCGAATGTAACGGATGTGACGTCAGCCTACGTGCATCCGACCAATGCCCGCCGAGCCCGCCGAAGCTAAGCCGCCATATTGAAGCCCCCTCCAGTCAAGCCATGACAAGCAGCGGGGATGTGTTAATATAAGCGATTGCCTGTCATTTTATTTGTCTCTTTCGATTGTGAATACAAGATCTGAACAAACCTCTGTCCGGTTTTTATTTATCCGTTTCAGTTAAGATAACTGTGTGAACAAGTACTCTCGTAGTGTTTTCCATGTTTCAGATACCATATTGTATCGCAGTGGCGTCTCTGCTGCAGGCTAGCGGTTCGGATGCTGTATACGAAGGCTGACGTGTCACCATCTGAGAGGTTAAGAGGAACGGCATGATAGCAGTTCGCAGGTCGTAGCCGAACGTAACAAGCGCGCGCAAGTTTGGAATGGAATATTCGGTGAGTCGCTTCCATTTTATTTCGATAGTGAAGTCGAATGTTCTCTAGTGATGAGATGCTATTTTGAGTTTTAAGAATGTTCATGTTGGAACACTGAATTGGTTGGTAGTGGTTATACCTAGCACCATCCCTAGGTAATTAAGACACACCTAGTAAAAAGCAAGTAGCTAATAAGTTACCTATTGGCTTGTTAGTACTTTCCTAGTTTCAACATTTGGTTCAGTACGAACTTTAGGATGAGATAGCCCATATAAGGGGAGATGAGTTATCCAAAATGACTGTATAACTAGTCGTTTTCAGTGGCAAAGCGAGTTAGTGATTTCGTTGGGCTATCGTAATTGTATCGAGTTAGTAACGGTACTGGTCATTTGCGTGTATTCTGGACGTATCTTGTTGCGTAACGATGTACAACCACCGTCTTCAGAATTGAATTGAATTGAATTCACTTGCTTACTTTCAAAGTAATATTATGATAGCAGTAGATCTCGCGATCGTTTTCTGTACATGAAAACTGAGTTTGTGAGCGATAGTAAAGGGTTACTGTTGATAATCTGGTTTAAACGATATTGATCCGAGTTATTCGTGAAGGTCCTTCACGCGAGCTATTAAGAAGCAAATATGATCAGGCCTAATTGCTCCCCTCATATTAACAGTCGGTATGTTACAAGATCTTAGAGTGAAAGGCGCGAATCTTGTGGAAAGGATACCCGATCACCAAGTTCTTTGAGAATTGTAAGTCATAGTTGATGACAGTGTAACATGTCTGCTCGTAAGACCAATTCTGGACCGCACCTCATGCGAAACATGTGGCGATGGGTTTTTGAAGAGGTTTCATGAGTTGGGTATGCATTGCCTTTGAATTATGGTAAAGAGTAACAGAGTTGTTACAATTACTTTGTTTAGTTGAACTTGTTGATCGTCGGACCTTTTTCTAATGAATAGTGTTGTGTAGGAAACTTTAGTACGAAAACTGAAGAAGCCCTGTATTAAGTCCGCGATAGGTGATTATGACAGGATAGTGATCGTTATACACCGAAAGCTTTAAATAGGTACGCTTAAACCTACAAGTATGGACACGGTAGGTTGAGGAAGATGCCAGCGGGTCATGTACCAGTCGATGTTGATGTTTAAAGGATTTTAATATTGATGAGTAAGCTTAAGATGTCGAGTAATTGAGTTTATCAGCCGTATTATGTTTGACCGTACCTTTGGATTCTGGCGAAGGTCGGGGTCTAGAGAGACCGTTGTGTGAGAGCAATATAATTGCTGGTCGGCTATAGAGCCGTGGCGTTAGAGGTTTTACTCGAGGGTTTCTATAAGCTTGGCAGTTTTTGCTGCAGCAGTTTTGAAGTCTGTTTGGGATGACTGTGGTACATGGCCCAGGGTAATGATTTAGTTAAAGATCAGAGTTCTAAAATTTTCCTATTATCACGAACCCAATGATCTAGTTTGGTCAGGAGTAGCCGAGCGTTGTGCGTTGGCCTGTGTGGCAACTGTTGGCCTTTATGGCAACTGTTGGCCTGTGTGGCAACTGAAGGCCAGTGTGCCAACTGGAGTCCTTTATGGCAACTGTAGGCCAGTGTGGCAACTGGAGGTCTTTGTAGCAACTGCGGGCCTGTAGGGCACCTGTAAGTAGGTGTAAAAAAAACACGTTTGTGTAAGGAACCTTACAGAGGATTCCTGTTGAGTTATGAGGTTAAAAGAAAGTTAACTCACATAGTCACGCGAGAGGTGAGGTCACCATGTTAATGTTGATGACGTTCGAATCGTCAAGCCTTCATTACGAAAATTGTGATTATCTAATTTTGATTACTATGCGTAGATTGTGTTAGTAAGATAAACAAAGCTCAAGTACCAATTGAGATTGAAAGTGAAGTTGATAATGAATTGACGTAACATAGGACATACTAAGTGTCTGTGTGAACAGGTTCTTAGTTCAGAGAGTTGAGTTGACTCGACATCGTGGAGATGTGAGCTCATAGCTCTCTTAGCAATGTGATGGCTAAAGATCGTGAATAAGATACCTGGTGTCTTGTTTCTTCTGTTTCATTAAATGTGACATTAATGACTACCAGTGGTACTTGGACTTTGTAATCACGAAGATTAGGTGCTATCAGGTACCGGATTGATGATTAAGTTGCTATTTTCTTTAAATTGAAAATAGAATTACTTGTTCCTTGCAATGGTGAACAGAGAGATTTAAATGATCATGTTTGATTGTTTCGAAATGTTTCCTCACTCTATATTATGAGTCAGGATTGGACGAGTAAATACTGTTTGGAAATTTTGTGTTTCAGAAAAACATCCCTTGTATGATGGCAGACTGGCGGGTCGGAGTAGACTAAGAGGACGTGTGGTGCAACACGACATGAGATGGCAGTGAGCAAGGACAAGAATATGATGCCTGCGGGTGATAGATTTGGGGATCTGTCACCTGAGAGAGGCCCGAGAAGGTGACGTGTTGTGTTCCACGCTCGCCTCTCAAGATAAATTACGGCCTAGAGAACACCATGTGGTTTTAGTCAGTAAGAGTCTGACAGACCCCTCAGCTTTCCCCAAGAGCTGAGGACATTCATGAGAATTTCCACATGATTCGATACACTGTTAAAACCTGACAATGAGGAACAGACGAGGACGCCTGTCTCGCAGGATGGCCGTTTCGGGTTTAGTCAATAGTACGGACGTTAAAACAAATCGAAAGCACGTCATCTGGCGGCAAAGCAAGAACAACTACGCATTGGCGCGCTATTTCTAACCACTTGTGTGGTGGGGAACACAGAATATGGCAGTTGAGTACTGAACGCCGTAGAGCTAACACGTCGTAGAATCAGTGTCGATCCGTAATATTAGTAAGCAAGATTGTAACCGAGTTGTGACTATTTAAATAAACCCAGTGTATCGAATACTTTCTGTGATTTCATTTGCACGATTCTACCCAACGACCTGCCCACACACGATGTCTTAACTTAAGGGATTACATCCTGACTTTCCGATGGTTTGCATCTATCGGCCAGCCTTGATGCGACACATATAATAGGTATCAATGTAGCTTATTACAAATGACAGCCGGGACCAATAGCTTAATGTGCTTGCCGAGAGATAGAGGAAACAAATGTTAGTAAAGCGATATTTGTGGTCTCCAGAGTCTCAGATCCTTATTTTATTGAAGTCGTCTCAAGGGGAGTTTGTAAATTATAGTGAAAATAATGTAAATTGTAAGCTTTACAATCAAATAGACAATTCCAATGTTTTGAATCGAGCCATATTAATTCTGCAACGGATCCACCCTGAGTGTCGAGTAAGGATGCGTGTTGAGAAGTAGGCAGTCTAAATAACTGTGCATATCGACTGTCATCAACCACACTCCCGCCTACCCGCGCGGCGCCCCGCTTTCGCCTCGTGCGCCAATAGTGAGAGTCGAACGTCAGAGAGACGTGACAGCGCCCAGCTCACAGTTATTATGACCGAGTAGAGTTTGGGTCTATCCAAATTAATAATAGATTCAAATTCTATACATTTATACGAGCGACTGTTTGTTGAAATGCACATGGCATTAATCGTATTTTCTTCTTTTTGTATCGACAATCTCAATTTTAACTGACTTACCAAAAAGGAGGAGGTTCTATGTTCGACTTTATTATCTCAACTAATCTCAAATTCACTCAAGCTCATTTATCGTTTGAAATTCTGTTTTATTTTCGCCATCGTTGATTGTGGATTGTCATAGTTGGAAAGGGTGTTACGTTTTTGTGAAATCGAGTAAATTCAATATGTCACATACTCATTACGCTCAGGCAGATGTAGTTTAGATACGCGGGGTCCACGTTTATACGGGGCCCGTAGAAATTGCTATTCTTGCTACCATAGTTAATTCGGCACTGGTTGGGATGCCTCACTTTTATGAATATTTTAAATATAACTTGTTGTCAACTGTAATGAATAGCAAATCTACCAATTTTCTAACCATTATCTCAAAATTGAGAATTAATTTAATTTTAAATTTAAAATTTTAGTTTTAAAATAGCCAGTTTCATTTAAAATCGTACTTATAAATCAATTTTTTTTCATTACAGAGGAGATGAAACACGCTCAATAATCTTGCCAGTCCATTCCTGAAGTATATGCGCGTATTTGTAAACAGTGATGATAATAGGGCACACCGGAGTCTGGTCACACAGGTACGTCGGTACGGTAATCCATCTTTAATGTATGACGAAATTGACTAGACAGAGGTCTTATTTTAAATTATCATGCTAATTTCGACTTTTTCAGAATTAATTTCAAAAATAAATATCACTAATATTATCCAATTCTCTTCCAGCTACCGCAAAATGGCGGCGAGCTCTTCACAGAGTTACGAGAAGAGATGGATGAACTGTCCATCTCCACCCGTCTCCGCCTAATATCGTCTCCGCCAACAATCTCCATATGGCTTCTCCTATCGGTTGACCTCTGCCTGAATAAGTTTTGGCCACTACCTAGGACACTCCAGCGATTCTACGCGACTCATCCGGAAGGAGAAACTTAACACCTTAACTGCCAGGCAATGAGACACAATTGAAAATGTATTGTTTGTCGGTCACTTGGCAGTTAAGGTGTTAAGAGAATTTAAGAGATCTAAGATACGGCTCTTGGATGAAAAGCCCCGGAAAGGAAGGTTCTGTAAGCGAAATAACTGAGAAAGTTGGCCAGAATCTTTCGCTCATCAGTTCTGGGGATAGCATCCGGTACTCTCCTGAGCGGTCTCGAACAGACGTCGACAGCTCTGCAGATGCCTGTGAGTGACTCTTGGAAAACTCTGCAAAATTTCAAGAAAAGGCTTGACTTGAACTCCTGGCGGCAGTCTTTTAAACAAGAAGAGGGTAAAAGAGCCTCTGTAGCACCCATTAGCTATAATGTAACGAGAAGCAGGCAATATTGGGACCATGACGACCGGTGTGACAGAGACTATAATAGTTGGTAGTGTGAACGTTAAACTGACATGTACATAACTGGAGTAATATAAGTGTATGTAAACCTCTGCCTAGCCCTATGGAGAAAACAGGCGTGATATTTTTATGTGACAGACTTTTTGGTGTAAATAAATAATTTGTTTATGTAATATTGTTGTTTTTTTTTAATTAACGTTCATCACATCAACATCTCTCCGTAAACTAGGAACTCGTCCATGAAAGCGTCCCAGGCAATTTGTTGCTTATATATTTGATAAACCTTTTTACAACTCAAAAGGTTCCAGTTTTCAATCAAAATTAGTTTAGCTATCTATGGCCTAAAGCAACATATGAATAGTACAAGTTTTGATAAATATGTTTCAGAATATTCAAAAACCTTTAAGATTGCATGCAAAATAGCTAAAGCGCTGTATATTAGCAATAAAATAAAATCAGCAGATGATAAAATAAAAACTACCTGGAAAATAATAAATAATGAAACAGGTAGGAAAAAACAGCGTAATACAGAATTTAATTTAGCGACTGCACATGGCCCCACACACTCAGATATAGAGGTAGCTCAGGAATTTGAAAACTTTTTTGTTAATATTCCACTTAAAACTACAGCAGCCTTAAACTCCTCACCTGCATTGTCTGCTGCCTTACTTAGAAAGAACGTAAATGCGTGCCCTTCGGAGTTCAAGTTTCAACATACAAACCCCCAGGCTATTTTAAAAGCTTTTAAATATCTTAAAATTAAATCAATAGAAGATCTTTGGGGACTATCTGTAAAAGTGTGTAAACCAATCATTGAAACTGTTGCACCCTATTTAGCTTTCATATTTAACACTAGTGTCGAGCAAGGAGTTTTTCCGGACCTCATGAAACTGTACTGTAGGTAGTTGTATATAATGTTTTAGTAATATTTAGAATATGTAGGTAGGTTAAGATTCTGTATGTAATGGCAGTTCAATTATAGTCGTGTCGTAGAACGCCTGGTTTTATTCCATCTTCCTAAATACATTACAGTGGCGACGAGTTGGACAAATTCCGGACAATTTCACGTGTGATAATACGGATTGTCAAGTGTTTGTGACTGTCGAGTGTATAAAAATTCAAAAAAAAAAAAAAAATGTCGATCGGAAAAATAAAGGAGTTCGATGTAAAATCCGGCACGTGGTCAGTGTACGTGGACCGCGTAGAAATGTACTTCAAAGCAAATAAAATAGACGACGACACTAAATTGCCGACGCTTATAGCGGTTATGGGAGATGAGGCGTACGAACTTTTGTGTAATCTAGCAAGTCCAAACAAGCCAGCGGAGTTAACATACGTCAAAGTGGTTGAATTGCTACACCAACATTTAGAACCAACGCCCTCGGTACTCGCCGAACGTTACCGGTTCAGACAGCGGAGACAGACCAGCGATGAGAATGCAGCAGCGTATGTAGCCGAGCTCAAGAAACTTGCCCGACATTGCAAGTTCAAAGAAACCTTGAACGAGAATTTACGCGATCAATTCGTCTGCGGTCTGCGGAGCGATATAATTCGGCAACGATTATTTGGGGAGGCCGACACTATTTCGTTCTCGGATGCTGTGAGGCTAGCAAGTACACTGGAAGCGGCGGAGCGGGACGCAGCCGCGGTGGAGTCGATGGTGACGATGAGCGGCAGAGGTGACACAGCGGGGAGCGGGGGACCGGAACAAGCGGTGCACGCGCTGTTCAGCAGACGGGACGGCGGCGGCGCGCAGCCACGGGCGCAGAGGGGAACGCGCGTGGCACGCGGAGAAGCGCGGGGAGCAGCGCCAGCGGGGCGGCTGCGCACGGCTGGCGCCACGAGGCAGCATGCTGGCGGGAGCGGCGGCGCGGGCGGTAGCAAGGCGGATCGCTCAACAAATTGTGCGGGTTGCGGAGCCACAGAGCATACGTATGCGGGTTGTCGGTTCCGTAACTACGTATGTAGTAATTGCAGACGCCCAGGACACTTGCGGAGGGTATGTCCGGAGAGGGAGGCCAACGTGCCTGGCGGGACAGGTTCTCAGCGTTCACCCATGTATTTCGGGGAAACGAGTGCAAGTTCCCACGATATTGAGGTGCCATCGGAACAAGATTTCCACCATCTATGCTTAAACGACTATAGAGCGGTAAGCTTGCCTATATATATAGACAATTATAAAATACCTATGGAAGTAGATACGGGTACAGCGATATCGTGTATCAGTGAAGAAACTTACAGAAGGTTTTTTAGGAATCATGAATTAGAAACCAGTGATGTTATATTGAACTTTTATGACGGCACAAAAATTAAACCTCTTGGAATGTTTAAGCCCATAGTAAAGTATGAAAGCTGTAAGAAACAATTAGAATTATTTGTCATAGGGGGGGGTACCACATCTCTGCTGGGCCGTCAATGGTTAACAGAGCTAAAAATTAAAATACCCGTATTTAATAACTGTAACAATTTTACGTGTAAAAATGTTAATCTAACTAATGATATTAACGGATTGTTAAACAGGTTTAAAGAACTATTCAGCGGCGGTTTGGGGCGGTACACTGGAGGCAAGGCGACGCTGCGCGTGCGCGACGGAGTAAGACCGGTGTTCCACCGAGCGCGGCCCGTGCCGTACGCACTGCTGGGCCGGCTCGACGACGCGCTCGACGCCATGCTGCGCGATGGTATCATCGAGCCGGTGGACTGCTCCGACTGGGCCTCACCACTGGTGCCGGTAAATAAACCTGACGGATCACTGAGAGTCTGTGCTGATTACAAAGCGACGGTGAATCCTGTACTACTTACTGACCGCTATCCGTTACCTAGAATAGAGGACTTAATGGTTAACCTTAGTGGAGCTACGTATTTCTCTAAAATAGATTTAACGCAGGCCTATAATCAGATTGAGCTAGATGATACAAAGGAATATACCGTCATAAATACGCATAGGGGTCTGTACAGGTATAATAGGCTAGTTTACGGTTTGTCTTCAAGCCCAGGCATATTTCAACGAATTATGTGCAATTTATTGAAAGGTATTCCAAATGTAGAAATATTTCTTGATGACGTAATTATAGGGGGTAAAAACAAACGAGAACATTTACATGCATTAGAAGAAGTTTTTAGTAGATTACGTCAGTCGGGTCTTAAACTAAAAAAGGAAAAGTGTGTATTTTTAGTAAAAGAGGTAAAATATTTGGGATACATCATTAATCAAGAGGGAATTAAAACAGATCCGGCGAAGGTTGAAGCTATAGTTAGGATTCCGCGACCCGCGAATGTATCGGAGTTAAGATCATTCCTAGGAATCATAAATTTCTATGGCAAGTTTGTTAAGAACATGAGTAGTAGATTAGTACCGCTTTACGAGTTATTAAAGAAAGGTAAACAATGGCGTTGGACCACGGAATGTGAAAAATCTTTTATAGAAATTAAAAATGTATTAGCAGGCACGGAAGTATTAACGCATTATGAACCTGATAAGCCGTTAATATTGACCTGTGACGCGAGCGCACGGGGCATAGGGGGGGTACTGTCGCAGCCCGGCGGCGGCGAGCGGGGCGAGCGGCCGGTGGCCTACGCGTCTCGCACGCTTACCGATGCAGAAAAAAACTACTCACAAATACATCGTGAAGCACTAGCAATAATATTCTGTGTTAGTAAATTCCACCAATATTTATATGGCCGGAATTTCACTTTGCGCACAGATCACAAACCACTGGTATCCATATTTGGTCCGCATACCGGTATACCGACAATGATCGCGAGCCGTATGCAGAGATGGGCAATTATTTTATCGGCTTATACATTTACTATTGAGTACGTTCGCACCGATCACAACGGAGCCGATGGTTTTTCAAGGTTACCGCTAACGAATAAACAAACCATTGCAACCGGGCAGCCGGAGCAAACGCATTTGCACTTTGTTCAACAATCATTATTGCTAGATTATAACGATATAAAACGTCAAACAGGGCGGGACGTAGAACTATCAAAAATATTAAGTTATTTGAGAGATGGTTGGCCTAATGAATGTGAGCTTCAAAACTTAAAACCATATTTAAATAGGAAGACAGAACTTTATGAAGAACTAGGATGCGTAATGTGGGCCTGGCCTAGTCGGCCTTGGAGCCGGATCCATATCGACTACTTGGGACCCATTAGCGGCAGAACATATCTAGTGATAGTGGATGCCACCTCTAAATGGTTGGAAGTATTTAATGTATCAAGCACAACCGCGTTTAGTTTGATAGATAGATTAGCAGAACTATTTAGTAGATGGGGGCTACCCAGACAGATAGTTAGCGATAACGGTACTCAGTTTACATCAAGAGAGTTTCAGGATTTTACAAAAGCAAACGGAATAGAACACATTTTTACAGCCCCTTACCATCCTTCATCAAATGGATTAGCGGAAAATGCAGTTAGGCTTGTAAAAAGGGTAATAAAAAAGGCAATATTAGAAAAACAAAACATAGATAGGGCAATATGGACATATCTAATGTATTATAGAAACGTAGAACATTCAACAACAGGGGAAAGCCCAGCTACAATATTGTTAGGTAGGCGCCTACGAACTAAGCTGGACATTATCAAACCAGATAGACAAAACAAGGTGCTCCTAGCTCAACAGCGACAGGTGGAAGCGGTAGGTGGGGCGAACAGGAGTATAGGGGGAGAGGGAACAGATATATGGTATCGACAATTCCTAAAAGGCGAGAAATGGGTTCCTGGTCAAGTAGTGGAATGTGTAGGACCTAGCAACTACCGTGTCAAAGGTCAAAGTGGTGAAACGGTGCATAGGCACATTGATCAGTTACGTAGGAGAACAGGAGGAAGGCCATCCTTGGTATCCAGTGGTCCTAGCACTATAGAGCGGTCAGACACAGATTCTCAGGGGTCAGCAGCAAGGGACACTGGTGGGAGTGGTAAACCACCTCAGTCGGAGAGGTCACCGGAACAGGAGTCGAGCGAGCTGCCAGCGGCGCCGGCCCAGCCCTTAAATGATACAGCAATCGATATACAAGCTGCAACAGGAACTCCGGTTGCCTTGCCTCAAGTGATACTTTCTCCACAGCGTGCGCTTAGACAATGTAGACTTAAGAATATCAATTATAAGGTTTAGATTGTTATGTGTGATGTAAGTTAAGTTTTATATTGTAGCCCTTAATTTAACAGGGAGGAGTGTACTGTAGGTAGTTGTATATAATGTTTTAGTAATATTTAGAATATGTAGGTAGGTTAAGATTCTGTATGTAATGGCAGTTCAATTATAGTCGTGTCGTAGAACGCCTGGTTTTATTCCATCTTCCTAAATACATTACAGAAACACAGTAAGGTAGTTCCATTGTTTAAATCTGGGGATAGCAAAGAAGTCAATAATTATAGGCCAGTGTCAATTCTGCCGGTTTTCAGTAAGGTCTTCGAAAAGTTAATGCTCAACCAATTGTTGCGTCATTTTAACAAACATTCCATCTTTTATGATCAACAATACGGTTTTACCAAAGGGCGTTGCACAACTGACGCGGGTGTCACCCTAATAAAGAACATATTTAAGGCCTGGGAGGAAGCACAGGACGCCATTGGAATCTTTTGCGACCTCTCGAAGGCGTTCGATTGCGTTAACCATGAGACACTATTGTTGAAGCTCGAGCACTATGGAATTAGACATACAGCCCTTGAGTTACTTAGATCATATTTAAAAGCCAGACAAGTTAAAGTTCAGGTAAACGGCGTAAACTCACTAGGGTCTGAAATGACAATGGGTGTGCCTCAAGGCTCGATATTGGGTCCTTTCCTCTTTTTAGTTTATATTAACGATTTACCCCAATTACTACAAAATCAACCGAAGATGGTGTTGTTTGCTGATGACACATCTTTGATATTTAAAATAGATCGGCGGTCACGAAATCTTGATGACGTGAATAACTCCATTTATCAGGTCCAAAATTGGTTCAGCGCAAACAATTTAGTACTAAATGAAAAAAAAACCAAATGTATTAGATTCACATTGCCGAATGTTAGAAGTACCGAATGCGATATCATATTGAATGGCGAAAAGCTGGACTTTGTAAATCAAACAGTTTTCCTGGGAATCACTCTAGACGACAAATTGCAATGGGGTCCTCATATAACATCTCTTGCGGGTCGGCTAAGCTCAGCCGCTTATGCTGTTAGAAAGATAAGACAGTTAACGGATGTAGAAACCGCGCGTTTGGTCTATTTTAGTTACTTTCACAGCATAATGTCATACGGTATTTTACTGTGGGGACGAGCGGCTGACATTGAATCCATATTTATATTGCAAAAGAGAGCTGTCAGAGCCATATATAAGTTAAGTCACCGTGAATCTCTTAGGGAACTGTTTAAAAATATTAATATTATGACAGTTTCTTGCCAATTTATTTATGAAAATATTATGTATGTAAAGAAAAATATACATCTCTTTAGTAAAGTCAGTGATAGACACAATTGTAATACCAGAAATAAAGATAAGTTAGATCAGCCTTCTTACAGACTAGCTAAAGTACAATCATCTTTCATGGGGTACTGTGTTAAATTCTATAACAAAATACCTTGTGATATATTAAAACTAAATGAAAGTAAATTTAAAACTTTAGTTAAAAGCACCCTTTGTAAACAAGCATATTACAAATTAGATGATTATATTCAAGATAAGAATGCTTGGAAACATGCTGGTCCTGCTCCATAGGGCAATCTTTGGTGTAGACAAAATCAAATTTGTTAATTTATATTCCCATTCATAGTGATTGTATTCATTGTTTTGTTTTTTTTTTTTTTTTTTTCAGAAATTGACTCACACACTGTTCCGTTGTTGTTGAATTAGGTATTTTACGTATGTTTGTAATATTTGTAAGTATGTGAGAACCATGTTCCTACTTATCAAATTAATTAATTTTCCTGTTAATGCTTTTTAATACTATATACCTGTGTGTAGAGCTATTCTGGGTGCATCGTCCTCACATATATTTTAGTATGTACGTATGTTAATATTGTAAAACACCAATTATTTTTTCTTTTTAAAAAGAGTAAGTATGGAGTTTCTTGTGCGTTCTTCTCCATAACAATCTACTTTCCGAATGCACGGTAGAATCATTTTTTTTTTTTTTTTTTTTTTCTTTTTTTTAATGTTAACTTTTTAATTTTACTTTTAATTTTTAATTTTAATTTATGTGACGTTCAAAAGTGCCGTTTATTGGCCTAATTGAATAAATATATTTGACTTTGACTTTATCACTATTAACAAAGCGCAAGGGCAAACATTGCAGGTGTAGATAGTTTGAACCACATGTGCGCGCAGCGCCATGTGTGTGCGCTTGTAACTATCTATAGCAGTGGCGCAAAAAAGCCATACTTTAAGAAAAGCCATACTTGTGCCCACGGCCAGCTAAATCTCATGCTATCATCTATGTAGCATGTTTGCATATATGTCCTGTGCTCTGAATTTGTACAACACATATAATATAGTATATAGCAGCGTCCTAAAATAATGATCAATTTATAACCGACGAAAAAAATAGGAGGAGGTTCTCAAATTGACATGTTTTTTAAGTATGAACGCGCATAACTTTTTATAGAGTGGTCCGGTTCCAAAAATTAATATTTTTTTTGGAAAGGGTATACCTCATTTCAGCGTTTGAAAAGCTCTTAGAAATCATGATCCCTTCTTACAGTCATAGAATAACCATGGGTGATGCCATACCTGAAAAATTACCATCGTTCTTCTTTCCTGACTAATATTTCGGCTTCTCGTAATCTTTACATTCTTCCGCTTAGTACGACTCAACTTTTCCCAAACTACTTCTTCGCTTCTTGAGTTTGCCAATGCTAAGCCGATGCCTTTACATATCATGAACTGATTTTTCTCTCTTCTAATATTCGTTCATCTAAGGATAAAGCCAAAATTTTCAAGCAGCGCAATTTTGGTGTTATGAACGTTGACCGTTTTTGCGGGGGTGTTAGCAGTATAGATTAGTCTCCTCTGTTTGCCTCTGCGTCGGTCGATGAGCAAGTGAATATCTTCACCTAACATAGAATATAAGCTGTCCGAATGGTAGAATTATTCATAAGCAGTGAGTGACCTCAGTAACACATTTTGTGAGGAATGTCTCGAGCTCGGTTATATATTTCTTACTGACACCGAAGTTCAATGAAAATATCTTATTTAACATTATATTGCTATTTTTAGTAAAACATAAATGTAAAAATAAACATTATCACCAAATTTCAAATAAATAGGACAATGGGAAGTTAAAAAAAACGTTTTTTTTGTTGTAAAAGCTAACTTTGATGGCTTCTCATTCCCTTGTTTTCCAATATTTTTAAAACAAAAATAAAGTATTTACCTACTCAACAAGTTCTAAACAACGATACCTAATATTCATTTTCGCGCTCCACTTTAGCTGTATGGCAACACTTTAATATATTTAAAACATTTGAATATATTTATTTTACAATTTGTATGGTTAAACTAAAGAAAATGGCGCGGTATCCCGCCATTTTCTATATTGCTTTAAATAATCTCAAAATTAGGTGAACAATATTCAATTATCATGTAATTAAACTATTTTAAAACGTAACAAGACAACTAAGGAATTTAATATTATAGTCATTCTTAATCAATATTCGAAAGAATATTGATACTAACAGACAGTATTGTACTAATTGTTTCAAAGGACTTATAATACTAATATAGCATTATAAAATCCAGGATACATCACAATGAGCATTACATATTAAGTAATAATTTATAGGAATATCATCAATGTGGCTTAACATAAGTTTAGAATTATTTCCTGTACACAACAAGATTTACTTTATCGGTAGGTGCTTATTAAATATGACAGGAATATATTTAATTATGTAGCAAACCATTGCGACTTAAAAATTAAAATTTAATTATGTCACACATACTTCAAATTCTATCACGTGCTTTACAGAGCCACAGCACTGGTTTTCAGTGATGGCCGGTGTTGACCGGGTGATGCCGAAATGTTAATAAAACCTTAAAGACAAGTGACGGAGCGGACAGGTTCTGTTTATAAATAAAATAAATGAGATAAAACAAATACGAAAAAGTGTCTAAAACAAAAGCTCAGAAGTCTTTCAGTTATAGATTAGTACTTATACGATTATATAGTAATACAGATAAGTAATCAATCTAACTAGCCTTTTCCCAACTATGTTGGGGTCGGCTTCCAGTCTAACCGGATTAAGCTGAGTACCAGTGTTTTAAACGAAGCGACTGCCTATCTGACCTCCACAACCCAGTAACTGGGTAACACGGTGGTACCCCTTGGCAAGACTGGTGTCAGATCTCAAGCTTCTGACTACTCGTAAAGACTGTCAAAGATCTTCAAATGAGAACCGGGACCAACGGCTTAAAGTGTTTTCTTTTTTATTTTACTATTGTTTTCCTATTAATAACAGATGAGCCAAATGGCAAAAAGCGGAACCCTTATAGATTCGTCATGTCTGTGTTTCTGACTGTCAGTCTGTCTGTCTGTCTGTCCGTCCGTATGTCACAGCCACTTTTTTCCGAAACTATTAGAACTATGCTGTTGAAACTTGGTAAGTAGATGTATTCTGTAAACCGCATTAAGATTTTTACACGAAAATAGAAAGAAAACAATAAATTTTGGGGGTTCCCATACTTAAAACTGAAACTAAAAAATATTTTTTTCGTCAAACCCATACGTGGGGTATCTATAGATAGGTCTTCAAAAATGATATTGAGGTTACTAATATTTTTTTTCTAAACTGAATAGTTTGCGCGAGAGACACTTCCAAAGTGGTAAAATGTGTCCCCCCCCCCCTGTAACTTCTAAAATAAGAGAATGATAAAACAAAAAAAAATATATGATGTACATTACCATATAAACTGCCACCGAAAATTGGTTTGAACGAGATCTAGTAAGTAGTTTTTTTTTTCATACGTCATAAATCGTAAACCGCAATTTACCAAGTACGCAACCCTTCGTGCGCGAGTCCAACTCGCACTTGGCCGGTTTTTAAAAAATGCTTTGTTTGTTATTGTTAATCTACTCTTGTTTTAATAATTTTACTATGACGTCAAGTTCCTTCGATGTATGAAAGTCGTAATATTAACTACTACCTACTGTTAATTTAGTTAAGTTTCTCTTTAAGTGAACTGTAATTAGTTTTTTGAGAAAATACATGATTAATTATTTTAGTTTAATTGTTATTATATATATTTCTTTTTTGCTTGCCTGCCTTGATTCTATTGGTATCACAAATTGAAGTGTGTTTAAATTGCTGGGGGATGGAATTCTGGTGACCTGTAATACAGGTTCTCATTACCTACCACGGGCATCAGAATTTCATGACCATTGGTTTTTTTTGTGTAATTTGTTTTGATACCAGATAATAAATAAATAAATAAACATTATATTATATATTATATTATATCTTTAAAACGAAGGCATGGTGGAAACTCAGTATGTTAAAATGGTATCCCAGCCACGGATCGAGTTCGTCAAGCGTTGCTTAACCTTGAAGATCGACCCCTGCGGCTGTTATTATTTAGCCACAAGCTCCAACAACAGATATAGTAAATATTATATTAAATCAAAAATTGGTAGGTAGGATTAAAAAAATAAGTTTCAGGTAGGTAAGAATAGAAAAAAATAAAATGTAATATATCATGGCACTACAGCTCCCACGGACTGGTGACACAGGTGGCAACTAATTTGCAAATAATTTGATCATTCCTTCAACAGTGTTGTGAGTGTTCGTGTCGTTTGTGCGTGTAGTGTTTACTAGTTGAAAAATGAGATCTTCCAGAGATTACCATAACAATTTCTTGTGTGGCGTGTGCCTTAAGCAGTACTATAAGTACAGCCGTATAGTGGAGCAAATGTATTGGCGCCACGGAACCAGGAGCACTCCTTGTGATGATTGCGAGGTGAAGCGGCGGCCAAACACATTTTATATCTGCAGTGTTCTGTCACTACATGAAGAAATCTTCGAAAACAGTGAGATTTTGGAGGAGTGTAAAAGAGAACTCACCTCGGCACCCGCCGGGGACTGGCTATGTCCGACATGTGAAAACAATCAGGTGATTATCTCTTCTGAGACAAGGTTCTAAGTAGTACTAGCACGTGATTGAAAGATTTTAAAGTTAAAACGATTTTCATTTAATGAATAATCTTTGCAAATAATAAATCTAAATAGATAGATCATGGAGTTATTCATAGAAGTATTCTTTATTTTATTTAAGTAATTCTTTATTGAACACAAACCATAAAAACATACAAATACAATAGGACAGTTAACCAATAACCAAAGATAAAGTGGCATTTGATAAAAATAAATGATAGGAGCAATTTCTCGTTACCCTGAAATTTTGAATACCTAATGCTTTTACATCATTTAATAAGGTCGTGAGTGTATTTGATAAAATATGGCTATTTTTTCATTTGCAGAAAAATCAAGATGGGGTATGAAACCTGAGTGAATCGATTTATCAAAATCAAAGTCAAATGTGTTTATTTCAAGTAGGCCATTATGTGGCACTTTTGAACGTTAAAATTTACATTAAAAAAAAATGATTCTACCGTGCATTCGGAAATGTAGGTTGTTATGGAGAAGAACGCACAAGAAACTCCATACTTACTCTTTTAAAAAAAAGTTTTATACAATATTTATATAGGTACATACATTAATAAATTCGTATACGTGAGGACGATGTACCCAGCACTACTATAATACATATAGGTATGAGAGAATTACAAGCATTAACAGGTAAATTCCTTTACTTGATAAATAGGAACATGGTCCTCACGTACTTACAAATAGTGCAAACATAGGTACATTACCTAATTAAACAACAACAGAACAGTGTGCGAGTCAATTTTTTTAAACAAAAAAGAAGAAAAAATAAAAATAAAGCGTTACTATAATTATGAATATAATACAAATTAACCATTTTGATTTTGTCCACACCAAAGATAGGCCTATGGAGCAGGACCAGCATGTTTCCAAGCATTCTTATCTTGAATATAATCATCTAATTTGTAATATGCTTGTTTACAAAGTGTGCTTTTAACTATTGTTTTAAATTTTCTTTCATTTAACTTTAATATCTCACAAGGTATTTTGTTATAGAATTTAACACAGTACCCCATGAAAGATGTGTGTACTTTAGCTAATCTATATGATGGTTGATCTAACTTATCTTTATTTCTGGTATTACAATTGTGTTTATCACTAACTTTACTAAAGAGATTTAAATTTTTCCTTACATACATAATATTTTCATAAATGAATTGGCAAGAAACTGTCATAATATTAATCTTTTTAAATAGCTCCCTAAGAGATTCTCGGTGACTTAACTTATATATGGCTCTGACAGCTCTCTTTTGCAATATAAATATTGATTCAATGTCAGCCGCCCGACCCCACAGTAAAATACCGTATGACATAATGCTGTGAAAGTAACTAAAATAGACCAAACGCGCGGTTTCTACATCCGTTAACTGTCTTATCTTTCTAACAGCATAAGCGGCTGAGCTCAGCCGTCCTGCCAGAGATGTTATGTGAGGCCCCCATTGTAATTTGTCATCTAGAGTGATTCCTAGGAAAACTGTTTGATTTACATAGTCCAGCTTTTCTCCATTCAATATGATGTCACATTCGCTACTTCTAACATTCGGCAATGTGAATCTAATACATTTGTTTTTTTTTTCATTTAGTACCAAATTGTTTGCTGTGAACCAAGTTTGGACCTGATGAATAGACTTATTCACATCATCAAGATTTTGTGATCGTCGATCTATTTTAAATATCAAAGATGTGTCATCAGCAAATAACACGATCTTCGGTTGATTTTGTAATAATTGGGGCAAATCGTTAATGTAAACTAAAAAGAGGAATGGACCCAATATAGAGCCTTGAGGAACGCCCATTGTCATTTCAGACCCTAGAGAGTTTACGCCGTTTACCTGAACTTTAAGTTGAGAGATAATACATTCCTTTGGCCGGATTTGGAGATAAAGCAGGTACACAATACATTAAGACTATTTATAATAATATTTGTGCTGCGTTATATGTTTATTAAGCCAGCTTTTTATATAATCAAAGCTTGCAAGTTACATTTTACGTGCACATAATAAAAGGCCCTTTTCAGTGCCGCCTATGATACGGTTCATTACATTAATGGAACCACTCGACTGCCGCGCCTCTTCAACCTCCTCAAGGTACGCTAACACCTCCTACTACTCCTCAGGGTAAGCCACTACCTACTCCGGCGAGCGATAGGCTGAGAATAACGAAGACTAGCGAACCAATGTTAAAAAGGACAATGGCTATACCCTTGATCGCAGCACTGTAGAGGATCTCGGTAGTTCCGAGATCCCTAACGAGAGACCAGTCCCTGAAGAGAGTTTACATTATCTGGAAAGTATTTAACGATCATTATGGATACCAACGCAATATCTGCTTACCACAAGATATGAATCCGCCGGGATTATAAGTGGTGTATACTGGATTATGGATGCAGAGGACTGGTAATAGAAACACACGTAATTTGAGACTGATTATTTATTGTGTACGGTAGGCATACGAAATCATAATAAACAAGTACCCACATATACAGCATTCTCCCCTCGTAGTTTTTAGGGTTCCGTAGCCAAATGGCAAAATACGGAACCCTTATAGATTTGTCATATCTGTCTGTCTGTCCGTCCGTATGTCACAGCCACATTTTCCCGAAATTATAAGAACTATGCTGTTGAAACTTGGTAAGTAGATGTATTCTGTGAACCGCAATAAGATTTTCACACAAAAATAGAAAAAAAACAATAAATTTTATAATACTTAACAATAATACTTGAAACAGAAACAAAAAAAAAAAATAATCAAACCCATACGTGTGGGGTATCTATGAATAGGTCTTCAAAAATTATATTGAGGTTTCTTATATAATTTTTTCCTAAACTGAATAGTTTGCGCGAGAGACACTTCCAAATTGGTGAAACGTGTCCCCCCCCCTGTAACTTCTAAAATAAGAGAATGATAAAACTAAAAAAAAATATTATGTACATAACCATGTAAACTTCCAAAGAAAATTGGTTTGAACGAGATCTAGTAAGTAGTTTTTTTTTAATACGTCATGAATCGTAAACTGCAATTTACCTAGTACGGAACCCTTCGTGCGTGAGTCCGACTCGCACTTGGCCGGTTTTTATAATTCCATCTACATTTTTAAGTTGGTGGTAATACAATTATAGGCAACACACAACATTAAAAAAACTCATAAGTCGGTATGCACAAATACCATAGGTTGTATGAATCTGTAATATTTATGTGGCTTTGTACTTGTTCAACAATGACACGAAGTAGCCTTTAACTTAACATTTAATTTAGGACCTTATTTAAATGCACGCAGGGATTTGTTTAAATTGTGATCTACTAAAGCCATAGAACTGTTAAGAACTTATCGGATTGGACTCGTAAACAACTATTATAATATTAAAAAATTAACAACTCGAGAAGATAGGGGATGAATTCGCTTGACAGGTGAAACCGATGGGACTAGTCAATATCAAACCCAAATCTTTTGGGTGGTATGCGTGTGCGTTTTGGTTGTGACTGGGTGTCCACTGGCTGCGGCGGAGTCGGGGTCGCGCGCGGCGTGGAGCGCTCGGGCGGAGGCGCGGGTGAAGTCACAGACGGGTGAAGGCGTTGGCGAGCTGCGCGGCGCGACTGATTCGGGACCTGCGTCTGCCGATGCGTAGCTATTAAACGCGAGGTCATTATTATAATTAGCTCAATGATCACGATGCAGCTGATCTATATGCTTTTTATGAACATTCCCGTTGCTTCGAACATAATATGTCAGACTAGGTCAAGCGCGGTGACATACAGTACCAGTTTCACATGTAAAAGAATTATTTCTGTACAATTTAAAATATACGGAATCTCCCTTTGAAAATTCCCTCAAATGACCTCCCTTGTTGATAATCTGCGCCGTCTGCTTACGCTTCACCGTACGGCTACACAGGGCCGTAGCAGGTCAAAGGTCGTGCGGACCTCTCTCTTCAGCATCAAACTTGCGGGCGTTTTTCCGGTGATAGTGTGTGGAGTCGATCTGTAATTTGACAAGAAATCTTCCAAAGCTATGTCTAGTTCCACCCTCTCGCGCATAGCCTTTTTAAGAGCGGCCTTAATAATTTTTACACATTTTTCTGCGGCTCTCTGTTTCTGTTTGTGTGCAATGAGGAAAAATAATAAGTATTGTATTTCTGTTTACCCCTGCCATTTACCACCACGATTTAATTTTATTTGCGGTAAATTAAAGTGCTTTAGTTCAAAATTTCAAAGAAATTGCGTTTACATGCCCCTTACTTCACATCTGGTGATAATTATTGACATCCACCCGCAATAACTTCAGTTTATTCGTGATCATGGTGCTTGCAACAGCACCGAAATATCAGAAACTCGCAACAAACAGTCATCATCTGCCTAGCCTTTTCCCAACTATATTGGGGTCGGCTTCCAGTCTTACCGGATTCAGCTGAGTACCAGTGTTTTACATGGAGCGACTGCCTATCTGACCTCCACAACCCAGTAACTGGGTAACACGGTACCCAAGAAGACTGGTAAACGAGACGAAAATCATACTGTGCAGTTGGAGGATACAAATTTGCGGGCTGGCTGACCAAAATCTGGTATATCCTCCGCCTGCATAGCATAATTTTCTTCTTGTTTACGTCTTTTTAGTTCGCTTCTGAAGCAGTCGGGTTTTATGATTTAACTTTTTTTATTTATAACTTTTTTTGTTATATTTTTTTTCGAATTAGGTACATTTACACATATTAGTGTTATATTTTTGAAATCAACTCTTAAAGCCCTTTATTTTGATACTCCACACGATGGGTATAAAAGAAAAAAAAAATTGGTCAAGATCCGCCGAGGGGAGAATGCTGTTTATTTGGTAATTTTAATGTAGCCAGTGACACTCGCAGGGTTAAAACGAATCGATTTACGTAAGAACCATTAAAATCGGCCAACGCGTTTGGTCTCTAGGACGCCATATAGTAACAAACATACATACATACGTACATACATACTTACGTACATACATACAGACATACATACAGACATACATAGACTGATAAACACATTACCTTCCTTCGTCAGTCGGGTAAAAACAGCACCGCGCCGTGCCTTGCGCATCCGCAAGCCAACAGGGGCGGCCAAGAAGTTTGGTGAAAACGGTACCTCTAACTCTTGGTGGGCAAGATGAATTATCTGATTAACCCTCAGCTAGCTATTAACTCCGAGTTATAGGACCCAAGAAGTCGCAAGTGGCTCAAAGAATACTGGTTACTTAGCGACATTACTCAAAAACCTTTACATAGTCCTGTCTCATTCTCTCACAGTGGTGTTCTACGTGACAGGTAGACATTAGAAAGAGACATAACTACAATTAGGGTAATCTAACTGTACTTAGTCCTTTTGAAAACAATTTACTAATGACCGGTACACATTGTTCTATGAAAAAATAGCGAAGGGTGTTTTCGATTTTAGATTTGCCACCATTCGCTCCTGTGCTGTCGACAGAAGTGGTTCATTGATAATTTCTGCGTGTTTATTTTTTATCATCATGGATACACCCTCATCATCAACCATGGATCATGAATGGAGTCAAGCTCATACTAGTAATAAAGATTTAGGTAGGTGAATTATTGTTCTTTACGAGTTAAACTTTTTAAGCCCTTTTTATGGTGTTTTCGATTTTTCAAGCAAATTATTTTCGGTTCTAAAAGTTATTTTTGCCCTTTCGATTTCGCCAACAATCTTTTAGGGATACGTCCACTGAATATTTAATATAAATAGTCCTACATTACTTTTATTTCCTTTTTACAGAAATGAACATTGTCAAAAAAAAGAAAGACAAAAAGAAGAAAAAGAAGAAGAAGCGCGACGAAGCCAGAAAATTAGCCAAAGCGCTAAAGAAGATGTCGTTCGAGGAGAAAGTAAAGAAACCGAAGAAGGAGTCGACGCCGATGGCTTCTGATGAACCCACAACCTCGTTACAACTTGTAGCCTGCAGTGTCGTCACCAATCAGTCTACGTAGCCTTCTCAGCGTGTGTGTGTTTATCTGCTGTTAACACATCATACCGTTGGATCATACGTATGTAGATGCGTACATCCAAAAAACAAAAAAAGGCCCTTTTCAGGGCCACATATGATTCGATATTAAGAATATGTTTCTTTAATGGTAATGTCTAAAACTGGACTCACTTACCTACCTACCTACTTACGACTGAGATATTAGAACAGATCTACTAATATGTATAACACAAATAATATTATAACCCTTTGGTGGAGTTGTTAATTGTTGAATGTTAAAATATATTTGGTATAAACTTCCTAGTAAAAATGCCGCGCTGCCCTCATGCCCGTCAGTACCTTTACGGTTTATTTACTCCTGTATTTGCTAGACTTTTAGGCTCATTGCATTCCATACAGTACAAGGTTTCTTAATGTGATTTTATACGCCTTTTTAATCAGCACAAAAGTAAAACTAAAAATGGTCTTATAAAAATCGGACTATGAAAAGAATGAAACTAGAAAATATTCCTGTCTGACATTTTTATCAATTAGATTTATATCAATGAACTATTCAATATTTATCATCTGTTAAGACACTACTATCCACGGCTATCCCCTAAATATCAGTATGTTTATTTATTAAATTAAAATGTATGTGCAAGTTACACATACATTTTCGTCAAGTCTACTTATTCTATCGAGAATCTGGCTAGATTCTCAGATTGATGACAAAACCATATTAATTAATAAAATAAAACAAATAAACAGATAGGTAACTTGGGATGTAACACAACCAATATACATCTGGGTTTTAATAAAACGAATACAATTGTATTCGTTTTAGATGAGAAACCAATCTTTCATTATTATTATGAATATTGATGCAGAGGAGCACCTATGACTCATACATTACTATCACCATTGAATAAATAGGTATTGAAATTTGCTCAAAATCATTAAAAAAAAATATTATACGGTCAGGTCGCGCTACTTGAGTAAAAAAACCACGTACCAAGGGTTCCGTTCAAATAGCTATATTCACCAACTTAGTTAGGTAACATTACTTAAGGCGGTACCCCGAGCAAAACGCCGCGCAAGCCGTTTTTCGTGCTGTTTTTAAGAGCTATCTACTCGTTATTTAAAAAGAAATATTAATTAATACTAATACATAAAATTTTTACATAACATTGATTCTAAAATGGTTGTTTTTTTTTTTAATGGTGTATAAATTTCACTAATCTCCTTCCAAAAAAAACATAAAAATGAGAAATAATTATTGATAGCATGCATCTCCTCGTAAAGTGTTCATTAATTATTTTTTGTACTAACACTAATGGATAGACAATTTAATAACGAACATTTTCGTAGTATTTTTTTTTCAAAAGAGCAAAATTCAATTTTATAAAGAGTTTATTCTAAAATCTGGGCGTATTTACTACTGCAATTCATGCGCCACCAGTGCCGCTAGACTAATAGGAATGCTCATATCGCATGCCGATTTTTTGGTCAGGGTACCGTCTTAAGTTCAAAACAAATGAAACGCCGAAAGTTAGTCGTTAGTTTTAGTATAATTTTGTATAGTTTACCTTTGTTTAGTTTTTTAGTATGTACATATTTACACATTTGTTTTACAAATAAATACAACACGACACCTTAAAAAAAACATGCTAATAATCTTTTTTTTATTTAAGTACATATTTATGGTTTTCGGTTTTATTCCTTTACTTGTGCTATAAAAAATATCTTGTTGCCAAATGCCATGTTTCTGGATCTATGGGAAGTACTCTATAGGTTTTGATACCCTTGCGATTCGTCAAATTTACGACACAATCGGCGATATCTTTTAATTCCGTTAATCTAGAAGTTTGATTTTTTCACAGTTGTAAGAAGTTGCAGACCTGGGTATAAGATATTAATTTCAACTTGACACCTCCAGGCGTTCCAAAGAAAAAAGTCTTGACACACGGACACACAAACAACGAAGTGATCCTATAAGGGTTACTTGTTTTCCTTTTGAGGAACGGAACCCTAAAAATAATAACAATAGTAACTTGTTATTAAAATGACATAGGATATTATTATTAATAGTGAAACGGAAATATCTTGCAACCGTAGTATTGACTACTTATAGCCTTGCTATTGATGACAATTTAGTTCAATCAGATCCTCAAGTCACCGCTGTATTTGAAAGTTTCTTTGCTAAGGTTCCCGTTGTGACTGCAGGGGTATCTGCAATAAACCCCGTTTTTTTTTTGGTCACTTATAACGATATTATAAAATACGTTAAATGTTAAAAAAAACTGCAGATCTATGAGATAATCCTGTAGACGTTACTAAACCCAAAAACGTTAATATAATTTCACTGTAAATGTATTAGGTAAGAGAATTGGAAACAATTACACAGGTACCTTAGTTTTGTTTGTTTAAAGCTTTCACCCGATGTTTTGAACTCGGTAATGGCTATTTGAGTAATTTTAAGAAAACATAAATAGTTATCTCTCTGCCCCTTGTAAACTCTTTTGTCTGTTCAGGTACGCAGTCGCTGATATTATTTTATTTCTGTGTATAATATTAAAAGACAAGAGACGGCTTCGATGAGTATAAAAGAAATAAATAGTGTACTGATTGCGATAATCGCATCAGAAAGTTATCAAACAAGGTGTAAAACGATAAAAGTATTTGTATACCTGCATCTCAGTGGAAAGTAATTAGTTCGTTTTTAGACAATTCCGACCAACAAACATATTCAATAATATCGATTCATTTGCGGACCTGCAAAGGGCCTTTTTACCCGACTGCCGAAGGAGGGTAATGTGTTTATCAGTCTATGTATGTTTGTTCCTATGTGGCGTTAGAGAGACAAAACGCGTTGGTCGATTTTGATGATTCTTACGTCAATCGATACGTTTTCTTAACCTTGCGAGTGTCACTGGCTACATTAAACTTGGAAAATAGAAAAATGGCGGTTTTGGCGCCATATTGTCGAAGCCCATTTTTTTTTCTTACGGACTCATTGTGTGGGGTATCTAAATTGAGGTGATTTAAAAAATATTTAACACTTTTATGTTTAAATGTAATCACTAATTTGAAAAGATATGATAAGGTAACTAAAAAGTTATAAATAGAAAAAGTAAATTCAAAAAAACAAAAAACCCAACTGCTTAAGAAGCGAGCTAAAAAGACTTAAACAATAAGAAAAGCATGCTGTCCAGTCGTAGGATACATTTGGTTTTTGTCAGCCAGCTCGTGAATATGTGTCCTCCGAATGCACAGCAAGTTTTTTATTTTTTCTTCTTGTTTAATTATTTTTATTTATGTGCGCGTTACAGGATGTAACGCAGCAGTGCGGCTGGTCCGCAGGTTGTACGTAGATGTCGCTACACGTTCCTGATACGATTATAGTAATCCAGTAATTTGTTGACTACATCAAGGTACTCATTGATCAGGCGTTCCGTGACCGTTCCATCACAGGAAAGAGAGTATAAACACTCGTCACGAATTTCATTCATACGGTAGATTAGATATCTGAAAGAATTAAAAAAATATGTTAAGAACACTGAATATTAACCAGGGCAAAATATACGTCCTTTAAACACTTACTTAAGAAAATCTATTCTAACCAAAATTACAAAAATAATACGATAAAAATAATTTTAAATAAACTAATAGTTACCTTTTAATATCTTCTAGCCTCGGCAAAGCCATGTTGAAATGATTTGTTCGGAGCGTAAGGAAGTAGAACGTCTATAGCGACGGCACGGGCACTGCAAACTGATTTTAAGATCACTCGCCGACTTCATATACTTGGATGTCGCGATGTTATTTGCGGGGGGCAAGGGGGTGTGGCGAGTGGTCATGAGGCTTCGCCCCCCGCCCGCGGGGACAGCAGACGTGCATTGGACATACCAGTGCTCCTTGTCTTTTACATTTTTTTGGGAACTGAAATAACTAAATAACTTTCTTTTTGGAAGTCGGTATCCATAATGAAAAAAATTGGTACCTACCAAAGACACCGACTTCCAAAAAGGTAGTGTTTTTATTTGAATTTCGGTAGTATTTTTACCCATTATCCACTTCATCATCATCATTATCATCAGCCTACAGCTAGACAAAGACCTCTCCAATTGTACGCCATTTTCATTTTCGGCAACTCACGTACTGCTGCTACCAGCAAACGTGCAAAGATCGTCCACCTAGCCTGAGGGCGTCCTACTTTACGTTTATCAGTTTGCGGTCTCCACTCAAGAACACGTCTACCCCAATGGTCATCGGTCCTAAGGCTAATATGGCCGGTCCATTGCCACTTCAACTTGCTTATTCTCTGAGCCATGTTGACAACCTTGGTTCTCTGACGGATCTTCAGTTAGCTTTTACATACCTTAAGGATATAATATTATAATAATAATACCAACCAGTTCCTATCCCACTGCAGGGCAAACGTTTATTTTCTTCCAGAGAAGGCTGGAGCATTAATCACGCTTTCTCATTTCTAGGCAGGATAAAAATACTTTATATATTTATTCCAATATTCTCTAGTACTAGTCAACGTCCGCACAAAAAAACTGCTAAAGGTTGATAACCGATTGCAAGATAAAAATTAAAAAGAAACGCTATTCTTTTACAAAAATACTTGAAAACGAAATCTACATGTAGCAATAAAAACAAAGCTCTCGCCAAAGGCGCTCACGAACAAATCACAAAGAATTATAGAACACTACAATAATGTAAACTGCACTGTGGATATTTGTAAAGGAATAACTCAAGAATTAAAAAAATTGTTTGTGAAGACAACGGTACAGACATGAATGGTGGAATTAACATTATTGTCTGATTGAAAATACTTGCAGCGTGGATTTTAATGGTACTTTTATAGTGATTTTGGCTGCCGGGGACTGATAAGTATCAACAATAACATAGCATCACGCATGTAGTCCCCGGAGGGTTGAGCAGAGGCCTACCTACAGTACACCCACATTAAGTCACACGTAATAGGGGTTCTCCTTTTGCAATCAACCAGGCACAAAGCCAGACTCTCGGCTGCTTTTGAGAAATTCCAGAAAAAAACCTAATACCTCTTAGCCTGACCCGAGAGTTGAACCCATAACCTCATGCTCAGCAGCAGCAAGGATTCCGTTATGTAGTTTATAAATAACGCAAAACTGTTTAAGTTAATTTGTTAATGAGTTTTATGCATTCCGATGGTGTTGATCATTACCCAATTGAAGCGAAAGTAAATTTTTGACAATTATTTCGTAGAAAACCTAGCCATTCCTGTACTCATTAGTTAACGTCACAAATTAATGTATGTTCTTCAGAGTAATTGCTAATTAATGTTTATTACTCCTGACGATGTCTAACGATACCTAATCGATAACGAACAATATCTAAACATGTGATCTCATAATTCTGCAGAGATTACTTTAAAAGTAGATTATTAATTGGTTTATTTTTGTTTTCTATGAAATTCTGTTGAATTGTTTGGCTGATTATTTCTTCTTTTTGAAAAATATACGTTTTAACAAATGCTAAGAAAATTAGAATGATGAAAAGATGGTTGAAATGTACTTTTTCAAAGAATTACTTTATTAAAAATGTTTTCATTTCAGCTTTAAATCACAGATTAGAAGCACTAATGTAACAACAACACATCATATTTTATTTTACGCTACTAGGGTAGGGTCAATGCTTGAGGGCGGCTATTAAGTTTGGTAAGTACTATACGTACATACTACGGGCGAGAAAACCACGTTTACATTTAAATATTATTTAATACCTTAAAGGACTGACATTCATTGATACGTAACTCATATTATTTGTCATAACTAATCTGAGGTATCGCAAAATATTCACAACATTAATATAATTAGGGAACAACCCGTCCACTCTCAATACACACAGTGGAGTTTGACTTATCGGAGACCTTACGCTACACCAGCGTCTTTAGCGACGAATACATACGCGGTAGCCCCCATTGCAGTATAACCTATAAACTTCAACTGCATGCTATCTAATACAAGACATGATACTTATGATATGATACTGATAATAAATTTCATTTTAACTGTGTTAGGTACACAGTTAGAATGCAGTACTAAATTCGTGATTACTGCATTTTCATCCTGTGTATGGTGATCATTTCTGAATTCATACTAACTATATCTGATAATTTCACTAGGAATGCTGCTTCTTTCTCTACTGTTTCTTTAGTTTCTAGCCATACAAAATGTTTTATAAAATGCATTTATAAATGCCGTTTTTGACAAAAATGCAAACTTTGCATTTTTGACAAAAACGGAATTTTGTAAAAACAACGATTATAGGTTATACCAGAATCTCATGGCAAATGTGGAAATAAAAAATTGTTGTGTGCAATACTGGGGAAATTGGATTAAACGATCTTGATACTGTTTAATTTTTATTTATGTCTTTAGTAATAATGAACATGAGGTACCTATATTATAGTAGTCACAGCGGATCTTTGTCTCTTTGAACTTGGTCCGTAGGCAGGACCAAGTTCAAAGAGACAAAGATCCGCTGTGTAGACCATCCGCCATTGCGTAAGAAACAGTTTGTCATCGAGTATACTGCATAGAGTAAGCGAGATAGGACGATGTGACATACATAAGCGAGTGAAAGAGACAGTTATACAATGCTATCTTCACCTTCAACATTGACACAAAAATAGCTACTGCACGGGGTCTTGCAACCAATTCAGAGACACAAAGATACACTGTGAGGATAGGGTAGGGTGTGTGATAGGTATGTGTATGAATAATGTTCATCGTGTTCTTAACATAGGAAAGATAAATCAATTGAATATTAATTTATGTACTAATTTATTATATATCATTTAAATCATACTAATAACTTAAAACCTCATTCAGAACTAGAAAACGATTCCATGAACTCCACTGGGATTTCAAAAACTTGTATCTTTGTAGTTTTATGTCATCTCTCTCCATCAAAATGGTTCTTTTTCATTGGCATTTAACATATTCAAAACCAATCTCTTTATGTATAAAGTCTGTAAAAAATTATAAAATGTATCATGTTACTTATAGTCATTCATCATCATCACTCTATATATACTTTTTTTTTATGTTAATTTTATGGCCTGGTTGCTAGGACCTTTTAGCCACGTCTTTGGAAAGAGTTTTGGATCTTATATTTGTTCTTAAGTATGCATTAGAATGCGGATATAACAGATTCTAATATTTTTTGGAGTATTTGGCAGCAAATTGTATCGAGTCAGTCTTCCCAGTAAGCTTTGCAGAGGCAGTCAATACTACAATAAAATACTCCGCTCCATTATCCCGAGATCGCTTCTGTCAATGATTTTACAAATTGTCCAGTTGCGTAGACAGTTGAGACACAAAACTACACCAATAATATATCACAATATCCACTAGGAATCAATTTGCAAATAATATTAACAGCCACTGAACTTCACTCGACAAAATCCCGCCAAAAACTCCCGTCTATTTAAACGTCCCACTGCAGGGCGCAGATTATTACTTAATATTTTTCTTACGTCAAAGATTCTCAATCTCCGTTAAAATCAATATCTTGTCGAAGAATTAGTAACAGTTACATTACTGTTGCCATTTCCTTCCGGCCATCATTCGATGTGCCCTGAACTACGATTTACCATATAATAGTAATGAAAAGAAATAAAAATGAAGTAAGAAAAATATAAAATAAACTAAAAGTATCAAAACAAGTCAGTCCAACTTACCGGTCCACTCTACGACGAACTTTAAAATCAAAGATTGAGTTTGATTTACGCCTTCTTCTTCTCTTATTTTATAATACACATTGAAAACAATATGTCTCGCTTGAGATCGAAGTGGGTTTTTCGACATATTCACAAAAATAACAAATTTTCAAGATAATATCAAAAAAATTCAGCAGCGGTTGACACATCAAGTACTTTGATTTGACTGGTGACAATTGACATTGCCATATGAAAATCACAATTTAAAAAAAATAAAAAATGCCATGAGATTCTGGTAGACCTATACCTGCTGCTATATTTCTGTTACGAGCGCGGGACAATAACAAACACAATGGTGAGAGAGCAAGACAGCTATATACCAAATAGACACTAGAAAGAGATAACACTACAAAAGAAGTTGCCAATTTACCTGTACTTTTCACTTTTGGGAACAACTGTACCTTACCGGTGTTCAATTTGTGCATAAGAGTGAGATAGTGATATATGATAGAAAGAGTTAACCACCACTGACACCCTACGGGTGTCCCCAACGCGAGCGAAACATATTTTCTCTATAAGTTCTGGGCTTCTGGAGTTCTGGCATTCGCAACTGTGCTTTTGACAGAAGTGGTCGAGTAGTTTCGAATATTCTTTGTGATACTTTATTTTAAACTTTAAAATGGTGGTGTGTGGTACGTGTGGTGTGGTTTTTGAGAGTGAGGTTTCAGGTGAGTTTAATTTCATTTATATCTATCTATCTATGTTTTATTTTTAGTAGGCTTCTTTTGCGGTGATTCATAATGTTGTGTTAAATAATTATTATAAATGTCAAAATTGTTAGTTACATTTTGAATTTTTAACGCTTTTTTTTGTTTTTTGTATGTTTTACAAAAAAATACAGTTATTTACTAAAAGTATTGTTTTAATAATAGTTTCATTATCTTCCTTGTGTTGAATAAAATATGTATCCACTAAATTTAGATCCCATTAAAAATAACACGTGATCAAAATTGATTTTGTTTTACTTCATTGGTCCTTCCTTTCTCTCTAACGCTTTTATATTGGGTCTTATTACTTTCATCATCATTATTTACGTCTTTTTTTTTTTTTTGTCCCTCCTTTCTTTGAATTTGTTAACATGTAATATTATTTATGCATGTAAGTATATATCTAAGTATATGTATATTTAAGTTTATGGATAGTATTTATTATAACAATATATTTTTGAATATATATATATGTTTTAATGTAATAGCAGTACACCACAGACTACCCCCATTTTCATTGTAAGTTCTTTCAGTCCATCCAAAGGTTGTCTGGTAGATATCGCTGTCAGCGATAAGACCGCCTTTGTACCCGTATAATTAAGTTTTTCTTATAAAATAGATGTGTAACTTTTATGGTGTACAATAAAGTATATTCTATTCTATTCTATTCTATATAATTTTTGTAAAAGTATTGTTTTATAACTAATTTCAATTACTTCTTTATGATACAACAAACAACAAATATATTTATAATTTGCAAATAGGTATGTTATTTAGCAAACAAACAAGCAATACGTTTAGTTAAATAATTTGTTTTACCGCTTCCTTTAAGGACAACCTTACTAAAACATGCACTAAATTTACCCTCAGTTTCCCAGCTTAAAATTATCGGAGAATTAATGTGACAAATTGTTAAACACGCGTTATCTGCTGTGATTGGTTGAATGACTTTTCAACAGCCAATCACAGCAGGTAACGCGTGCTTGACAATTTGTCACATTAATACTGCAATAATTTAGAGGTGAGAAATTCGGCCTTAGTGCTCAGTATTTTAGTATGATGTTTGAAACACACTAGCTTCAAAACTACAAGCTATTTTACGTGGTGTTTACGATTTTTCACGAAAAGAATTTTAACTGCATAGGATAATATTTTATCCGAATTTTGTGTTTGAATAATACATTTTAATCAATTCCTTGTTTTAAATAAAATATGTAAATTATTATCAGAACCAACAAGAAACGAAGAAAAATGTGAGAGCGAGACACTGGAGCGATTCATATGGGCGGATGAATCAGGTGAGTAAAATTTTATGAACAATTTTACAATTTTCAGTAGACCTCATTGAGGTATTTAAAATGCCTCACAGAAAGATTTTTGGGTGTGAAAGTAAATAGCATAATAACCTCCCTTGTTTCATCCCTCCTATCCTATTCCTCGGGAACCGTGTATTTTTGCGGTAGTTTTGGACACTCAACCATGGTGTAGCAAACTCAATAAGAACGTTATTTCCAGACCCTGAGAAAGAGATGGTGGGAGATCAAGGGAAGCAGTCGCCTGTTGAAGAGGACAGCACTCTTAAAGAGTTGCTGACAGTGGACGAGAAATACGTACCGCTGTTGACTCTGGTAAGAAACTTTAAGAGTACCTTTAGGCGGTGTTAAAGAAGAGGTTTTCCATAATAACCAACACTAGCAAAGGCATCATCTGCCTAGCCTAGACACGAAAATGCTGTAATTGTCTGACGAATATTGCCCATGCACATCATGCAACAAAATAAGTGAACCCCTTAAGTTTCGTCACGTCATTATCATCATAATTTCAGCCACAATACATCCACTGCTCGATTTACGTCTCCCCCAAGCATCGCTACAACTACCGATCCTGTGCTTCTAGCATCCAGCACCCATACATTATTATAAACTCAAAATCTTTGTTTCAGCTAGAGCAGTTTTGCCCGGGGGAAGACGGCCTCCAATTCAACAGGAAACTACGTCAGTTTGAGGACACCATTTCCTCCATGTGCCCTGATGAAGAGCGTTTGCAGTGAGTAGCATTATTTACTACTTCTAGTTGTTATTTATTCATAGTTGTAAATGTTTATTCCCGCTGCGCCACCATAGTCTTTGCACAGAAAATTATCTGTATTTCCATTGATTCACTTCAGTTTCTGCACAAAAAGTACAAGTGATGCGATTGGCAGTTGATGATAATTTATCGCAATAATTTGGTTCCAGTAACCTAGCCTTGTTGATTTATGACTGAAATTATTTCTCCATTTCCAGCAAAGCATTTGCTACATTCCGGGCCGCCGCCCTGCTGAATGCAGAGACAGGACGGAAGTTAGCTGCTGTAGGAGCAGCTTTCACGAGACAGGCAAAACAGCGATTGAGAATAGCACTTCTCAATGTCGTCATGCAGGAGACCTTCGAAAGTGAGTATTTGATTTCAAGTGTTTGATCTAGCTAAGAGTGATCCCTTTGTTAGAGTTAGAGTGTCTGAAGTATATGCATACAGCTGCACTTACAAGAACGTAAACACCACTAATGCCGCGATTGAAGTAGCCATCTTCTGAGCCCAACTTGAATCATCCCCATAACGTTTGTTCTTAAATTAATTATATTTTATTGTATTTTTTTTTCAGAGTTGTATGTCTTGGAGAAGTCGAACCCAATTTTCTTGATAAACGCGGCTAACCTCATGGGAGACTATTTTGCAGGTAATTTATAAAATAAACCTATATTTCTGATTAAGTTACCTTTTCTGCTTATTTGATTGCTATATTAGTGTAGTGATCGCCAGTGACCAATGAGCGTAAAGTTCTTGGTTCTATCCCAGGATCAGACAAAATGGTATCGAGACTTTTCAATCCTATTTTCTCAAATGTAGCTTTAATGTATATTTGTGTTTATTTTGACTGAAAATCGGACCCGACCGGGCCGCGTATTGCCATAATGTATACTAGCACAGACAGGGGTTGCTCTGTAATCGCACGCAATATGCTCTTGTAGCTAGAGAGCATACTGCATATCAGTACAGAGACAGACTGAAATAAAATACACTTTGCTCTAATTCGTGAGAGCAAAACACATACGAGTACAGACAATTTGGCTGCCGTAGTATGTGTGTCTGTACTGATATACACAATTTTAATGTTGACATTGGTTTTAACATAGAATAGGTGCAAGTACGATTAGAGTTAAAGCAACAAAGTCGACGTAGCCCCGCTGCGCGGGGCTCCTATTTCTGTCTGCAGGGTCAAAAGTAACCTAACACGAACGAGATGACGGGAGCTGCGTTCGCTCGCTTTGCTCGCTCACTTCAGCTCCCGTCATCTCGTTCGAACCTAACCTGTCCGTGTCGGGGTGCCCTAGGTTCCCGAGCTCGCTTCGCTCGCTCTTGTGCTGATTCGTTGACCATAACACGGTCACATTTTGCTTTAGACATATTATGTTGCCTTCTAAACTTCAGCCATTTGTACGCAATCGCGTTGCTGAAATTCTAGATAAGGTAGGAAATTGTACTTGGCGTCATGTCCCAACCAACAAGAACCCAGCAGACTTAATATCTCGTGGCGTGGATATTGATGCTCTGCAAGGGTTACATATGTGGTGGTGTGGTCCCGATTTCTTAAAGGAAGATCAGTCTAATTGGCCATCTCAACCTAAAAGTTTAGTATTACAGACATTACCCGAAACGCGACCTCAAGTATCATTAAGCGCTATTGTAGAAAATAGTTCTTGCGTTTTATTTATAGATTTTAAACGTTTCTCAAATTATTTAAGACTTGTTCGTTCCATAGCATATGTGTTGAGATTTGTTCGTATGTGCAGGAAACTTCCTGTAATTAGTAAGTTTCTATCAGAGGAAGAATTACAGGAAGCATTAAATGTTATTATCTTGAAATGTCAAATCGATTCGTTTCCAGAGTATAAATTACTTGCAAACAAACAAAGTTTACCTTCAAAAAGCGCCCTGCTCAAAATTAATATTTATTTAGACAGCAATAAAATAATGCGTGTCGGAGTACGCTTAGAGAATTCTGATTTTAATTATGATAAAAAACACCCTATTATTTTACAGTCCACTCATTTATTTACAAGGCTATTGTTTAATTTTGAGCACAAGAGATTGATGCATGCAGGCCCACAGTTATTATTAGCGTCAATTAGGGAATCGTATTGGCCTATAGGTGGCCGAAATTTAGCTAAGGCTTGCTATCGTAACTGTGTGCGCTGTTGTCGGATGAAGGGTAACGCAGTTACGCCTTTAATGGGGAATCTGCCGCAGCAGCGTCTCCATCCGGGAGGTTACCCTTTCGAAAGTGTTGGCGTAGATTATGCCGGCCCTATCATGTGCGCCAGTCGGCAAGGCCGCGGTTGTAGGCTAGTAAAGGTGTACATAGCGATATTTATTTGCTTCACCACCAAGGCTATTCACTTGGAGCTAGTCGGTGACCTAACTAATAATAAATATTTACTGGCTTTGTATAGGTTTATTTCGCGAAGGGGAAAACCCGTTAACATTTATTCCGACAACGGTACCTCGTTCGTTGGCGCGTACAACGACTTGTCGAAATTTTTAAAATCAAATTGCGATTCCTTAGGTGCCAGTTTGGCTAATGATGGAGTTAAGATGCACTTTATTCCCGCATATACTCCTCACTTTGGCGGACTCTGGGAGGCGGGTGTTAAGTCGACAAAATACCATTTAAAACGACTGTTGGGCAATTGTAACCTCACGTTTGAAGAACTTAACACCACGCTGTTCCAAATTGAGGCAATTTTGAACTCTCGTCCATTAACGCCGCTGTCCGCCGATCCCGCTGACCTTACACCTCTGACTCCAGGACACTTCCTTGTCGGTCGACCGCTTACTTCACTGCCACAGCGAGATCTTCAGGAACACTCCATCCATCATTTGACTCGGTTCCAAAGAATCGAGCAACTCCGTCAACATTTTTGGGTTCGGTGGAGTAAGGAGTTCGTATCCGAGTTGCAGCAGAGAACCAAGTGGCGTTCCTGCAAAGATGCATTGAAGCTGGATTCCTTGGTAGTGATAAAGGAGGATAACCTACCACCCCTTAAGTGGAAGTTAGGTAGAATTGTCGCCGTCCATCCAGGATCTGACGGCATCGTTCGTGTGGCTGACATCAGGACTACTGCTGGAGTCATAAGAAGAGCCTTCAACAGAATTTGCCCATTACCCGTTTCTGCTGATTCTTGTTGAAAGAGAATCTTTCAACGTCCGGGGGCATGTTGGAATGCCTAATCTACACGTCGTAGCAGCTAGTTGCGACGCTGCGTCCGTTCATAGTTTTTAAGTTTTTTGTATGTAATAGCCAGTAGCTTTTGTGTCATTGTTCCCAATACACCGCTATTCACAGTAATCCATATTTCACCTGTTTTATTTTATCCCAAGTCCTGGTCGCTCGCGCACAGTAGTTCAAAAATGTAGAATAGTTTATAATACCGTCACGTATCAAATATTGTTAAGAGGCCTATTACATTTCAACCGTGATTTTAATCAATCGATCAAATCGATTTTAATGACAGTCACAAGATTAAGACGAATCGATTGACGTAAGAATCAACAAAATCGGCAAACTGGTTTTGTCTCTAGAACGCCACATAGTAACAAACATACATACATAGACTGATAAACACATTACTCTTCTTAGGCAGTCGGGTAAAAATGATGTCATCATAGAACACGTTTCATATTTCCAACAATAATCGTAATTTTAATTAGTGACTTACCTATAACGAGTTCAATATTGCCTAGTTATTACACTTTTCATCGATACTCCACCAGAATTAAACTATTTTAACGAAATACAAGTAGTGTTCGTTCTGCTGATTTGGCGCAAATGGAAGGGTGACAAAACGGCGTTCAAAAAAAAAAAACTTTATTACAAATACCGTCATAAATAAAAAAAATATGATAACATACCCACGAATTCCAGTCCTGTGAAACTCCGAACAAAATATTTTTCTAGCCAACATTCAGAAACACACATCAGAATCACAGTATTACCAACATTAGGCTATTAAAACGTAGTTGTATCTGTGCCATATAATATTAATCTTTGATCTGTGCACACAAGTCACAAACAAACATGTCTGCCTTCGCGTCTTTCTTGTTCGTGTTGTGATTTTTTTCTGTTTGTTTTTTCTAGATTTCGGAATATATCATAACAGAATATTAAATGTGATTGAATGTGTAACGATGAGTCGAGAATCTGCTCGACCCTCACATAGTTTTATCGAGATATTGACTATTTTAATGTAAGTGACTCGTGCGAGACATACCTACATTGTTATAAATATTTAATAGCGAGACTGTGACTCTTAAGTTTGTGAACCATCATGGGTAAGGGACTGAAGATGCGAAGTTTGCGGTATCAAGGAGGCCTGGCATACCGGAAATAAGTTGCTTTTTTCCAAGTTTCCATTGGATCCAAACCGGTGAGTACCGATACCTATTGCCATATTGCTAATTATTGCAATTTTTTTAATACGACCCTCGGGCCATCAATCAAGATAAGCTGAAACTTTGATGAAGAAATGTATTAAAAAATTTGTGCCTACAATATAATTTAGTATGTAGGTTGACTGCTAAATAAATGTATTTCACATACGTACATAAAGTTCTAAGTTCAGAAAGTCTAAGACATTATATTATATACCTGTGACACCACTATGTAAATACTGAGAATATGAAATAAATAGCAGTGTTTTACCTTCAAATAAAATGCTTGTTGTGTCCGGAGACTCATTCGATTAAAAGTAACCATTTATATTTTTTTATCTTCCAGCTGTCGAGAGTGTTCTAAAAGCCGTTGGTAATGAAGAACTGGTGCATCTAAAACTACCGTGACAATGACAGGGAAAACGTGAATACTTTTTAAACACAAGAAGAGCATAATAACTTTTGTAATTATTACTTCTATTCTACCCTTATCCTAATTTAAGTTAGATGATTAATAAAGATGATTAAGGTCGTTAGTAATTTATATAAATTAATAAATGCTGAAATAATATAAAGCAGTGTTTTATTTTATCCATTTCTCAAAATAATTGGTTTTAGATCCTCATTATTATCTGCATAGAATGCATTTCATCGATATCGATGAATTTAAAAACATATCGATAACTTTATTGATTTCTATACATTGCCCATCCCTATCAATGACAGTTCTTCCCGTCAATGTCAAGATTGTCATTGTCAGTCATGGTTGTCAGTGTTTCTTCGAATTTTCATGTTGGTAAATATGTTTTTTTTTTCATACGGTTGGTTAAAGAAGGTTAACAATTTCTCAAAATCGAATGTTCTAAGTTCCGTCTCTTATAACGTAGTTTTATTTTCTCTATGTCGAATTCAAGGAAAAAGTGTATTGCCGGTTCCACACGTTTAGCTTTTTGTGGCATGAAAAAAATATCACAATAGTTTTTGACTATATGTAAACAATAAAGGTTGTCATTATTAGTTTTTAGGGTTCCGTACCCAAAGGGTAAAAACGGGACCCTATTACTAAGACTCCGCGGTCCGTCTGTCTGTCTGTCTGTCTGTCTGTCACCAGGCTGTATCTCATGAACCGTGAAAGTTAGAAAGTTGAAATTTTCACAGAAGATGTATTACTGTTGCCGCTATAACAACAAATACTAAAAACAGAATAAAATAAATATTTAAGTGGGACTCCCATACAACAAACGTGTTTTTGTGCCATTTTTTACGATAATGGTACGGAACCCTTCGTGCGCGAGTCCGACTCGCACTTGGCCGGTTTTTTAAAACTGCCCCCAAAAGACGGTTAAAAGGGTTTTAAAGTTTGTTTGAAAAATCTTATTTCTTGAGTTAATAAACTTGAAACTTGACATAAATACCAACAAAAGTATTCAATAAAGGTTGTCATAATTAGTTTTTGAAACTACCCCCAAAAGATGATTTAAGGGGAATAAAGTGTTTTTGAAGAGTCTTATTTAGTATTTATTATTCTTAAAATTAAATTACGAATCGTCCCAAACTAATAAACAACGTATATCAACGATAGCCCATTTTATTGATTTAATAATAGCTTAATTTTGGTCGCCTTATTAAATGACTTTCTTAAGCGTAATAAGTGAGCACATAAAATAGTAATTTATAGGATAAATGAAATCACAAATTGCTAGTCAATATAAATTTGTTGTGTCTTCAATATGCAAGACTATCCAGCCCATTTCTTATTCTAGATTACGACTCCAACCAGCGAAGACTTCATGTGAGTTTAGGCGAATAGAGACATTTACTTTTTCGTGGTCAATATCTAGAGACCGGATTATAGACCAAAGCCAGAAATTTGCATTAAAAATAAACTAATTTTATTGATTTATTTTATTTATCCGTATACATCTTACAAAATTGTTGTCACAATCAATACTTTTGAAATTCGGTAAGGCTTTTATGCAACCGAACCGCGAAATGCGAATCCTGCCCAAATCAAGCTATGTAACTAGAAATTTAAACTAATTGTCAAAGGTTTTGAATCAGTAATTGGCTGGGATTTAACATAAATGGAAAAATATTCATAGGCATTGCTGAACTAATTAGTAAATGACAAACATTTACAACTGTCGGTTGTCAATTAGGTCTCGTTGAACCCTTCAGAAGTAAATACATTTAAAAATAAGCTTAAGAAACATGTACGTACATTATAAATTCTAAGGCTCTGGAGGAAATTGTATTGTACTGTATTATTATAATTGTTACTCTGTATCTCATTGTAACAGGACTGTAAGTTCTTATGAGAAATAAATTTCTTTAACCGAAGTAATTTAAAAGAATTTGCAATTACTCTGTAAAACATTTTTTGTGATGCATCATTAACTAACGAGTACAGAAATGAACTTTACTGAATTGTTTTCAAACATGTACTGTTGCTCTAATTTAAAGTGAAGCTCCAAAGTAACATTTATAGCAATTATCAAAAAGATTTATGAATATAAAATAGCTGATGATATTGAAGTATATATAAAATTAACTGTTTTAAGCACTTGACTGGAAAATTTAAATTGTGAAATATTTAAATAACAATATGAAATAAGTACTATAACATTAGATTATAAAATTATAAATGAAGGTACTTGTATCTGCTAGAGACAAAACAGACAAGAACAAGAAAAATTACATACTAAGAAAATTATTGGTAGTTATGATATAAAGAGGCAATAATGTAGTGAGGTAAAAGCATTTCGTTTTTAAGAATATTGCTAAATTTACATTGCATTGTAATGAACAATAGAAAAAGTGAAACACAATTAAAGTATAATTAAGACCTAATGTCCACAATAATATGTACATCCATATATGTATTACCTTACGCCTTTAATCAATGCAAATTACATTGTTTTTGGTTTTACCTACATGTGTTGCCCCATTGCTGTGCAAACGAAATTCTATAGACTAAACGAATTAATACTCATTTCCACACCACCATGAGGTAGAGTAAGCGGCGCGTTTTTTTTAGTTGTGGTATCCCCAGTAGGCCTAATCCACATGTAATGCACTTCTTAAAGTTCTTCTGGTATTAGTTCCAAAATAACTTTTTCTTCGTGTCAACAGTACGAAGAAGAAGAATTAAATGATCAGATATTACGGGTTGTTTTTTGTTATTTTTTACTAATATTTTGTCATCATTGACCACAATTATTTCTTTTAGACCTCAAATTCTTTGGGCCATACATAATTTCCTTGTGTAACTAAAGATTCCGCGGGAAATCAAAAAAAACAAAAGTCATTGATCTGATTTAAAACATTTTTTTAGGGTTCCGTACCCAAAGGGTAAAAACGGGACCCTATTACTAAGACTCCACGGTCCGTCTATCTGTCACCAGGCTGTATCTCACTAACCGCGACAGTTAGACAGTTGAAATTTTCACAGATGATGTATTTCCGTTGCCGCTATAACAACAAATACTAAAAATATAATAAAATAAATATTAAAGTAGCCCCCCCATACAACGAACGTGTTTTTTTGCCGTTTTTGTGATAATGGTACGGAACCCTTCGTGTTATGGAGATATATTGATAATTTTGATCCCAAATTAAAGGTAAATCATGTAAATCGGCCCACGCGTTTAGGAGATATTAACTCAATACTGAAAATAATTTAATCCCAAGTGAAGGCGCCCCTTATTGAGATACGTTTGTTTTGATCGTGTTAGCGACACTGACATTACATTTTTTTCGTATCGTTTTGAAATATTGGAATACATTGGTAGGCAGGTGTTAACGACTTTTTTTTTTTTTGTTACCTGTCGGAGATTTTATGAAGTAATATCACATTATTATGCTATTATATTTTGGTGGCCTAGCTTAATAAACTGCACTTAATCTGTGCGTTAACTGGTTAGTCAACTATTGGTTAATAGTCAAATTATGTTTTTATGTGCAAGAGAGCCATTTAACTTTCAAAATTACGTTTTTTCTGGTATGGTACGCAACAAAAGGGTACTTTGAGTATTTTAAATACCGAATTAGAGAAAGTTAACGGTACTAAAATATACCTCATTGCAGTGGTTTTCATCGACAGTAGTAAAGGAATGAAACATTTTTGAACATATCGAGACATGTGAGAAATAATAATATGAAAGTATATCGTAATTGAAGGCCAATATGCGTAATTGAATTCCTAGTTCAGTATTTTCACCGGGATTCTGTTTATTTTGCCAGTATGTATTAATATTGTCTAAAAAGTCTATTAAAATCGATTGAGAGTAAGAAAAAATATTTACACAAAAATCTTCAGGAGAATTAAGCAAAAAACTGATTTTCGGGAAAGTTGATAGCCCATTTTTTTTCCCCTCTTTGATTTTTATGGACATTTCAGGCAACGTTACTGTTACCTTAATGAACGAACATTCATGAAATTCCTTAATTATGGATAGATTTGTTAGACGGTCCAGACAAGCTCGACTGATAAAAACAAGTGGGAGTCGGACTCGCACACTGAGGGGAACTCTCAGTGTGCGGTCGTTAAAAAGAAAGGTAGTTTTTAGACAATTCCACTAAATAAATAATATTAATATTGAAACATATGCGGCCTAAGTAGTAATAGTTCAATTAATTTTTAATCGCCGTCCAAACACTTTTCGCAACGCGATTTTTTTGATGATGTCTATGTCTACCGTCTTCAGATTGACAGGACTGGGTTGGATATCCTCGGCCTGTCGCTCGCTAGAGGAGGTGGTGGCGTATCCTGAGGAGGGCAGGGAGGGACGGCAGTAGTACGAGATGCGCTGCTTCTTGTGCGGGGGCTCGTCGGGCAGCACGGCGTTGTCCCTGCTGGGGTCCCCAGTGGGCAGGCTAACTAACTCGGCTGTGGAGCTTGTTTGCTTGCCGGCACTGGCCAACGCGCCCGATGGGAGAGACTTTGCCGAAACGCTGCTTAGCGGTGGGGATAGGATTAGACGTTTCCGACTCTTGACTGTTCGTTTATCCGCCTCACTATAAAAAGGCCAGTCTTCACGGACGTCATTCCAAATATTTCTTTTTAAGTGGTAACAGTTGTCACTGAATGTACTGATAACCGGTAAAATATGTTTCACCAAACTACGCTCTTTATCTTTAATACCCAGACTAGAAAGCTTTGAGTATATTTCGAGCTTCTTAAAGGCTTTCAAAGCTAATAATTGCATTAGTTTTTCTTTGAGGGTCCGCCTAGTAAGACAAGGTTTAGTGGTTAGCCGCTGCGGCTGGTGCGGATTGAGCGGTTGATGCGACGGGGCCGCTGGCGGGGGTTGCGGGCACATCACTGGCGGTACGGGCCGCTCCGTTCGCTTGGGATGATCCACTTGTTCCGGCCTACCTTGCCGCTTGGCCGCTTCACGCCGTTCGGGTTGGTCTGGTCTCTCAGTCCGCCTGACTAACTGAGTAGCTACCGCAACTGAGTAAGGACGCACATTGACGCGATGTCCGATGTCCGTTTGATCAGGTTTGATCATTCGGACGCGTTTTCTCTGTTCCGCGGCGATAGTACTCGACATGCGGTCCCTGGTGGCTACGTATGAGTCGTCATTAGCGTGGACACGCATTCTGCGTGGCAGCTGCCCGCATGACTCCAACTGTCGAGCACCGCCACTAGAAACGCACTCGAAAGAACCCCGTGCACCCTCCATTTCTGCATTACTATTAATGCTGAAGTGAAATGTGGCTTCACCTGATAGGCCATGCTCATTGCCTCTGGCTATTGCCGGAATGGAGATTTTCCCAACATTTCCGGGTAGGAACTGTATTTTAGGTTTTGCCAATCCGTCCTTGTTTTGTTTTTTAAGGAACGCCTCAATAGCTTTCAGCGCTGAATCCGTTAATTTCACAAAAACTAATTCCTTGTTACCTACATAATTGGACTCCGATGATAACTCATACTGAACACCTGTTGGCAAGGCCGCCATTATTATTATTACTCAACTAACGGAGGTCTCGCGTTTTCTTCCGCGTAGTTCCCGTTCCCGTAAGAATACAGGAATAAACAGTTACTATGTCACCCGGGGATAATGTAGCTTCCCAACGAAGAAAGAATTTTTAAAATCGGTGCAGTAGTTTTTAAGTTTATTCGTTACATACAAAAATACGTTACATTAAAATTTACAAGGAATAAAAATTTAATCTACCATCTATTAGTATAGATATCGAAGTATAGATATGGACGAAATTAAAAATACTTACATTTAGGTCCACACACACAATCAACATCAACCACCTTTAACGTTTTTTGTAGAATTAGCGTAGTCACATTTGGTTGCGCGCGAGAACACACGGGAAGACAACTTTTCACACGCGTGTGTCTGACCGAACTGATTGCACAAAAACGAAAATGGAACTGACGCGGGCGCGGCTTTGTGTTTCGTTTGTCGCTTGTCGCGTGGCCAATCTGGGTGCAGGAGTCTCCTGATTGGCCGGATTATTGCAAAACCCATTATTATTATTATTATGGTTTTTTAACTTCAGTTTCTCAGGTAAGAACCTGGTATTTTTATAGAATCTCACGGGTGTAAACCAAGGTGAAATCCTAATTTGCTATTTGACCTGGTAAATTATTTTGTACTGCACTCAAATTGTAATCTAAATCTAACTGTAAAAATTTTCTTACTATTCGGCAAGTGTTTAATATTGCAGCTTTTTGTAGTGTTAGGTATGTGTATTTTGATAGATTGAGAACATTAAAACTATTGTATATTTGTTTCGGAATAACACCTGTTGTTGATATGACTATAGGGACTATTGTAACTCTATTCATTTTCCAAACTCTGGTAATTTCTTCTTGTAACTCTGTGTACTTCCTAATTTTTTCTGTGATAGTTTTTTGTATATTATTAGTGTTTGGGACTGCTATATCTATTATGTATGTGTGTTTGTTTTCTTTATCAACAAGTGTTATATCTGGTCTATTGTTATAAATAGTGTGATCTGTAATTATTGTGCGGTCATAATATATTTTGTATAATTGATTTTCTAAAACAGCTCTAGGTGAATATTTGTAATATGGTGTGTACGGATCCTGCATGAGTTTAAGATTGATTGCAAGTTTTTGGTGTATAATATTAACAAGTTGGTTATGCCGGTGAGTATAGTCGTTCTGAGTCAATGTCATACAAGCTCCTGTAATATGTTGTATTGTTTCAGGTTTGCTGTGACATTTTCTGCATAAATCGTTTCTACACTAACTGTACTATCTTTTATAATATATTTTCTATAATTTTTGGTATTAATGACTTTGTCTTGAATAGCTAGCATAAATCCTTCTGTTTCTGAAAACAGCCCACTTAATTCAAGCCATTTGTTGGAAGCTTCCCTATCAATGTGTGTTTGGTTTAGATCGTTAGGATGTCTTCCGTGTAGTTCTTTCTGTCTCCATTTTTTATGTATCTCTTCTAAGTGTCTTGCTTAGAAGAGACTTAGAAGAGAAAGTGCTCTCGCTTCTTTATTATTATTATTATTATAAGTCTATTTCGCCCACCGCAGTACAAAGGTTTTCCTTCCTTCTTAATTTTTTCTCTATCTTTTGCTCAGATACAGAGACCATAAATTTGTAATAAATCCATCATTATGGAAGAAGTTTTCTTGAGTACTTTGTTTAGAAATTATTAGTTTTCTATATTTTTTTTAAAATTTTAATTCAAATTATGTAGAAACATGCCTTTATTTCTGATAGGTATATAACAGAATCATGACCGTTTTTTTTTAAATAATTGGTATTTACCTAAGACACCGACTTCCAAAAAAAAAGTTATCTTTCACTTTGTAGTTTTTTTATTTGGAAGTCGGTAGAAACTTTTTGCAAAAAGTTTTAATTTTTCCCTTTTTAGTTGTACCTACCTTAAATAGGCAAAATGTTTAGTAGGGTATCTATAACGCCAGAATAGATTACCCGAATAACATGAAACTTAAACATAACCGGTAAAATGAGAGATCTGCGTACCCCTTAGATACCATAAACAAGCCATCCAATCTTAGCCTAGGTCTGCTGAATTTATTCTACTTTCTTTGAAAAACTCAGAAATTCATAATAAAAAATATTAGGATAATAGTAGCACGTGTCTACCTACCGCAGTCAACTGCCTTTTTAAATTATAATCAGGCAGGTAGCCTAGCGATAAGATCTCTATTGTACCTATTGTTATTGTACCTAAATTACTTAGAGAGGGTTAAAATGGTCGTAAACGAGTCTACACCTCATTAACTAATATTGCATAAAATGTATTGTTTGTAACAGATAATGATGTCTGGAACTATTAATTCTATGACAATTGTTCTGGCACTGATAGAAAATACATATTCCGACAGGTTTGAGAAATATTTTATATTCGGTTCTGTTCATCTTTTTGTATTGCAAATGTCATAATAAATGTCTTGAATAGAATAGTAATTGGAATTATAATATTTTACTCAAAGGGTTAGACAGAGGGCACCAACATTTCTCCTGTTATTTTTTAAAATTTATATATACTGATAATAAATATGATATTAAGGAGCTGGTCTAATGATGCAACCGGAAGGTGGTCATAGGAACTCATCAACTAAACAAGTTAGCACCATGTGTTTGTACTCATTAAACAAGTGATATTACATTTAGGAGCTCATTAAAAGCGTGTTTTCAAAAGATTTTCACCTGGTATACTTATGACTGACATAATCACTTAATAACACTAATTTACAAGCTCCTACCTCGCAAGCAATGTTTTAACAAGGTTTATGTATATGTTCCACTTGAAGATGCCATATTCATGTACCATTAAAGTATGTAAGTTACTTTAATAGTTCAAACGAAATAATAGGGTCAAAACATGGAATCGTTATCAGTTTAATGTGTAATTCACTTAAATATACAATAGGGTTTCGAGCCTATTGTGAACATTTGACAAATGCGTAAGTGGTTTAACTGAAATAAAACAATACTAAGAATCTCAAGCCCTTGAACAAAACAGTTTGGGATCTATTGTTCCTGAATTTAAATTTTGGTTTTGGTGGGCAATAACTATAGATCGGATTATAGAACAAAGCCAGAAAGTTGCATAAAATCATTAAAATAAAATTAGGGTATTTTACCCTAATTTTTTTTAATGATTTATTTTATTTATCCGTAAATATCTTAAAAAACTGTGTCACATTCAATACTTTTGACATTCGGCAAGGCTTGTATGCACCTAAGTTTTTTTTACCGTACCGTACCCAATTCAAGCTATGTAGCTAGCAGTTTAAACTAATTTTCAAAGATTTTGAATCAGTTATCAGCTGGGTTTTAATATAATGGAAAAAATATACCTGGGAATTTCTGTACTAATTATTAAATTAAAACATTAACTATTTTCCGTTGTCAATTAGGTATCGTTTTACCTATCAGAAGAAATTAAAAAGAATTACTTTGTAGAACATTTTTGAATATGCATCATAACTAATGAGTACAGAAATTCCCGAAATTGTACTAAATTGTTTTCTAACATGTACTGTTGCTCTAATTTAAAGTGAAACTCAAAAATAAAATTTATAGCTCTCAAAAGTGTTTCACCCTAATGTACATCCAGATAATTATTACCTTACGCCTTTAACTAATGCACATTACATTATTTTTCGTTTTACTTGTGTTTCCCCATTGCTAGGCAAACGAAATCCAATGGGTATCCTGCTCGCTTACTAGTGGAATTGATGCCAATAACTACAGAAAACTAACTTCATTGATGTCTCAGAGATAGCGCGCACGCGGCGTATTCCTAACCCTATCTCCAATCCATAGATGTAGCTTTTTATACATTTCTAGTGGGTGAGGTTTCTCTGAGGCTGTATGTCCTTAATAATTAAGTCCGTTAAATTTGGATTCAGGTATTAGAAACCATACACGAAACACAGTTATTCATTTTCATTTTCATCATAATTCTCATTTTGATGTTGCTGGATGTTGAGATGCATGAACTCGCGTACAGTTTAGCGGATAAGCGATGGTCAATAAACATCGACTAAATAGACGACGATTCAAATGATTTATTCATTGGCTTAAGAAGGGTCACATTAAATAATTACGTGTTAATGAAATAAAACTATCTACATCATTATTAAATACTTGTCATTTAAAACTCACCATGTTATTAATTAAGTATTTAACGTAAGGACCTTACTAAGAAAACTGGGAGCTAACAATTTGATAACTGATTACTACGTATATTATTAAAACTTCTTATACATTAAATGTTATAAAGAATAAGAATAAGAAGTTTTTATTTGTATAGAATGTAGGTATTACAATAAGATGTTAACAAAAGTTCAAGAATCCTTGTACATCCTGCCTTTCGGCATGCAAACATTTATGGGTAGACACCGGTACATACATATGACATAGCAGGTTATCAGCGTAGAAAAAAACGAAAATATGTTCCTATATACTATCACAAGTCATCATTCAAAAAATCGGATATAGAATAGTAACATTTTTGTAACAATAAGTCAGTTAGTCGCTTTTTGAATATTCTAAATGGTTGCAGAACAATAAGAATGCAGAACAATGGGAAAATTGTATAGACTTACTAAATCTAAGTAGGTTAACAATTTAAACAAACAACTGTTATTCGGTAAAGCGCGTTACAACCTGTAGCGCGCACATCGAAAAAAGGCCCTTTGCACGGCCGCATATAATTCCATATTTTTTTGCCGGTAGTGTCAAAAATGAACTTACTTATAGGTCTACCAGAATCTCATGGCATTTTTTATTTTTTTTAAATTGTGATTTTCATATGGCAATGTCAATTGTCACCTATCAAATCAAAGTACTTGATGTGTCAACCGCTGCTGAAATTTTTTGATATTATCTTGAAAATTTGTTATTTTTGTGAATATGTCGAAAAACCCACTTCGATCTCAAGCGAGACATATTGTTTTCAATGTGTATCATAAAATAAGGGAAGAAGAAGGCGTAAATCAAACTCAATCTTTGATTTTAAAGTGCGTTGTAGAGTGGACCGGTATGTTGGACTGACTTGTTTTGATACTTTTAGTTTATTTTATATTTTTCTTACTTAATTTTTATTTCTTTCCATTACTATTATATGGTAAATCGTAGGTCAGGGCACATCGAATGACGGCCGGAAGGAAATGGCAACAGTAATGTAACTGTTACTAATTCTTCGACGAAATCGGATTTTGTCGAGTGAAGTTCAGTGGCTGTTAATATTATTTGCAAATTGATTCCTATTGGATAATGTGGATATTGTGATATATTATTGGTGTAGTTTTGGGTCTCAACTGTCTACGCAACTGGACAATTAATAAAATCATTGACAGAAGCGATCGCGGGATAGTGGAGCGGAGTATTTTATTGTAGTATTAACTGCCTCTGCAAAGCTTACTGGGAAGACTGACTCGATACAATTTGCTGCCAAATACTCCAAAAAACATTAGAATCTGTTACATCCGCATTCTAATGCATACTAAAGAATAAATATAAGATCCAAAACTCTTTCCAAAGACGTGGCTAAAAGGTCCTAGCAACCAGGCCATAAAACTTACATAAAAAAAGTATATACTGATGATGATGAATGACTATAAATAACATGATACATTTTATTATTTTTTACAGACTTTATACATAAAGAGATTGGTTTTGAATATGTTAAATGCCAATGAAAAAGAACCATTTTGATGGAGAGAGATGACATAAAACTACAAAGATACAAGTTTTTGAAATGCCACTGGAGTTCATGGAATCGTATTCTAGTTTTCTAGTTCTGAATGAGGTTTTAAGTTATTAGTATGATTTAAATGATATATAATAAATTAGTACATAAATTAATATTCAATTGATTTATTTTTCCTATGTTAAGAACCCGATGTATAACAACATTATTTATACACATACCTATAATACTCACAGTGGATCTTTGTGTCTCTGAATTGGTTGCAAGACCCCGCGCAGTAGCTATTTTTGTGTCAATGTTGAAGGTGAAGATAGCATTGTATAACTGTCTCTTTCACTCGCTTATGTATGTCACATCGTCCTATCTCGCTTACTCTATGCAGTATACTCGATGACAAACTGTTTCTTACGCAATGGTTGGCAGGACCAAGTTCAAAGACACAAAGATCCGCTGTGACTACTATAATACAGGTACCTCATGTTCATTAATACTAAACACATAAATAAAAATTGAACAGTATCAAGATCGTTTAATCCAATTTCCCCAGTATTGCACACAACAAATTTTTATTTCCACATTTGCCATGAGATTCTGGTAGACCAATACCTACTTATTTAATTACCACCGAGATTTATACTTGTACTACAGCGGCACTAGCGCGACCAACCGAACGCAAACCTGCCCGCTTGATCAACCGCGAACGTCTTTTATCGCTTTACATCTTGATTAACAAGTTTCTGATGCAATTATCGCAATCTTTTATTATTTATTACTATTCTACTCATCGAAGGGTACTCTCGTTTTCCATTTTATTGGCAGTCATGCCCAAAAAAATAATTATATACTGAGGTAATTTGTAAATAATATATTGAGGTTTAATGTACTTTATTTCTTTTAAAATTCAAAAAGTATTATAAATTTGATTCAGTCTGTAGGTTATGTATGCAATATTCCAAATTTTGGCCCCTGCCAGCACAAAATACGTTAAAATATTAATATATCTACATTAAAATAAAACAAATCAAAATATTTTTTATTCAATTAAACCGTAAATAGGTACTTTTGAATTGTCAAACAAAAGATGAATCTAGTTGCACATTCGCAAGCGTCAGGTCTCTTTGGAGAAGAATGTGCAAGTAAGTAAATATGTGAATATTTATTTTTCAGTATATGGTACATTGAGATCTCCACGCAAGAAACTCCACGGATACTCTTTTCCATCAGTTTTAATTACAAGTATTCGGTTAGATCATTCTTGTTGGAAAAATACATGTATGTGAGAACTATGAAAATAGTTGGACGAAAAGCGTCTAGAGTAATACAAACAATTTAAAACATTTTCATAAAAAGATAACCGACTATTTCGACGGTATCAAATTATTAGCTCTCAATTTATTTAGTAAGATCCTTTCGTTCAGTATTTAATTAATGACATGGTGAGTTTTAAATGACAAGTATTTAATAATGATGAAGATATTTTTATTTGATTAACACGTAATTATTTAATTAAACCCTTCTTAAGCCAGTGAATAAATCAGTTGAATCGTCGTCGTGAGAGGTAGTTATACCTTAGTAGCGAATTGAGTAAAAAGTATATTTAGTGGATGTTTATTGGCCATCGCATATCCGCCAAACTGTGCGCGAGTTCATGCATCTCAACATCCAGCATCATCAAAATGAAAATAAATAAATGTGTTTCATATATATACTATCTAATAGCTGAATCCAAAACTAAAGGAATTAATTATCAAGTACATACAGCCTCAGAGATACCTCACCCCCTAGAAATGTATACAAAGCTACATCTATGGATAGGAGAACATACTACGATCTTTACGTGCGCCCGCCGCGTGCGCGCCAGCTCTGAGACATCAATGAAGTTAGTTTTCTGTAGTTATTGACATCAATTCCACTAGTAAGCGATAAAGATACCAATTGTAAAATAATTGTTTACGTTATTTATTTACTGAAAAAACTGATAATTGAGTTTTGAAGATTTCAAAAGAGAACCAACATATTACTCACGTTTGAAATAAACAGAAGAACAATTTACACCGCTTGAGATTTTTCAAAACTGTTTACAAAAACATTAAACTATAAAAAACTAGACTGTAACTTGGGGGGTCAAAGCTATACTTATAACGGAGAGGGTAACCTTTATTATCTATAATTTCTAATCTTGATCTCATTCCATTTACCATATTATTAAAAACCTTGATTAATAGCCTTTTAATTACCCACTTATTGTATTTTTGGATTGTTTATTTTACTCTAGACGCTTTTACATTCACGACTTTTTACATCGTTCTCACATATATGTATTTTTCCAGCAAGAATTATGTAATCGAAAACTTGCAATTAAAATTGATGGAAAAGAGTGTCAGTGGAGTTTGTTGCTCATTCTTCTACATAGAGACCTACTGAAGCTTGCTAATGTGCTACTAGATTTGGTTTTAATTTGTCAATTCAAAAGTTCCTATAAATGGTTTAGTTGAATAAAAAAAATCGGTTGATTTAAATTATTATTAACAAATTACAATTGTATTATGTGAATAGACCTTTGCTTTGCAGTGACAGGTAAAAGCTGGTATTATTATAATTACTCTGCAGTACAAAAATGTAGATCTCAAGATTTAAATAAATTGTCGTAAAAACAAAGTTGAACTTTACAAATAATTTAATTTACGACTGCCATTGTACCCTTTCTAAGTATTTTAGGAACAATAGCAATGTGCACAATGGAGGTCTTATCGCTGACACGGATTTGCATTAGCCAGTAAATGGATGACTTATGTATGCCGCTCAGATAATACAATTTGAAAAAGTCGGTTGACCGCGGTGTACTGCTACCTGCTACTATTGTGCTATGATTAGGTATTTTTAAAGGAATTCAATCCCTCAGAGACTGGTGAATGTTGAAAAATTGTAATATCTAGGACACAAGATATCTTATATGATTTTACAAAAATATATACGTATAACGGATTTAAAAAAACTGACCCTACGTTCGACTGGACTCCTTAATTACGGTTGACTTTGAATATGCAATTAGCAAAGAGGGCAAATAAACGCATCTCATAAAATACTGAAAGCATGTTGTTTTTGTTATTGATTCGGTTTGGTTATGAAATGTGGACTAATAGACACATCCTATTGCCAAGTTATAACTCTTATTACGGATGGTGACAAGAAAAATCGGGTTATTGGACGATTGCCACTAATTTGACACGCCCGAAATGTGCGAATCGACCCTTATAATAATATTATTTTTTCTGTGGCGATTCGCACGAAATTAATTTTTTGGTGTGCGAATCGACCACTCAAAAATTATGTAGTAGGCAATTGGCACACGTATTGTGTTTTATGCAATACCGTTAAGATAAAGTTCACTCAAATTCAGAAGTATTATTGGTTAAATATTGTTATTGATATGAAATGAGACACAAATGAATCAAAAATGACTTTATTAAAATAACTACTATGTGATTTGAAGACCTATACCTCATTGGGCACTCACTTAGACGAAAACTGATTGAATGGCACCTAAGGTATGCCACATACGACACCTTTCGATATTTTTCGCTATTTCATTCCAGAAAAATAAATGGCACCTACGGATCAGTAGATACTTACTAGTGTTGGGACATTTATTTTTTTAAGTTTTTATGTAGTCAAAACCAAAGATTCGATAAAATTCAGTAGAGAGTTTAATAACATGATGAAAATATAACTTCCTCTTTTCTTTTTTAAGTAGATGTTGACATTTTAAGCATTAATACCCAATCTACCAGGAGACCAGAATCATGAAGAAGTCTTAGTAGTTGTGGGGTTGGAATCATTACCGGTAAAGAATAATTACTACTATATAATAATTACTACTATATAATAATTACTACTATATAATAATTACTACTATATAATAATTACTACTATATAATAATTACTACTATATAATAATTACTACTATATAATAATTACTACTCATAAGCGGTAGAGACGGAGTACTAGGTCTTCAGAATCGAAAATCGCCCGGAACTCTTTTTACCGCTCATGATTCCAGCCTAGCTGTCTCATGATTGTAATCTCCTGGTACTTAAGTTAGTTTTTACCTGTAGTTGAATGAGATGATAGCGTATAGAACTTTTTTTTTTATAGCGATTATTGCTGTCTCCCTCTTATTGTTTTGTCGCCTGTCAATCATATCTAACTTGCATACCTATCTCTACGTTTTTTGTGGTAATTCCTTATTACATACATTGTTTTCCTAGATTTTAGTAAGATATCTATTACCTTCGATTAATTCTTCTTATTATTGCTGAGACAGTTGAGCAGATTTATAGGTACATTTTTTTATTTTTTGTTCTCTAAAATAAAATTTGTGGCAATTGCCTACTACATAATTTTGGAGTGGTCGATTCGCAATCCAATAAATTAATTTCGTGCGAATCGCCACAGACAAAATAATATTATAAAAAGGGTCGATTTGCATCGTCATCATTTGTCATTTTGGGCGAGTTAAAGTCGTGCGAATCGTCCAATAACCAGAAAAATCTATTTAGTCCGTCAGTCAGATTAGGTACCTAAAATGGCTTAAATAATGGACATGTATTTTTTCTTTTTCCACGTAAAATAAAAATGACGACGATGCAGTGCGTTTAGTAAGAGTACTTATTGGTTACTTAGCGACAATACTCAAAAAACATTGTTTTAACATAGCACTACCTACTTCCTACTCTCTTACCATTGTGAGAGACTATGACAGGGCTAAGAAACAGTAATTAATTTAATTCAATTTATTTTAAACATTCAAACAACATGGTCCGTTTTTCGTAAGTTGAAGCAACTTATAACCATTGTGAGTAACATATGACAATACCGATATACATACAATTGAAAATAAATAGCATAAGTTAATAAATAAAAATAATTTAGATTTGGAATGTCAAAAGAATAATAAAATGTAAAAAAAAGAAACATAACACTTTTAAAATCAATATACAATTTGGTAATCTACCTGTACTTAGCCCTTCTGAGAACAATTTACTAATGATAGGTTTATAATGTACTATGAGAGAGTGCTATACAATAGAAAGAGAAAAATATCAAGTATATTATTACGTACTATGAGAGAGTGGTATAGCGCTATACAACGGAAAGAGACAAAATATCATGTGCAATATTATACTTCCAGGTTGTTATATTCGTGGGGTGTGCGGCGCGCCGTCGGATTTAGTCGCCGCTTACGCGTCTTAGCAGTACGTTGGTTTTGCGCCTTGCGATTGCTTTGCGAAATTCTCGAGTCCGAGTACGCGTGTTAGCAGTACGTTGAGTTGTTGTGTTTCGCGTTTGTTTAGTGAAATTGCCGAATCGTTGGCAAATTAAGCCCTATAAAAGTGCTAGTGTAAACGTGGCCGCCTACTGCGCCCGAACTATATAATAGTTTATAGACTCGTTATGAAGAAGACGTTTTGTGAAAGTGAAAGGTGCTTCTTTTAAATCACAAATGGTAATTAACGAACCGTTTTTAACACATAAATTGTGTATGTCATAGCAGTGGAAATAAAAATTAGGACTTGTATACTTTTGTGCGTCAGTGCGTGGTCTTTTGTGAATAGTGGTTTTCTTTGAGGCTTTGTTGTAGGATATCTTCAATATCATTAAAATGAAATCTAAAGGGCGCCATCGCAATTCGTCTGACGATTCTGATGAATCCGACGCGAATGCTAACGGTAGTTCTTCTGGCATCGACAGTGGCCACTCCTTAACATCTGAACAACATACAAAAAAAAGAAAACGTGCTAATTCTTCAGATTCGGATAGCGATTCAGACGCGCAAAATCGGTCGCAGAAACGTAAGCAAAAGAAGAAGATGCACGGGATGAAAAAGAGGTGTTCAGTTGCCGTGGCAGGAAATGTCTCGGGTCCTGTGTCTACCACCAGTGAGGGTGAAATATCATCGAATACAAAGCGGCAGCGTAGTTCTTCAGTGAGCGCAAAAGATGAAAAGCAAATTCAGCATCGCCTTCACAGTGTCGTCGTAAAACGTCGTGGATCCTGCAAAGAAGCAATTCAAACTATACGGATCTATTATAATCAGAAGGAGTACCAAACGTCAGTGTCGCCTGAGGAGTACAAAGAGCTCAGATCTCCAAAAGAAGAATATCAACGGAGACCAAGGGAACAAGAGGAGAAGTATCATCAAAGGGAAGACACAAGAGGTTTCAACTACTACAATCAGCATGAAGAGCGTGGAGGTCGAAAAAGGCGCGAGTTTGAAGGCAGGAGAGACTATCGTGAATCACGTGGTCCGCCTGACAACTGCCGCTTGCGCGAGAGAGAGTTTCCCGACAGGAAGGAGAGGAATCATGTAGAAGGCTTCGCTTCTGGAAGGCCACGCGAAGTTCATCGGGAGAAGCTTCACAATGGAGAGCGACCCACATCGAGATGTCAAAAAGAGCGGCATCGTCGTGCAGAGGGGCGAGCAGGTAGAGAAGAGCAGTACGGAGTCAGGTGCGTTAACGAACGAATGGAGCGCTGCGGCAGACATGACGAGCGCAATGTGAAGCAAGAACGACCTCTGGTCAAGACAGAGCCTTGGTCGCGTGATCGCAAGAGCAGGTTTTCAGATCCTGACGAGAATAAAGAATATGACTGGGGAGATGTTAAGATGGAGGCTGGCAAGAATTCTGCTGAAAAAGTAAAGCCGAACTTCGGTCTGTCTGGTAAACTGACGGCTGACGCCAATACGATCAACAGTGTTGTGATTAAATACACTGAACCTGATGACGCTAAGCTGCCTAAAAGAAGATGGAGGTTGTATCCCTTCAAAGGCAATAAAGCACTTCCTATTTTATTCATTCACCGTCAGTCGGCGTTCCTAATCGGTCGTGACAAGAAAGTGGTAGACATTGCCCTGGAAAACCCGTCTATTAGCAAGCAGCATGCGGCACTGCAGTACCGAGCGATGCCCTTCACCAGACCTGATGGAACGCAGGGATGCAGAGTGCGGCCTTACGTTATTGATCTAGAATCGGCGAACGGTACTTTCGTTAACCATAAAAAGCTCGAGCCTCGTCGGTTTGTCGAGCTTCTTGAGCAGGATGTGATCAAGTTCGGTTTCTCTCAGCGGGAGTACGTACTGTTGCACGAGAACAGCAAGGACGAAGAACAAGATGATGAGCACCATTAGCCTGCCACTATCGGAGGAGTTGAGACATGAGAAACGCGTCAAGCAAGATATTGCCGAAGACGGCGATTAGATTATATATTATAGGTATAGATATTGAACTAACTACAGAAGAACTGTTATTCAGTTAAGCGCATTACCTGTAGCGCGTACATCCACAAAAAGGCCCTTTTCAGGGCCGCATATAATTCTATATTTCTTTCACAGTAGTGTCAAAAACGAACTTACTTAATTACTTACCACTGAGGTATATACTTGTACTTACCTACAGCGGCACAAACGCGACCGACCGAACGTAAACCCAGCCGCTTGATCAATCGTGAACGTCTTTTATCGGTTAACACCTTGATTGACAACTTTCTGTTGCAATTATCGCAATTCGTACATTATTTATTACTATTATACTCGACAAAGGGTACTCTCGTCTTCCATTTTATTGGCACTCATGCCGAAAATAGGTTTTTTTAAATAAGATATTGTGGATTAAAATGTTTTTTTTTAAACAAATAGGATTCGAAACTAATTCTGAAGGTTATATACGCATCATTCCAAATGTCAGCCCCGGCCAATTCCAAATATGTTTTATTCAATAAATCGTATACAGGTACTTTTGAATTGTTAAAAAAACATAACACTATTAAATAGTCCAGTAGGGATGTAATTAATTTTTACATAACCTTTGATAATTCAAAAGTTTGTTATTTTCGCTGGGTCGATAATATATGTGAATTCATTGCTATGTACAAAAATGCTAACAGTTTAGAGTTGTGCAATAGGTATGAAGTAGAAATTTCCTATTATTTCGTGTTATAACAATAATTTAATATTTAAATTTAAATAATTTACTGTTTCTTTATTAGTACTATCTAAACTATATATTAGGTAGGTACTGTGAAACAATGGAAAACTGAAAATGGCTCGTAACTATGTCAATAAAACATTTAAGTTTTTCAAATAATTTTCTATATGTTTATAGGGATTGGTTATACCTAAGAATAAAAGTTCTAACAACTAAGTATTATGCTGCACAGGTAATTGTATTTTTACTTTGCGATATGTGAAATATTGAATTTAAGGTTATAATTTTTTGCCTGTGTGCCTTATTCATAATAATAAACTCTGCCACCATACAAAAGCTTAAACATTTAAGTACTATGATAGTCATGAATTTAGTTTAACGGTAACGTTATAACTCCTTCGGCAGTCGGGTAAAACATAAACCGTCTTCAAAAGCAAAATACTAAAAGTGCAAAATAACTTTCGTTTCGGAAGTCCGTGTCGATAAATTATAAAAACAAGAGGTACCAAAGACACCAACTTCCAAAACGAAAGTTATTTTGCCCTATTTAGTGTTTTGAATTTGTTTTTTTTTTGTGATAAGTTTTGAATTCTCACATATAATGTATTTTTCCAATAAGAATGATGTTACCGAATATTTGTAATTCAAACTGATTGACAGAGCATTGTTGGATATAGATATTCAGATTCTGAAGTTTATGCATTAGGCAAAAACTGCAGTATATATTACTCTATAGAAATGGAGCCTTATCAAACGTTAACTTTCTTTACATCGTTTTGTTAAACAGTATGTTATTTCGAAACTGACATTGTCTGGGTTGGTTCTTGAACAGATACAGAAGAAGTAGTATAAGAAGAGGCCATTACCTTGCAGTAACAATGACGTGCTGGTATTATTATTACTCTGCAATGCAAAAATAAAAATCTTTAGAAATTTTATTTATCCTTCGATAATACTAATTGTGTATATTTTATTATCATTGAAAGAACTTTTGTTACAGGATTAGCACTGCCAGAGAATCTTTCTAACAAACGATTCTTTACAATTTTAGTTTAAGACGTTTAATTTGAAATTTACTAATAATTTAATTTACGACTGCCATTGTACCCTTTCTAAGTATTTCAGGAACAATAGCAATGTGCACAATGGAGGTCTTATCGCTGATACAGTTTTGCACTAGACAATCAATGGATGACCTGTATGTTGCGCAGGTATTATTAAAAAAGTCGGTTAACCGCGGTGTACTGCTGCTATTGTGCTATTTTATTTTTTTAAATGAAGCCTAGTCAATTCAGTGGGCTCAGGCGAAGACTTGAAGCTTTTTTATGGGAATCAATGGCGATGCGTGTGGAAGGTCTCTATGTCGAGAAGTGGTTAACGTGTTTTTTTTTTGCCTGAATAATGATGTTAACGATTTTCAATATTTGGCAATTTAACATCTGTACTTAATCCTATTATAATATTATGTCTTTAAACAGATTATCAGCTGAATGGATCAAAAGGGCTGACTGAACCGCGACCTGCTCGTATAGTACCGCTGCAACTTCAGCAATTTACTTTTTCTAGTAATTAACAAGATCATTAGACCACCTTATTTTGATCCAGATCTATTTATTAGTTAGTTATAAAAGTTATCTATAATAACATGCTCTTTGTGGACTTTGTAAGTGGTTGGTAATTAGGCTCATGATCAAATCAATGTCTGTAAAGACGTAGTAAGTAAAAACTGTGTAGTTACACGTTGATCTCCTGCGTAGCTTACTCTGTGCTACGGCGTAGCTCACAGGGCTACGGCGTAGACGCGCGGGGCAGCGGTGTATTACAGAATCAAGATATTCACGTACAGCTTGCTCCGCATCTATGACTAGTATTGGTATGTATTATACTAAATCGGTACGATAACTAAAAACCGCTTGGTGCTTATGGAACGTTCAAAAATTCAAATTCAAATTATTGCATCCATAATGTAAATACAGGTGGTAAATATAAGTTACAGAATTAATTATGGACCCTGTCGGGCACAGTAACATTCAAGATACAGTCAGTATCTAGGAGAGAGGAATTGCGCTTAATATTTTCCATAAATACTTTTTTTGTTTTTTTTTATTTACTATGGTTTTGCTCTTGACTCTAGTCTAGGTCAGAGGTGACAAAGACAGAGTCTACGATGGAGTGAGCTTACCCAGAAGAAGCCTGTTCACTCTAACTTTGAAGAGATTCGGGTTGAATGCGTTCGGAAAAACAGACGCAGGTAGTGAGTTCCATTCATTCGCTGTGCGCATTATGAAGGATGTTTGGAAGCGCTTGGTGCAAATTGGTGGAATGGCAACAAGGTAAGGATGGTAACTTGCAGTGCGTCTAGATGCCCGATGGTAGAAGGGGGCTGGTGGGATGAGGTCGTGGAGCTCTTGAGCACACTCACCGAAGTACAGTCTGTAGAAGACCGACAAGCAGGCAACCTTGCGGCGATGAGCCAAGCTATTAAGCTTGGCATCCACCAGTTCAACGTCGCCGATGAGCCTCTTGGCTCTGCGTTCCACCGAGTCAAGCGCGGCAAGCTGATACTTTGCTGAGCCATCCCAAAGGTGGCTGCAATACTCCATGCAGGATCGGACTTGCGCTTTGTATAGGGTTAAAAGCTGTCCAGGCGTGATACATTCAGTTAACACACATTTAAGTTGAATTTCCAATGTTTTTATTTAGTTTAATGTACCTACTATTATGTCCATGTTTTTCTATTTTTATGTCATGTCATGCACTATTAATATCTACTTATTAGGTTATTCACCTTAATTGAATAAAACTTAGTATATTTGAAATGTATCATCATCATATTATATTATATTTGAAATGTATGGTTTATATATTTTAACAAAATTATTATTAATGCTCATTATGTCCTTAATATATTCTGAGTCAATTGATTAATGCCATTTTACTTATCAAGTTATCTTTATTTTTTATTGAATTCATCCGTCAAATGGGTTTTATAATTTGTTTTTATTTGGTTTAATGTACCAACTAATAAGTCTATGTTTTTGCTATTTTTATGCCATGCCATGTCATATACTATTATTATCTACTTATTATTTAATTCACCTAAATTGAATTAAAATTAGTATATTTATTAAAATGCATAGTTTATATTTAATAAAATGATTAATACTTAATATGTCCCTAATATATTTTGAGTCAATTGATTAATGTCATTTTACTTATCCAGTTATCTTTATTTTTTATTGAATTTATTCCTCAAAATTGGTTCGGTCCGAGACAGCGTAACTTGCGTGAGATAGAGTGCGAGAGATATTTGATGTAAAGTAGTTAGAGCGGTACAGGTAACCTATTCATCATATTTTAAGAACTGTTTTAATAACATATTTTAGACCTTAAACTCATGTGATCAAAGTTAAGTTTAGATTACCTACTATTGATGCATTACAATTATTGTATTATTTAAAAGCCACGTAAAGAAAATTTTCCTTCATTATCAAATGTTGTACATGAATTCTCATAACATAAATATGAAATAAAAATTAAATAATAAGCTATCGTATCAATCTCACCATGACCAAGAGCGAGAGGGCAAATTATATAGGTAACATATCGTAACAATGTTGCATTAGTTGCACACCCTAAAAGATATTAGATATTTAGATTACATATTTATTATACAAATCTACAATAGGTGCCGATTTTCATCGAATATCGTCGCATCCAAAAAACAGCGTACCGGATGAGGTTTTTAAAATATATACGTGTACGCACAATATCTAGATATTGGTATATATAGTTTTGAAATCAAATATTGAAACTCGATATCTGATTCGGATCCGGTTCTCAAAAAAGCAATACGACCCAGGCCTACTCAGCAGTAGCCTAAAGTCTTTATTTGAGCCCAACATCATCAACTGTGTTCCATGTATGTAGTATCTAATAACCTAAACTAAATGAATGAATTATTAAGTACAACGTATATAGGGTGAAGAAAGAAAGAAAGAAAACATATTTATTTGTGACCCGCACAGGAGACACTAGAAATAAGCATAAAATTAAACAATAATAAAAATAAAAACCCTGTGCCAGACCAAAAAGGCTCCTATCTCAGCATGTGCAGCGATATCCAAAAATAAAATAACAATGCGCTGATATTCTGATAAGACCCACTGTTGATCGGACACACTTATGGAAACGGAAAATACTTAATATAATAATAATAAAATAGAATATATAAATAACAAACAAAATAGAATAAACACAACAAGTCGGTCAAAATATGTATAATTATATTATTGTGTGTAAGTCTATACCAACAGCATAAAGAGTGTGTTTGTTTGCACCGAATAGGCTCCAAAACTTATAAACCGATTAAAAAATTATTTCACGTATGAAAAGCTACATTATGCCTGAATAACATAAACTTTACTTTATTTTCAAAAATATTAGAGATCCTTATGAAAATTGCAATAATGTAATCCAAAGTAGCAAAATGGTTTCCTATAAAATTCATAATTTGGCGAGCGCTGAGAAAACTATTGATGACACATAAAAATTATGTACAACATTATTAAAGTACTTATTCTTACCTACATAAAAACTGCAAGAGAATATTTGTCACTATTATAGTTAAGGCACAATAACAGCTTTTGTGTTCTAAAATTTAATTAGCAATAAAAGTTGGTAACATTCGTAGAATATTGTAGTATGGTATTAATTCTTATTCAAATAAATAGTTTGACACATTGGTATATAGGTAGCGTAGGTGGGTAGGTAGGTAGGGTTGGGTATGTAGGGTAGGGCAGGGTAGGGTAGGTAGGTTAATCGGTAGGGCAGGTGAGTAGGTTGGTAGGTGGGTAGGTAAGTGGCTAGTTTTGGTAAGGTAGATAGGTAGGTGGTAGGTAGGTAGATAGCCAGTGGATGGGAACGAAGCCGCAGGGGTCAGGTAGTATAATACAAATAAAACATATTAAATCTAGTTAGACCTATGTAGACCTGCATCCGCGATTCTTATTTTATTTTATTCTCAAACGTTAAGGTTAGTATATTCTATTCTATTCTCTTCCCCTAGTCAACGGCACGAACTATTTACCTGACTGCCAAAGGAGGGTAATGTGTTTAACAGTCTATGTATGTATGTATGTATGTAAGTATGTATGTATGTATGTATGTTTGTTCCTATATGGCGTTCCAGAGACCAAACGCGTTGGCCGATTTTGATGATTCATACGTCAATCGATTCGTCTTAACCCTGCGAGTGTCATAGGCTACATTAAAATTGGACAATAGAAAAATGGCGAATTTAGGGTGCCAAATTGTGGGGGCCCAAATTTTTTTTTTCTTCCAAACCCATCGTGTGGGGTATAAAAATAAAGGGTTTTGAGAGGTGATTTCAAAAATATATAACACTTATATGTTTAAATGAATCTAATTCGAAAAAAAACTAACAAAAAAGTTATAAATAAAAAAACTTAATTCAAAAAATCAAAAAACCCGACTGCTTCAAAAGCGAACTAAAAAGTCGTAATCAAGGCAAAAATCATGCTGTGCAGTCGGAGGATACATATTCGCGGGCTGGCTGACCAAAATCTGGTGTATCCTCCGCCTGCACAGTAAAATAAGAATCGCGGATGACGGTCTACATAGGTCTACCTACATTTAATATGTTTTATTTATATATTTGTATTATACTACCTGACCCCTGCGGCTTAGTTCCCATCTACTGGCTATCTACCTACCTACCACCTACCTATCTACCTTACCAAAACTAGCCACTTACCTACCCACCTACCTTACCTACCTACCAACCTACTCACCTGCCCTACCGATTAACCTACCTACCCTACCCTGCCCTACCCTACATACCCAACCCTACCTACATACCCACCTGCGCTACCTATATACCAATGTGTCAAACTATTTATTTGAATAAGAATTAATACCATACTACAATATTCTACAAATGTAACCAACTTTTATTGCTTATTAAATTTTAGAACACAAAAGCTGTTATTGTGCCTTAACTATAATAGTGACAAATATTCTCTTGCAGTTTTTATATAGGTAAGAATAAGTACTTTAAACATGTTGTACATAATTTTTATGTGTCATCAATAGTTTTCTCAGCGCTCGCCAAATAATGAATTTTATAGGAAACCATTTTGCTACTTTGGATTACATTATTGCAATTTTCATAAGGATCTCTAATATTTTTGAAAATAAAGTAAAGTTTATGTTATTCAGGCATAATGTAGCTTTTCATACGTGAAATAATTTTTTAATCGGTTTATAAGTTTTGGAGCCTATTCGGTGCAAACAAACACACTCTTTATACTGTTGGTATAGACTTACACACAATAATATAATTATACATATTTTGACCCACTTGTTGTGTTTATTCTATTTTATTTTATTATTATTATATTAAGTATTTTCCGTTTCCATAAGTGTGTCCGTGTCATCAACAGTGGGTCTTATCAGAATATCAGCGCATTGTTATTTTCTTTTTGGATATCGCTGCACATGCTAAGATAGGAGCCTTTTTGGTCTGGCACAGGGTTTTTATTTTTGTTTAATTTTATGCTTATTTCTAGTGACTCCTGTGTGGGTCACAAATAAATATGTTTTCTTTCTTTCTTTCTTCACCCTATATACGTTGTACTTGACAATTAATTCATTTAGTTTAGGTTTCGGTTACTAGATACTACAACATGGAACGCAGTTGATGATGTTGGGCTCAAATAAAGACTTAAGGCGGTACCCCGAGCAAAACGCCGCGCAAGCCGTTTTTTGTGCTGTTTTTAGGAGCTATCTACTCGTTATTTAAAAAGAAATATCAATTAATAAAAATACATTAAATTTCTACATAATATTGATTCTAAAATAGTAGATTTAGTTTTTTTTTAAATGTTGTATATATTTCACTAATCTACTTCCAAAAAAACATAAAAATGAGAAATAATTATTGATATTATGCATCTCCTCGTAAAGTGTTCATTGATTATTTTTTGTACTAACACTAATGGATAGACAATTTAATAACGAACATTTTTGTAGAATTATTTTTTTCAAAAGACCAAAATTCGATTTTATAAAGAATTTATTCTAAAATCTGGGCGTATTCACTACTGTAATTCATGCGCCACCAGTGCCGCTAGACCAATAGGAACGCTCATATCTCATGCCGATTTTTTGGTCAGGGTACCGTCTTAAGGCTACTGCTGAGTAGGCCTGGGTCGTATCGCTTTTTTGAGAACCGTATCCGAATCAGATATCGAGTTTCAATATCTGATTTCAAAGCTATATATACCAATATCTAGATATTGTGCGTACACGTATATATTTTAAAAACCTCAACCGGTACGCTGTTTTTTAGATGCGACAATATTCGATGAAAATCGGCACCTATTGTAGATTTGTATAATAATCTAAATATCTAATATCTTTTAGGGTGTGCAACTAATGCAACATTGTTACGATATGTTACCTTTATAATTTGCCCTCTCGCTCTTGGTCATGGTGAGATTGATACGATAGATTATTATTTAATTTTTATTTCATATTTATGTTATGAGAATTCATGTACAACACTTATTTAAATGATAATGAAGGAAAATTTTCTTTACGTGGCTTTT